>JACATO010001896.1:0-600000 GCA_018389105.1 Nautilus pompilius
TACTGACGTCATCTCTCTCTCTCTCTCTCTCTCTACTGACGTCATCTCTCTCTCTCTACTGACGTCATCTCTCTCTCTCTCTCTCTACCGACGCCATCTCTCCCCCCCCTCTCTCTCTCTATGTAACGTATCTCTCTCTCCTCTATTAACGTCATCTCTCTCTCTCTCTACTGACGTCATCTCTCCCTCTCTCTCTTACTGACGCCATCTCTCCCCCCTATCTCTCTTCTTTCTCTCTCTCTATTAACGTCATCTCTCTCTCCTCTATTAACGTCATCATCTCTCTCTATTAACGTCATAATTCTCTCTCTATTAACGTCATCATCTCTCTCTATTAACATCTTATCTCTCTCTATTAACGTCATCTCTCTCTCCTCTATTGACGTCATCTCTCTCTCTCTCTCTGTACTGACATCATCATCATCTCTCTCTCTCTTCTCTATTGACGTCATCTCTCTCTCTCTTCTCTATTGACGTCATCTCTCTCTCTCTTCTCTATTGACGTCATCTCTCTCTCTCTTCTCTATTGACGTCATCTCTCTCTCTCTTCTCTATTGACGTCATCATCATCTTTCTCTCTCTCTTCTCCTCTATTAACGTCATATTTCTCTCTCTCTCTCTCTTCTCCTCTATTAACGTCATATTTCTCTCTCTCTCTCTCCTCTATTAACGTCTCTCTTCTCTATTGACATCATCGCTCTCTCTCTTCTCCTCTATTGACGTCATCATCTCTCTCTCTCTCTGTACTGACATCATCATCATCTCTCTCTCTCTCTTCTCTATTGACGTCATCATCTCTCTCTCTCTCTCTCTCTTCTTATTGACGTCATCTCTCTCGCTCTCTCTCTCTGTACTGACATCATCTCTCTCTCTCCTCTCTCTCTCTCTCTGTACTGACATCATCTCTCTCTCCTCTCTCTCTCTGTACTGACATCATCTCTCTCTCTCTCTGTCTCTCCTCTATTGACGTCATCTCTCTCAGTCTGTCTCTTCTCTCTCTGTCTCTCTCTCTCTCTCTCTCTCTGTACTGACATCATCTCTCTCTCTCTCTCTTTCTCTATTGACGTCATTCTCTCTCTCTCTCTTCTCTCTACTGACATCATCTCTCTCTCTCTCTTCTCCTCTATTGACGTCATCTCTCTCAGTCTGTCTCTCTCTCTCTCTGTTTGTTTCTCTCTCCTCTCTCTCTCTCTCTCTCTCTGCTAGAATTTCCCGATGGTTTGGATAAGTTTATTAAAAGCAAGAGAATAATAAACAAACTCTGGCGTTCACATTGCCTTTTCATTTAGCCATTTGAATCCAGCAGACAGTTCTTAATATTCTTGTACCATACTTGCAAATCAATTGAGAAATTCTCATTGATCTCTACTTATAAAAGAATTCCATCTGTTGTTCTGAAAATAAATAAATCGGGGACTACTTATGTATTTTATTACCTTTTAAGTCAACAATGATTCATTTTATCCATGTACCATCAATGTTTGTTAAAATTCAGAAGTGTAATTATTTTGTCTCATGAGAATTTATTTTTACCACTTAGAATGCAACCTTCACCAAGGGTTCACTATTTGTGAGTCCAAATTAAAACTAGGGATATATGTCTTTTTAAGTTATTATTCACCATTAAAATTTAGCTTTATAGCAATGACTTAATAAAATCCACTGAAATGCATCTCTGGAGATTGAATAAACTATTTAAAACATTAATCACTACTTCTGGATATTCCTTTCTGTTATGGTATCTGCTATGGCAGTAAACAAACTCTACTATAGTTAATTAGTTTCTAGCACACACAAAAGTTTTATTTTGTTTGTAGTACCCGTTCTGTTTAAATATGTTGCTGACAGAACATGAGGGCAAAATAGCACACAGGATGGCAAATTATCTGCTGAGTTGTGAAAATTAATCTTTTTCTTCTATTTGTATCTAGAAAAATCTGTACCATGATGAGCCAATAAATGTGTTGTTAGTGTTGAGTATATGAAAATCTGTATTATAATTACATATGAATTTAAAGTCGTTTCCCTTTTCCTCCCCTAAAATCCTCATTGTTGGAGATTAAAAAATTACAAGGGAAATTTCTGTTTGTCTTTAGTTAGAACTGAAAGTTTACGGAAACTTTGATGTAAAAAATATTCTTTTCATGTGCTTGGAAATATGCATCAGGAGAAACTATTGCAGGGTTATCCTGCTCTGTTGTTAAGAAACCTTTCCTGGACAAACAGCAGGTTTTAATATAGAGAACTCAGACTTTGGCTAACCTCGTAAGACACCCTACTTAAACTCTTCATTTTTAAAGAAACCATAAAACCTGGAGAAAATCTATACAGCTGGATAGTGAATAATATTTGATACTGCAAACTGAGCCTGTCCCAACCCTGATTAAAACTTTGGCCCATAACTATAGTAGTCCAGTAATCTGCCACTAGACTATCGTGCTGCATATCTGTAAGAATATAGATGGTAATGACAACCTGTTTCTGTAGAAAAAAGTCAGCAGTGCTACATTGTATGAGGTCTAATCATTGGTCTGATACTACTGTGGTATTTTAATCTCTTACATTTAGTAATTTGTAGCTAATATTACTTAGAGGGCTTTATTATCTCTACTTGCAAAGTTTTACCTTATATTCAGCTTGCTGATATCCATCAGTTTTAAATTACATGTAGTTCTATCTTTCACCTTTCATCATCATCATTATTACAAAGGTGGTTCAAATAAAACCTAGTTCAGGATACCATTATGGCGATGCTATTTCAGATGGGTGTTATTTGAATGTCTCTAGCATTATTATTTGTGAATTTTAAAAGTCTCATATATATGTGAGTTTTCAGCATTTTAATTGTGTCTATATTTAGTTAAATGGCTGCCCGGTCAGTGAACCCATTCGTTCACATTCTGACATTAAAAGCAATACTTATGAGTTTTACTTTCTAATCTTGTAAAGTTTAGATATAGGTATAAATGAGCCATATAAGAATACTGCCTCTTAATGAGAAAAGTAACTTTATCATTTAAAGATTTTCTCTCGTTGGAAAAAGGGGTATATGTTGGCAATGTGGTCAAACTTCGCAGATTTTCTTGTTATGGTAAAATAGGTTACACCCTTTTTTTACCAGTTTGAATGATGGATTATAAACAGTATTTAGTGGATGATAATCTATCAAATAAAAAAACAGACAGACAGAAGTCTGATTAAAAAACAACTTATTATCACAAACTCATTGACTCAATGAGTATCTTGAAACTGAAGCAAAACCCAGTATAAGGAACATTCAAATGGAAACCCAGCTGAAATAGAATCACCATAAGTGTTCACATCTTGCTTGGTTTCATTTGAACATCCATAGTATGTAAGCTATAGAAACTAGGGTTATCATGGAGGAATTGGATCATAAATAGCTACAATCCAATTTTTTTTAAAATTTTTTTTTCTGCTTGATAAATCAGAATACACTAATCTTTGATTTGAAGAGGAATCATATTAAAAATAATTAATTCAAGGAAAAAAAAACAGATTTATTTGGTCAAAATAAATCAAGAATTATACTTAACAAGCAGAACTTCATAGGTCAGATATTCTGGAGACTAGAGAGAGGAAGGTAAAGTGGAATCCATTTTTTGTAGTGTTAAGAAATATTTATCGCAACAGTGCCACTGCTAACAATTGATTTTTGTTACGCATAATTTTGTTACTTGACATTTGTGCATCCTGTTTTTAATAACATATTGTCTTTAAAACCCTTTGATGGAAGGATGCCGATCATATTCCTTCTGACTATGAAGGATACAAAGAAGTAATAGTTGCTAAGTTAAGTTGCATTTTTGGGATGGAGGGTGTAAAATGGCAATGAATAAATTTTACTAAAATTTTTTTGACAAGTTTATCAAGCAGAAGTTATTTGTTTGGTAATGTTTTGATTTCGTCTTCTGCGCACCTAGCCTTTTTGCTTGATGCTAACTACAGCATTCTAGAACTCATATTTGTTTTCTCTCTGCTCCCTATATCCTTTGTGCTTCTCACAAACATTGGACATGTTGTTGTCTGTTCTTTGCTTGTAAAAGAAAAACAACAGGGTATCTTACTGTCTAGTTCAGAGGGTCTCTAGGGATGCAGGGAATGCCTGGCAGCCTTTGTAGTGACTGGCCTCCTACCCATGGGAGAGTTTGACTGAGTTATTTGTCCAGAGAAGAGGAGAATGGAGGTGGAATGCTTAATGCCAATGTGAGAAGGAAATTTAGTAACCAGTGGAAGACAAACAAGTAACAATCTACCATTACAAGAATACCCAGTGGTGACTGACTACTGTGAAAACAGAAGTAATTCTTTTGAACCCCATGCTGGCCCTTAAACATTGGCTTAATGTATAGTTATTGTCATTCAAAAAACAAGTCCATCTTGATTGTTTTGACTAAAATATTTTTTTAACTTTAAAAAAAAAAATCATTGCGGTTATTATTAACAGCCAACTTCCTTATTTATTCTGTTTTATTTTTATCTATTACCAAGACATTTTATCTATGATGCCTTCCCAAGAGTTTAAATACTTATATGATATCTTAAACAGAATGTTTTTTTTTTTCTTATACGTGAAGATTTAAAATTTTGAAGTTCTGAAAACAAAAAAAGATAGATATAGGTAATGAGAAGAGGTTTGTAGAACTTACTAATATGGTTCTGCTTTAATCTTAATTTTCTCTGTGGAATAAGCATTTCAATAAAGCTAGAAAATAGAAAAGAAAACTTTTCTTTACTAATGGCAATGCTAGAATAATCCTATTTTTTAAAAATTATAGTTATTTCACATCCAGAATATACTACTAATTTGCAAACTACCTGTCTGATTCTTGTTTTGTTTTACAATTGATACTTTAAAATAGGTGTTATAAACTTTAATTTAGTCAAATTAAAAGTATTCTTTGACTGACAGTTGTATGAAGTTGTGAAGAGTTTGCAGTTAACAAAATTTCAATGAATCCTCTTTTTTTTTTTTTTTTTGACACTAGAAACATTTTTGCTTTTTTGTTTAGAAATAAAGAATATAGCTTCCAGCTTTACTGTTTTATTAGATAACAGTTGTGGTATCCTGGTGTGGGCCGTTATAAACTAATGATTCCGAACCAAATCTTCTAGTCCATGGTGTGTGGACAGTATTGTATACCTGGTTTTCTTCTTTAATAATGATTTACTATCACCATTAAATATTATTGCCATCAATTTATTATATTCATTAATTTTTTTAAAAACTAAATGATTAATGATTTCATAAGGAGACATGACCATATATTTACTACTACTCAAGGTTGTGAAAGTCAAACGTGACACTAAATTGGTACATAGACAATCTGTATGTACCAAGGATATTTAAATGAAACCTGGCATCTGGATTGGGTTTTATTTGAATGTCCCCAAGTAATATATGTTAACAATTATTTTCAAAAATGTCTCTGGGCTTTATTATTGGAAGAAATTAAAAAACGTGATGCAAAGAGTTCCAAGTGAATTCTACCATTATTTTCAGTAGAAGACTCGAAAATTGAGAGACTTTGTGCCTTGTGTTAGTTTGAAACTGGATGATGCTGTGTTGTGTATGTCTGAGTCTTCATCAGTTGATGTTGGATTAGCAAGTGATTAAATAATGTAAAAAAAAAAAAAAAGAAGAAATGAGAAGTCATAAACATTGACCAGAATGCACAATTCTTTGGAAGATAATGTGATGTTCAACAAGGGTAGTGATCAGAAGGCTGGAAAATACTTGTAGGTAGTTTGGACAATGCAGAAAGACAGAGAAAATTCAATGTCACAAAAATTGTACTGGTGAAACATTCATGGTGATGGGACAGCTTGAAGCTTTTGCAAAGAAAATTTAAATGATGCATTTTTTCGCAGTGTAAATCAACAAAATATTTGGTTTTCACTTGCTGATTATTTTCTTTTTTAAAAAGTTAAGACTTTTCCCCCCTTAATATAGGTTGATGTATTTCAAGATTATTTTTAAAAACAAACATTTGGTGATTTTAGTAAAAGCAGTTAATCAGAATTTCTGCCATAATTTCTAGCTGTAATATGATAGCAATCACTTGATGACAGTTTGTTTATATATTTGTCTTAGAGTCACCATATGCTACTTGCACTGCAGATAAATTATCCTTAACTTCAGTTAGTTCTGCATACATAAAGTAACTATTTCTTAACTTTTGTTTGTTTGTTTGTTTGTTTGTTTGTGTGTGTCTGTGTGAAATTTTCATTTTTCTTGCTAAAGAGATTATGCATGTAAATTGCAGGATAAATAGATAATATATAAAACAGTTTTTGTAGATTTTTAAAAAGGTAACAAAATTTTGAAATAACGAGGTTGCTACTTTGCTCTGTCTTGATACTGTACAGCTGATGCATAATATTATAGGTTCAGGTCAGAGGATTGAAACTTTGGTTTAAGAAAAAATTAATCTAGTTGTCTCTTATTCTAAAATGGTTATAAGATCAGAGAGTGTGTACAAATTGTACATTGTGAGGTTTGCTGGTTTTGATATTTAGCTTTATTTGGAAATCAAAAACTTCTGACTGTTATGGTGCTATTCATGAAATGTTTTAATCACTATTTTCTTTATTTTTTGACACAACTATTTAATTATTTAACAAAGTTTAGTAATTCTTAATTAAATGAGATAAGTTTAATTTGGTGTTTTATTTAATTTAATATACTATAGCAATGCAATGCATTTGACTAAGTTAAACCTTGATTGTTTTATAAATCTCAATTTTAAAGAGGTGGGTTGTAAAATTTGAAGGACTGGTAATGGCAGTTATGCTAATTATGGCATCTATCTTTGTCTCTGCAATATCAGGTATCTCAAAACTGGAAACATTTTGTACTAATCTTGCTTTTATAGGACAATTTGTTTTTATTCATGCAATTTCATTTAGTAAAGCACAGATGAAACATGCTTATGCAAATGGTAGATGTATGTTTTATACAGTTGAGAGTGTTTGAAAGACTGATAACTACAAGTCAGTCAGGTTATATCCAATATCACCCTTTGTACCATCATTAATTTTCAAGACATTAGATATGAATTAATTTTGGATTCATCTTCAAACTGTGATGGGCACCTGATATGATGTGTCTATCTCTGACTTCTATCATCTTATTGCAGAGTTGCCTGTCTTTGGTATTCTGATAATAGATTATCACTTCACTTTAGACCCTTTTAACTGTTTTGCTACAGAAGATTTGCATGGCAAGATATGAAGTCATTATGCATGCATGTGTGGCAGTATTTATAATTCACATTTGGGTATGTGATATACAATATTACACCTTGTAAATTAGAAAAAGTAATTTTACTTCTGAAGAATAATATCACTATTCGCTGTAATGTACATACTATGCATAACTCGATAAATAGTTGGATTAAAAATAAGTAGATGAGTATTGATTGACATATATTCATGAGCTTAAGCATAGGGAGTATGACAGCTGAGCATAAGGAGAACTTGACATTGTTCAGTAGAGGGGAGTTGTGATCTATAACCATTATTGCATAAATGGAAAATGCTAGGCAATGTTTGCAAATCTCCAGTGCTGAATATCCATTTCTGCTACAGAATGCTAATTACCTACAGTGAGTGCTGTTTATAAAATGGAAAAGGTTTTTGGTTGGCCCAGAATTTGCATGGATGTTCAGACTACTGCTGGGTTTTCTTTCTGGCAAGATGATGTGCAGGTCCGGAGCAGTTGGTATATTAATCTATTCAATAAATCAGCATTTGCAGCAAGCAGAGAAACTTTAAACAACAACAACAATCCACCGCGCACAAGTCCCGCTGTAGCTCAGTTTATTCTGAAGTTGCTTTCCTATTAGCATTTTGGATTGACAGTAATTTTATTTATGAGAACAAAAAAAAAAAAAAAGGGCAAATAAAAAAGGATTTAACTTATTAATTATATTATGCAGGTCTACATTAATGATTTACTTCTGGACTATATCAATTATGATTGCATTTATGTGGCATGGAATTTTTATTGTTAGAAGATGCAGAGTATAATGAATAACTGGTTTTCCTTTATTATGTCAGCTAAAATTAAAGTAATAACATCCCAGGTAATGACAGAAAAAAAGTTGTGAGTAGTTTGATGTCTACTGAAATAAAGGGTCAGTTCAGGTATTTCACTACTTATTAATAATCTATTTTCAGTGACAAAAAAAAAAAAACAAATTAGGTATATTGTGAGAATGAAAAATTAGCATTGGAATATCAAAGTGTGAAATAATTATTTGTATGATTTTTTATTCATTTCAATTTCATTATTATAACTTTAATTAATGACATTTTATTTCCTTTTTTTTTTTTTGAAATCATTTTGGGATTGTTTTCTCCCTCCCTCTTGTTTTTGATTCATGCATTCAGTTCACTGAAATATAATGAAATAAATAATCTAGGGGTTTTTTGTTGCATTTGTGAATGATTCCTATGGTTTCAATGATCCACAAACAAGCAAATTAGCTAAGGTTAATAAATAAATAATCTCATTGTTTACAATTTTGAAGGATTAATTTGTAATACTTGTCATGCTGTGTACTACTACTAGAGTGATACATTTACAAGTCCCCCCCCTCCAATTTCATTAGATATTTAGGATCTGTTAATTTATATATTTTTTTTAATTTAAAGTATTCCTATGTTATCTGTTCAGAAAACTTTTCCAAGATAGGCAATAATAATGCGGAGAATGTCGGTATGTTTCATAAATAGTGTTCAATATGATTACTACCTCTCACCCTTTTGCTGAGGGAAACCCATCTTTACACTGATAACGTAGCTTTCAAAAACTTACTACCATTATAGTTATCCAGTTTTATTTTACTAAAGTAATAATAAGATTTGATTCTTAGTGATGTTTCAAAACAAACAATCAACCTTTTGCTATTAATGGCAATTTTAAGAAAGATATTGAGTATGGTTTATAAATGCAAAATAACTTTTCCTTGTTTTTTTTTTTTGGTAATTGAAAATTAGTGCAAAGCAAAAAGAGCATTTAAGGTTGTTCTGAGACTGCTATAGAGTTTTCGCCTGGAGAAATTACAGGATGCTAAGTTTTATTATTTTTACATTTAAAATTTAAATATTAGCACTTTGAAGCAAAAATTGTTAATTTGTTTGGATTGGCAAATATTAGAATATGACTAGTTACGCTGGAGAATTGAAAAACAATTATCAAAAGTGAGACTTTTCAATTGACATTAGCATTTCATTATGAATTATTTGAATAATAAAAATAAATAAATTGCTCCGTTGTTATGAGCTTCCCAATTGGGGATCACAGTTTACCAAAAATTAAATTATTATTATCAGTGTAGGAACATCATAATTTTTAAAGAATTTATTAGAAACTTTGTTATTGTTTTTTTTTTTTTTTTTATAGATTTGATTCCTTTTAACTGTTCCAGGGATACTTTTAAAATTAGTTTTCCATTTGGAATTAGAAACTGGAATAAAAAGTGAAATATGCAATAGATGTAAATTGTTAGACTGCATGAACTATGACTAATAGCTGTTAAAACTTTTAAAACCATCTGTTTTCTTCAGAGGGATGTTCAAATAAAACCCATCATGGTATTATAATTACTACTATACAATCGCCGATAGCTGTATTTACTGTAAATTAAATATGCAGATCTATTACTCTTTTTGACCAGAAATTGGTCAAATTTAGCTTTCAAAACCACCTTATTTCTTTATCAATTTTAACTAGTATTAATATGTTATATCTTTGCTTGAAAAATTATTATAAGCTGAAAATAATTGTTGCTGAAGAAAAATAAACACACAAGATTTTCTAGCAGCCAGTCATATTTGCATATAAAGCTCTGAACAGGGTTAACATTTATCAAGTGTCAGATACTTTCTTTAAGCAGATTATAAGGTGTTCGGGCATAAAGAAGCCCATTGATGGTGAGTAGCGTGAACCCAGAGTTTAGACAAAGTGTTTGGTCAACCCTGTTTGCCTTCCCAGCAACTGCATACTTGTTGATCAGCGGAGTAACCAAGCATTCTACCACTACAAAGTATTCAGCTGCCAATGTAAGCAGATATTGTCACGAAACCTAACAGAGCGACATTCCCCTTTGTTTGCTTCCCTGTGAAAAATGCTGCAGGTTACAAGTCTGGCTCTCCATATCAGGGAAGTGGAAAAAGGCCCATAAGATTTACCCAACAGACCAACAAGTCGTCTATCATCTGCAGGGAGGGAATTTCATATTGACAGTTGTGAAGAAGGTTTTACTCAAATACACATCTGCAGAACTTGTTTATTGTTCAGTAATGAAATCACAGAGAAGTAAGATATTATAGTGCATACAATCTGTTAGAATCAACCTGCAGGGTAACTTATTTAGATCTTATTTATTTTTAATTGGTGAGATCATGTCAGGGATACAATTAAAAAATAAGTAAAATTTATTTAAGTAACTTATTTGTATGAGTTTTTGCTTTTTATTTTTTTCTCTCCACAGTTAGATATTCATCTTTTGCATGTAGTATTTACCCTGATATTTTCAGTGAGACACTAGAGACACTAATTCTAGTTAAGAGAGATCTGGATTCTCATAATGATTGAGAAAGAAATTTGGAGAAATTGATTTATTTTCTATAAGGAAGACTTGAAATTTTTGTGAAGAAGATTTTCAGATTCAGTGGAAGAGACTAAAGGGGGTGAGTGGGTGCCATGGCAATGATGAGTGTCCAGTAAGGAAGATTAAGGGAGTGAGTGTGTCTAATGACATTTGAAGAGGTTAGATGGTCTCTGGGTTCTGGTAAGGAAGATTGGAAAACTAATGAGAAACATTGGAGCTCTAATGAGAATGATTGAGATCTGAAAAGGCAGATTGGGAGTCTAATGATATTGACATTCTCAAGATGATTTAAGAAGTAACTATCAAATGGTGTCCATTTTAACCCTTGAAGTTTTTTCATGCCTGTCCAGTGGGAACATGGCCAAAGATCTTTTAGATTGAACATCAGCTGTTTAATGCAAACATTGAACTTTTCCCCCCTTTTTTGGACTCGCTGCTGCCTCTGACATCTATGAAAACCAGTGCAGATCAAAACCATTAAAAAAAAAAAGAAATTGAGAGGTTTCATAGATATGGAGATACATGTGTTCAGGTTACCATGGAGCTAACACCTATGCTGGAAAGCTGTTATAGGTCAATGCTGAAATCTGTGACCAACTGTTTAACATTAAAGATCATTTCAAATCCCATTGTCCAATTTCTGTGGTCTAAAAATATAAAATTATTAAGTAAATAGAAAATCATGACAGGAAGTTTTTTTAAAATTAATATAAAGCTATCTTTTACCTTAGAATGGGATTCCAACATTCTGTGTAATGCATTATTAGCATAACCAAATGCTTTTCAAAGAGAAACACATTGGCAGTATAAATACAATAACTTTGTGTGACATTTTTTTTTTTTTTAGGTGTTTACTGAAAAAATGGTATAACTAGCTGACTGATCTGAACTGCTAACACTATAATATTCTGCAGATTGTCTTTTTTTAAATGTCATTAAGAAAAATATCAAAATCTGTATGCAGAAAATAATTTAGGGTCAAATGTTATAAAATTATTTCATAAGAAAATGTTTTACAGCTAAGTTAGTTAATTATTTAAGATAAACACCATTACCTCTTTAATTAATTTTTGTGGTTTATTACAGGATAGTTTTATATTTTCTTTAAGACCTCTGGATGAATAAGAACTTAATTTAAAATTATTTTTAAAACATTAATGCACATGCATGCACACATGCTTGTTCCATGTCATAAGCCATAATTTAATGTTGATTTTTCTCTCTTTCCAGAATGCCCTGTTGGAACTTTCAAGTGGAATGCAGCAAATGAATTATGTAAACCCTGTCCCATGCATTCTTATGCTAATCGTCAGGCTGCTGTGGAATGTAATTGTGAAGATGGATTCTATCGAAATAGAAATGATGAACGGTCTCTGCCCTGTACAAGTATGTAAACATTTTCATTCCTATCATTGGTAAATAATCATATGTGGCTTTAAGACTGTTTTAATTAATTGATGTTATTTATTGTTATATATCTTACCTGTCAGGTAAGAGGCAGAAAAACAACACATCAATTATTTTCGATTGCAAACATTTTCCCTTACCTAATGAATGCAGCTATAGTTCTGTTTGTCGTTTGATGCAATTAACAATTTCAATTTTGTGTTTACAAAAAAAATATCAAGCAGTAGTTTGTAATTAAAGGCAAAACATTTTGTCACTGCATTACATTATAAATTAGTTTTATGTTCTTGGAAAATACATTTTCAAAGACACTTAGTTTTAAATATATTCCCAGTGATGGCTTTGAAAAAAGAAAGAAAAAATGAGAATAAAACAAACGCTATCCTTAAAGTCTCTTTAAAAATTCTGTTCAAGTTGAAAGCAATTCCTTAGGAAAAACAACTCATTTTAAATGTTTTTTTTATTATTTTGGTGAAAGTTATTTCCTTTGGATGAAGTTTTGCAGACGTATCTTACATCTGAAATTTATATAGAGCTGAATTTTTTTTTATGGACTGTTTATCAACTTGTAGTTAAGCAGAATAGCTTTCTAGTTGGAGGGGAGTTAACGCCATCAGGGCAGACATGCTGTTTACAAGATCAACTCAAAATATGTTGCAATATTTTTTTTTTTTTTAAATTGGTTAACGCTTCCACACTTTATGTATGCTGTCAGTTTGTTCCACTTTCCAGTAAATCTCTTAAAGAAATATGATGTCAAGACTTGCAGATGTTTTAGCATGTGCTTGTTATACTTTTTGTGTGGACCAAAACAGGCAAGTCTGTCTGATAGTTTCTATTTTCTAGGTATTGTAAATTCATGCTATTTTGGAGGGATTGCAGTGAGTTGTTGTTTTGTTTTTTGGTTGATAGGAAATTAATGATACCATAATATTTTTTGGTGGTTTATGGATCTAGGCAATCACATAAAAACTTGTGTATTAATGGTTTTATATATATATATAATCAGAACAAATATTAACAAATTAACAATTCAGAGAGATATTGATTATTTTATTATTAAAACAGAAATATCAGTTAATTTTTTTAGTACTTGGTTAAGCCATCTTTTGCAGCATGAAGAACCTCAACTTATGCTTTGTTCAGTATTAAATCTATGGGGGTTTTGTATCAAGGTCTGGTCTAGATTTTCCATATTCATGTGAGGGTTTCCTTTAATTTCATCCTGGCAGGATGTGGATGAGTTGCTCTCAGCTGATATTCTAAATGCTCTCACATGTGCTTGATCAGATTCACACAAAAAATTTAGCATACCCAGTGAAGATAACAAATGCATTAATTCTTCATCTAGATTACAAAAGGTATGACATCTAGTGCTAGCCTCCCAAAGAATGTCATTGAATCTGAACATGCCTTGTTGGTACCATAGTAGGAAATGTACCTTTTAAATGGCAACGTACCTAGCAGAAATGAGATATCATATGACAAATGCCAATTCTCTACCATGCCAGATTGTAGCTCTTACCATAGCACTTTTGCTACCATACTTGATTGTGGACTGTGAAGACATCTGGATTGAATGACATTTTTCCAAACCTAGTTTCAATCTGCGGATATGAGCTGCTGAAACCTAAACTCATCACATCAGAGAGGAGGACACATCACCTGTACTTGAAGGTCTTGCCAGACATTTTCAAGCATTTCTATTAGGCAGGTGTTTCTTACATGCTACATGCCTACTGTAGCCAAGTTGGCAGAGATGATAATGATGCTGACCCATTCTTTGGCTCATTTCAGTTGCATGAGCAATGTCAGCAAGAAAATCTTGACAATAAATGTGAATGTTGCAGATAATGGCACCATTCTTATTATGGTGTCACTGATGGAAGTCTTGTAGGTTGCTTTTCTGAGACAGTGACATTTACTTTAGTAAATTTTGCTGTTATAAATGGCCAGGGATCCATGAGAAAGGTTGAGATCTTTAGCAATCTCTTGCTGACTTTAGCCACACTCAAAATTCCTTATAACACAACCTTGGATGAATGGAGAAATGTCACAGGATCTGGCTGTTTTATGGCATGGTGAAACTGTATGCTAGTTATTTCCCCATGTAAAGACACAACTCACACAATCATAACTGAAATATCTAAATTTTGGTCAGGTACATATTTTGAGGTGACTAAATTATATATGCACACAGTGGCCGACAACATAAATTGACATGTAAAATATGTAAAAATAAACATTCCAGCATTGGCATTACACTGATAGAAAAATAGTTTGTTGTTTTCTTTTCTTGTTTTTTTTTATTTGACATCACGATTGGTAGTAAATATTTTGCATATATTCATTTGTCTCACATTATGACAGAAGTTCCTGGTGACAAAAATTCAAAGCAAATTAGCACAGCTAGATCAGACTGCATGAATGGGTTTCATTACTTTTAGAGTAATATCAGTAGAGGATATATTGCATGTTTTAACAAAACAACAACAGATCAAAAATACTAAATTTAAAATTGATGGGAATAGGGGTTTGATGAGTATTAAATGGAATGGATAAAAACAACAACAGACTGGTAGGGTCAGTAAAAATCCGCAAGACAAACTATGGCATACATTTCCTTTCTAAGAACTTCAGGAAGTGATATTATAGAGAAAATAGCTGAAAGGAAACTCATCGGACACATGCCAAGTTCTCAAGGAAATCATATTATGTGGTCAGCAAGTGAAGAAACGGTGTCAAGGGTTTCAATTGACCACTTGGCTTGGAAAAGCAGAATTGCCCAGTCAGATTCTGAATGCCAGATAGACATCTATTAGATGGCCACCTGGGTCTCAGCAAATTCAATCAGTGGTCTGGCTTCCTGGAAACCTAGTTGTTAATTTCTTAGTGCAATTTTCATTGCCTCCATGGCAGGGAAAAATTTTGGATAGGACAGATTGGTGATAATCAGTTAGCATATTAACTTGCTTTTCATAAGGCAGAGTTTTCTCTTACCCGCTTCATGGCAGCAGTAATGCATTTATTTTTTCATTCTCTTTTTAATGCAGATTTTAGAAAAAATTTAAATAAACGTTTTGCATTCTGATTCTAGAGCCATTTTAAGAACATCTTTTCTCATTATTGAAAAGATGCTAGAAATGAGAATTGTTCTCAATTCCATTTTTAAAAAATTATTTTCTACTAGCTTCATCACTCTGATGATCTCTGTTAATCAAATAATTTTCATTTGAAACAATTCAGTGCATGATACATACAGAAGAATGTTTTGAATTTGTGAAAACTCACCATCAACATAATTTTAAAAAACTACCTTGGCACAAAAAAAGAAATATACTGCACAGAGCAAATATCAACATGTTTTGTTGTTCACTCTGCAAATTCCCCCCTCCCTGTCCTGACTTTAAGGACATCACAGTGCAACATAGAGGAGAAGGTATCATTACTAGGGCTTCTTAGCAGTAGCCAATGTGCAAACTGGACAAGAGTTAACCACAGAAGCTGTGCCGCAGATATCCAGAAAATCCTACTAGAACTTTTCATGTATCAGATGTGGGAGGGAAATCTGCATTATCAGCTGGTAAAGAGGAGCCAAAGGGGGTAGGTACCAAAGGTCTTGTCAGAATTTGAACTTGGGCCCTTAACCTTAGCTGTCTGAGTAGTTTACAAATGGACCACTGAGTATTCCAATATGTCTTTAAATAAGCAAAGCTGGAATAAAGGAAGAAATCATATGCAAGTTATTAAAACAGAAAGAGAGAGAGTACTAATATGGTTTTCTAATTTTAGTTAAAATTTAACTTGCTGCTGATAAGTTTAATGTTACATATTTTTAAAAAAAAAATTATAATTTGGTAGGTTGGGGGTTATACAATAGATACTGCTGAATGATAAAAACCTTGCATGAATGACCTAGAATTTCTTTACATTTAACTGATTTTTTCCTACTAATTTATTTAGCAAATGCTCCTCTGACAGCTGAATTGACTCAACAGTAGCTTCATCCACTGTAGTTTGTGAGATGCTTTTTATTGCAATAACTTCTTTAACAACAGAAAGACTCAACCCAAGATGTGAGTAACTGATGGACTGATTTACTTGGTTATGATGAGCCAACTTGTTATACGGCACTTTAATTGGTATTATTTCGTTTCATTATGAGATGGAGAGTTAAATTTATATTTTTTCTTCTTTAATGATGTTTTTATAAACTTATCTCTACAACCCTTTAAAAAGCAGCATATTGATAACTACCAACTCCATGCCTTTTCTTTTCTAAAGATATACCCCTTTAAAATGGTGGCACCACAGAACGAAATTTCAATGTTGATGTAGTTAAATCATAAAACAGACCCATATTCTCCAGAGAAGACCAATTCAGTAACTTTGTTGTATCAGTGATCTGTAAAGAAAAGGATCTTACATCACCCAAAACAACTCAGAAATGTTTTTTTTTTTTTTAATTACACCATTACTAATGCAGTGTTTAAGAATTTGCTTCTTTTCTGATTTGTAGCTTATGTTTCTTTATTTAGCAATTTTCTGTTTTTGTTAAAATAATATTTATACTTTAGGTTAAAACAATGCTGCAAAGTTGTGCACAATTATTTTCAATGATGTACTACTTTTGGCCACCACTACACTTGTACATGCACAATAACCCTTGCAGTAATTATGCATGTATGTTGCACTTGCTTAAACAAATTAACAAGAGAATCTACTCTCTATTATATATTTTTTTCTTTTTAATTTACCAGAAATAAAAAAAAAAAAAATTTTGTACACTATAATATGGGATCCCAGCTGGCTTTTAGCAGAATACTTGAACCAACTTTTGAGATGGATATTGCCCGCAAGCAGGACCAGTTTTCTTTTCCTTTACTGGACCCATCTAACCTCATTATTGGTTGCAGGTTTTCCATTTCTTGGATTTCATCCTCATTTTCTCTATTCAACAGGCTTCTCCAGCTAGGATCAGGTTGACTTGCTCTTTTCATGCAGGTTATTAGTCTGGCTCAATTGGCTTCGTCATGTCCTAGCATCCTTGACACTAAATAACTGTCCACTCAAGGAACCCTACCAATGAGGTGGAAACTGCTTTTGCTTTGATTGCATGGTAAATAGTCTCCCCACATCTGCTCTGGGGATGGTACTTGTTGCTTAAAAGGAGCTTCCTATTCCTTTGCTGCCTGGTGTGGAATCAATAATTCCTCATCTGTAGTTACCAGGGACTTTATCGAAACCAATCTTGATGTATTCAGCTTGCTTTCATATTTCCTTCATCTAATCCCTTGTAATTCTAACAATTTTAATCTTCTACTCATCTTTACCTCAGTGTACAGTTGTATTAATTTCTTCAAACTCTAGCAGTGATGCATGATTTCAGGTTTTCTTTTTTAGCATATCGTCTTACATTAAAGATATTAGTGATTGGTCATGCAATTGTACACATTGACTTGGATATTAAATAGCAAAGAATGTTACTTTAATTCTATATGCTTGTTTATATGGAACAGAACTTGTCAGCACAAGGAAGTATCATAAACATGGGGATGCAATTTCAGTACCAAATCATCAGAACATGACTGTTGATATCAATGGATTGAATTATAATATATGCCAGTAGTTTCCTTATAGGCAGGTGCCATGCAGGACATTTTTAATGACATTTATATACTGCTTTAGGAGTTATGCAAACACATTTTGCCAATATTTATTTCATGAATTGGTCAAGTCATATTCAAATTTAATGAATTATACGACTTATAAATGCCATTTTTATCTTATTTTAATTTAATCAAGTGAAATAGATAAATTATGGCCTAATACTAGCTTTAACATTAAAAATTTTAAACAACAGATGAAATAGAAGAGAAATAAACCATAAATACAGAGCTATAAAGTAGTATCCTGTAATTACATTCTCCAAGAAGACTTGGTATAGTTTACAATAGTAAACTATGACATTGCATTGACCATTACTTTTGTTCATTACACAATACACACAGTCTGCCAATTAATCATTGTCTACATTTGCACATATCTTGTGACTGACCAGCTTTCAGACAAGAGCACCACTTGGTAAAGCAGGTACTCTTACAAAAACATCTTAACCCTTCCTGCCCATCATATACACTATACACACAGACTTTGAGCAGTTTCTCTTTTACTAGTCCAAGCTTTATATGGCTGTATCTTCATGGTGTCATCATGGTATGCTGTGTTCGTGGATTGAATAAAATGAACACCATAGCTTTATCTGGAAATGCTGTTTTATATCCATACCATAAGCTTAAGCTTTGTCACCATTCCCTTGTTCCATCAATCTCTGGTTTTGAGAATGGCATGGCCATATATTCATAAGAGCCAACTCTGGGCAGAAAATAGTCAGTTTCTCAATAGCCTGGGCTGTAAACTCATGTTTACTGTTGGACTGTAAAATATGTGGTGCACAAAAGTCCAGAAAGATCACCAACAGTTCATGAACCACCTCTGTTACTATCTTTGATTAGTGTAACTCTTGTCAGATACCCTATGCAGTGTAGGATAAACTAGTAACTACCATCTTTTATAATCTGTGCTCACCAGATCCATTTGGCCACATCACTGAGGTCCTTCAGAGTATTAGATCTGATGACTACTTCAGATGTTGTCTCGTGTTGGATTTCTTCTTAGCACATCTTTCATACTAAGAAATGTACTCATGGTAAGGTATTGTGGGATGTTGGCATACTGATCCCAAATCATCTTGTTGGTTTTACCTCCAGTATGACCAAACCAGTCTTTGCATGCAGGATTCAGACAATATTCAACATAGCTTCTTTGGTTATGACATACTTGTCATTGTTTTTGGATACTTTATTGATACCACCAAGGGATTTATGAATAAGTTTTCAGAATGTGGTAATCTTTCCTAGAAAGACTTTTGTTCCACCTGAGAATACCAATAACATGCTGATCTTATGTGGAACTCCACAAGAACTGACAGGAGGATGTAATGCCTTCCAGACTGTTAGTGATACAGTAACTAATATGAACTAGACAGTTACAGTAAATGTCTTATCATTAATTCATCTCAATATAGAACACTCGAAATGTTTGCATGAATGAAATTTTAACTTTTCATGCACAGTTCTTCCCATTTCATAAACTGCACAGATAAAATGCCCTATTCATGAAATGGGCAATTCCACAGATTGGCCAACTTATATAAAAGGATTGCAGTCTGTTATCAATCTACTTTCTATTTGATACAATGTTGTAGGAAGTGAAAAGGGCTGGTGGGAAACATTTAAAAATAGTTTGTCAGTCTCTGTTGCAGTAGATTATTTAAAGCATTGTTCAAATACAGTCATGTAAATAAAAATTAAAAAAAAAAACCAAGAAAAACGTTACATAACAATGACATTTAAATTTGAAATCTGAATTCAGATAACATTTCACTTTTTAGGGAACTTTTACATTCAAAATTGTTCATTTATTTGTTACAAAAAAAGTAAGAAAAATCCCTTTCTTTCTGGGTTGAATTTGAAAATTGTGACAAAATGTTAAGTTTAAACATTTTTCATCACTCGTCAAAAAGAAATAGAATTGAGTTTTATTTTACGCAGAGTCCCAATGTGTAAGATGCTTTCATAATTATTTCCGCCACTGTATTTGAGCAATGTTTTATGAAAATAATGTTTGCTACTGCCACTGGACAACAAGCTGTTTTTATTTGTAATTTATTAAATGCCTTTAAGAAACGAAAAATTATTTACATGGTATATACATAATATTTAGATTCCTTCATGCAATGTATTTCAGTTCTTATGGGCTGTCATTAAAGTTGTAGTGTATTCCAGTGCACATCAGTTACTACAATAAGGATTCCTATTATCTTTTTTGATTTCCTGATGAATTTCTAGTTTGTCTGCAGCAGCAACAACAAAAAGAAAAAGAAAAGCAACTTTAGTGTTTCATTTAGCCTTTGGCAATTCAAACACAAGTAGCGTAGTGAAGACTTGATACAAAACCTGCCATCGATTTTGGAGGTCACCATATTTAAAGTCATTTCTATACTATCTTCTGACATATTCCTCCTAACAGACACCTTTTCAAGCTTTATAGTTGTGTTCTCAGAAAAAAAAAAAAAATATCTAATTATTGCTGAAGTTTTCTATGTCACCTTTGGCTAAAGGTATGATGCTCTAAAGATTGATTTTCAAGCAACACAGGTTAGCAAATAATGTTTTTCTCATTTTCAAGACATAGAGAACAGGCAAGGCATTCAGGGATGAAGCAAGAAATCAATCTTAGCAAGTCTGAAAAGAGAGTGTTGATTATAGCTGATACCATAGCAACAATAGCGAGATAATGATACCTGGAAATTTAGCATTTCTCAATAACAGACAAATTTTTTGTCATCACTTGTAAGAAATATAATGGTGGGGATGAAAAAGAGTAGGTGGAAGGTACCAGTTTTGCTTTCAAAAATTATCGGTATGCTGATTCCTGTGCAATTTCAAGGCTTTATTACCACCACTAGCGTTGATAAATGAACACACATCGATAAATGTCAATACTTCACAATAATGGTAAGCGACAGGATTGAACTTGTCTTCTCTTGAAAGGTTTATGAATTTTCATGTTCTACTTAGATGTGAATGGATTGATCAGGATGACATTTAGTGCAGGAAGAACATCAACAGGTATTTTGCATGCCAGTGATTGGGAATAAAAATCTTCCATAAGCAGGAACCTTGGGATCTGTGTCACAATGCAGTAAAACTGCTGACAGTTGCCTGCCTTGGAAATTCAAAAATGCCTGGTGTTACTGGGAGCTTCTTTAATACATCACACTACACCAAATACCTTCTTGAGAAAGGCTGAGTAGAAACTCCTTTCATAGATAAATAAGATTAAAGTTAATTTGCCTGACAGATCTGATAATCAGTCTTTCTCTTTTTCTTCAACTTTATGGTAGCAATCAGAAGTTACTACTTGCTCTCTGACAAAGAATTTGTATACTGCCATTCAAGTATTTCTTTTAATTTTTATAATTTTTATTCAGTTATGAACAAATATCCATTCTTTCTGATTGCAGACATTTGTCGCATTATATATTCTATGTTGATTAATTGTTGTTATAAATCAAGCAGGACCTATTTATTCCCTTCATTTTTAGATTGATTGAATTGCTGTTCTCTAACACAAGACATTCATGATTGAATTTCTTCAATGATTTGCTGGAAATTCTGTCTCAATTTTTAGTTTGTTTCTTTCATTGACTGTGTAATTTTACCATTATAGAAAAATTTTAATTAAAAACAAAACTTAAAAGTTAATATCTGCCTTAATATGATGCTGTTCATTAAATCATTCAGCCCAGTGAGAGACCAAAATAGATATGGGTTATAATAATAAATTGGAGAATCTATTGTTTGGCTAAATTTTTCAGGAGATTTTGTTTGGTCAAACTCAATCAGGGCACAACTTTCAGCAGCTGGTTAAAGAGAGGCTGATGGAGGAGGCTAAAGTATTTGAGTTTTCCAAAAGCTTTTTTTAGAACCAACAGATTCTAGCTATTGTCACACCCTTACACACTAGTTAGTATTTTTTTATCTCCTTCTCCCCCTCCCTCGTAGACCGAGAGAGGGGGAGAGATGAAAGAACAACATATTTTGAACATTAATTATATGTTATATATTTAAAACTGATGACACAATTATACTCAATTTTGTTAAGTGTATGATTTCTAGTAAAGGAAAATTAGATTAACAGAACTTGTTTACATTGAATATATTTTTTTGTTTTTATTTTTATTGGTAGGGGAAATAAATAGTTGCCTTGTTTGTTCAGTGCCTGCTGGTTCAGTGTTGCCATAGACTTGTTCAGTTATGCAGATTCATGTACTTTATGTAAAGGATACAGATTGTTTTATTATGGAATTATTTTAAAAAATAAAACAGATGAGGCACAAAGTTTGGGGGGGGTTAAACTTTGCCTGAAGAATTAATAAGCAAAAGAAATTTGAAAGTAGGAAATGTCTTTGAGGGAAAAAAAGCTAAGTGACATTTGTATTATTCAGATTTTTTTAATATATATTTTCAATTTCACAATTTTACTTACAGCCTACTGAGCTTGATAGTTCTATTTTTAAGAAATGTTAATATTCTCAAATGCACTTAAAATTTGGCCACTTAGAATATACAAGTATTGCTGCCATTTAAAATGTCTTTGCAAGCAAGCTAATGTACTGCATATTAGGATAGACATCTTGATCTCATTGATTTCAATTTAGAAACTTTAACAGGGTGGAAGAGTTTTTGTGAATTTTTGACAAGGGACAGTGGGGGTTGCTGGATTGAGATTTAGGATCCACTTGGCTGGTGTTATATTAAATCTCAAAGAAGGGAAAAGGAAGCTTTGGTGGGTGCTAAGAATGTGGATTCTTTCTCATACTCATAATGGTTGCCTTACATACAGTATCAGTTATAGTGGGAGGCTTGAAAACTGATAGGGTAATTTAGGCTCTGATTGGCCAGTGGACAGGGTTCTCTCTTATCAATACAATTATCTACATATTTGATTAAAGGTTTTATATACATACTATACCCCATCAGATAAGAACTGCCAAATGAAATCAGTGTAAAGAGATATTTTAAGAAATTCTGTTTTGAGCTTCATGCTCATGTGACAAGCAAGCACACACAATAAAGCAGCCATTAATTGAAGTGGAAAAGGGAATAGTCCTATATTTATTTAAAAGATATTTTTGTTGTATTTTTCTAATTTTTGAACGTCAAGAACTTTGCCTGATGTACAGTGTCGAGTTTCAAATCATTGTGTATTCCTTGCTGGACCTGTTGATTTTATAAACTCTGATTTTAGAAGAATAGCTCAAAGAAGCTTTGCTGTGAATGGTCAGCCATCTTATAGCAGTTTTTAAAATAAATTTTTAGTTATTATTAATAGAGATGATTTAACCTACTGATAATCTAATGCACTGTTGTTGTTTAGTAGTATATTTAAAATTGGCATTTTGTTTAGAATTTTTTTTTTTAAAGTCTGTAACCTTGCCAATATGTCATCTAGATTAATTAAGATTATTGGTCGAGATTGAACATTTATCAAATAATTTGATGTTGAAAAATTGTTAATTATTTCTACAGCCTAGAAAAATCTAAATTTAAAAAAAAAATTTTTTTAACAAAAATGGTTATTTTCTGTATTGTCATTTTTACTGCATTATTTTATATTAACAGCTATTGCAAGGTTTAAGGTCTTTATTTAACCATACAGGGCAATTGTTAATTTAATTGATTGAATCTGGTTTATTAAGAATTTTTAAATGAAACACTATTGGTTACGGAGTCTCTGAAATGCTTTGATCTTCTTAATCTTGTTGATTTGTTTTCCCAAATGTCCTTCAAGGAACTCTCTCAATTTTTGTTGACCCTTTTTATTGGTGAACCATTCTACCTCATGTTGCCTCTATATTTTTTGCTTTATGACCCCCTGTAGTAAATGCATGATTGCTTATCATTTCCTTTTTTTTTCTTCTAGTTTATCAAATTGCTGATGTTTACTAGATTCATTGATTACATTTTCTAATGTTGGTTGCATGTATCTCCTCATGCATGCCTGAGTCTCATGGGTATGCATATATAACGATGGATTCCTACGGTTCACCTTGATATGAATTGTTTTCACTGTAAAGAAACTTGTTTTATACTGAGTGGCATTTTGCAACAAAATTGCATATTCATTGACTATTATTGCCAATGGATAGCATAAGCAGGACATTCCTTTTTCTGGATCATGCTACTACTGCTGAAATAACACCACTGTAATGATATCTGGCTGAGTTTCATTTGAAAATCCCTAGTACACACTTTCTAGATCACCAGTTATCTAGGAGTACTGAATCTTTTTTATGCATTGTCAGGTTTTGGGGATTAAAGTGATGCCAGGTATACTCAGCAGTGATCAGTACTTCACACATGCTCTTTGATAACAGTGAAGTACAAAAGTTTTAAACAGATTTGTATGAAATAGGTGAACATTCAGTATATGAATGTGGGCAGCAGTAAAGAGTAAACATAAGGTGAGAGATTAACCAGTATTATGACAAAAAAAAGGTGGAAAAGTAATATTAGAACTAGATTAATCATAGATTACATGATTTAAAGAGATTGGAGGAAGCAGAATTCTTGTTTGAAAGGTGATACAGGAAAGGAAAGTTGAGAGAGAGAATAGAATATACTCTTTTGTATACAGATTTCTTTGAAATAAGCAGTTACTATACTGTCAAAAAATTATTGTTTTATTATTCTTCTATACAGACTTGTGTGTTGCTCTGTAATGCAAAAGTCAACAATGAGCATAATGGTTTTATTTGATATCTCTTTGTTTATTTTGTTTTTGAGCAGAATTCTTCTTTTTTAAATATTGTTCACATGTTTTTTCCCATTACTAAACCATGATGTACTGTTTGTAGTAGAATACAGAAAAGCCACCATATTTATTTTGGTTAATCAGCAGATAATCAATTGGTGATCTGCCTGATCAACAAATTTAATTTTTTTTTTTTTAGTCAGAAAAAAAACAGAAATACTGCACCTTCATGTTTTTCATATGGCATCCATTTTTATCAGCAAATCAATTTATATGGCTTGAAATTGGAAGAGAGTTGAAGATAGTAAATCCCAGGGGCATTCTTCCAGCCACCACCTTTCCCACACATGTATAGCCTATATATATTTATTATGGGCAATATCATCTTTTTGGGAGGCAGTTGCTCTATCTCAGACCCCTTCCCATCTGAAGATCGATACACACATCTAGATGAAGGCCAAAACAAAAAAATAATAATGGCTTAAAAACACAATTCAAAATTCAATTAATCTATTAGACGTAAGTTTACTAAAACAAAACAAAAAATTATTTGGTAGTGGGAATTGGAATCTTCAAAAATTGAATGTTAACTAATCAATATAAGTATATCCAAATTCTAATAAATACATAACTAGGTGAATTTAAAAACAGAAATATTAAAAAGAATAGTGTTCCACAAACAGATTTAAATCCAAAACATGAAAAATCTAAAGGATTTCCTAATTGAAATCAAAAGATTAAAGATTTCTGTAAAACTAATCAATATAGTTTTTTTTTCAAACTTAAATTAATACACTACTACATGAAAGGCAAATTATTAAAAGTAATACTGATCTACAAACAGATTTAAAATTTTAAAATTGACAATGACTATGAAAATTTTCAAAAGTATAATTTAGTATATAAAGTCATAAGCTCTTATTGACTCATATATATATATATATGTGATCTACCAGTGCTAAAAAGCTATTTACTGTTATGGAAGAAGAAGGTACACAAATTCACCTATGCCAGCTGTTTCATCTTTTTAAAGTGGTGAGTATTTCCTTTTCACCATAACAAGGAATATTCTCATGCCTGACTAGTAGGAGCAAGTTAAGATATTCTTTGATCTTTTCCCCTATAACAGCAGTGTTTTTCTTTGTTTTGGTTTTTAAGGATTTGCACTTTGCTTTCTTGTAGAAGAATTGGCAGCTTGTTTTTTTTTTTTTTCCCATTGATATTTCTTCATAGTAGTCCCATAGTCCACAGAACTGTCACTATTAATTCAGTAGCCGACATTTGTGATAGATGTGTTATCAAGACTTGTATCAGAGTCTGTGGTTTCATTTCTCATGGGCTTTTTCCTAATCTCATCTTTAATTTCAATTTCTTCTATGAACCAACCAATGCCTTATCCTATCCATATTCATGTCTTTAATTTAGAACTTCATTTTGAAGCAAGGGTCTAAGCATGTGGAAATACAGGGTTTCTTATTTGCCAAATACTTATGTAAATGCCTTTAACAGCTGAACCACAGGCTTCAATAGTTCTTTGAAAGTAGCATTAATGACAGCTTTGTCTACAAAGAGTCCTATAAATAAAATTGTATAATGATAGTTGTTGCATTCTTCTGATTAGCAACTTCTGTGATCTCTTCAAGGGGTTTTAAAAAGAAAACAAACTCTTCAGCTAGGTCCCATTGATAAGAAACTAGATTTGGAATATTATGGTCTGTTGTATATGCCAATATTGGACATCGTGTTCAGTGTTACATTATAGCACATAATATGAACTGTTCCATTGAGTGGATATATCTTTTAGAAGCCTGTGTTTGGAACCTTCATTTGTTCCTGAAGGTCACTTAGCTTTTGTTAGGCAATAGCAGAATGGTGTAAATTATCAACTATTTCTTGATTAATATGGAAGATATTCTTTACTTCTCCTTGACTAAATATGGTATTATTAATGTATAGTTGTATAGAATGGATTTTTTAAAAAAAAAATTGGGTGGGGGTAATGATGGTAATTCAGTTTTGAGAAACCCACCAACCATGTTAGCAGCATTGTTCCTAAGGAGCAAATAGACTATCCAGTGGCATTTCATCCTTAAGGCAGCCAAAATTTGCTCACTTAAGTGGCTAGATGTGCATGTGATTCCGGAAATTTAAGCACATTTAGGATGGCTGCATTTTTCAAAATCAGGTGTGTAGCCAATGACCAGTCAAGTCATACTATGTCCTAGCAATTTTAACTATCTAAAATGTCTGCCCTTAATGCTATGCTTGTTATTTTCTCATATAGCTGCTTTTGTAGTCTTTTGGAAAACAGCTTTGCATATATCTGGTATTACTGTTTGACCGAAGAAGTTATGGTGCGGTATATTATAGTTAAGAGACATAATTGAGTAGCTTCCTAAATGCAGTTTTTGCTAAAAATGAGTAAGGTCATAAGTTTGCAGCAACCATCTTTTCTATTCTTAAATATATGGCTGTGGTTCAAGAATTTCTGTAATTTCCACAACTTTTTATTACCAAGGGATTCTGCTATGGTTATTTGTTTACTACAACCTGCCTTGGGTTTTAAAAGTTTTTTTTTTTTTTTTTTTTGCAGCAAGCACGGGTCTTTTATTTCTGCATTAAATTTGGTGGTGTGTTTCACCTTTGAAAGGTTTGTCGTGTTGGCAGTTGTAAATGTGTTTGCAATTTGTCTACCACAAGGGATCTTGATTTCTTTATCACAGAGCTTGCATTTACTTTTAATGGAATCTTTCTGAATCAGAAAAGAAATTCATACAAAGCATTTTAAAGATATTTTTACCTTTAAAATATCTATTGCTTGGCACTTTATCAGGAAATGTACAATGCATAAGAGGTTAGTCCACCTGCTACAGTTCTAACTTTTGATTCCTCAGCTAAGCAGCATCTCGAAAAAACTGACCAGCCATATATTCAGTTTTTTAAAATAGCAGCCAACAGCAATATAGGTTCTATAATGCCATTTATTAATTAAGTATTGTAGTCTCATAACAAAGGTAGCTGTGGTAAAAACAATGATTACGTTTCCTAGTCAGAAGCCATGTTGCTCTTGTCATTTCTTATGCTGTGCATGGTGTTTTCTGTCCCACAGTAGAAGATTGATCACTCAGATTGTTAATACTCTGAAGGACAACTACTTGAATTAGCAATTTCTGATCACTCAACACAGGTAATATTACTAATTTTTCTATATCATGAAAATCAGACTTCAACGTTATTGCTGGTTTCTTACGTTGGAATATTCCATAATCAAAGCAGTTTTAGATAAACAATTGCTGATATACATAACTTCACATATTGTAAGAGAATATTCTAATAATAATGCAGTCAACATAGGCATTCCATACAGTTATAATCTCTGATTCTAACCATCTTTTAAATATTTTTTGACATCTTTGTATTGTATGTGTATCTCTTTTTTTCTTTTTCCATCAGAACGATATATTGGCAGAATGCTGTAATATATCACAAGTTCTCAAAGTTTACATGAACTGAGCTGTGTTTTTATTGTTAAAATTTTGTGTAACTGAATAGAATGTGGACACGTGAAGTTTTATGTACCAGTGGCGAAGAGGGCCAGCTTTTTAGATTTCTCTATTTTTCAGCTTGTGACGAAATATATTTCTGGCTTCTTGGTAGAAGCAGGTTAAAATTTTTGCTGTGAATTTTACTAATTGGCCAGAGTTAATCAGTAATTAGCCATTTTTATAATTGGCACATTCTCTATTTGATAGTGCATCGATTTGTTTCCCTTCTTTTTTGCAATTCTAATTTTATCTGGATACAGTGATCTTTGATAGAAATATTGCTGCAGATTTATGATTTTCTATTATTATTCATTTCAGACAAGTAACCTTTTTAGTAGCATGTATGTGTAACGTACTTATTTACTTCCAGAACCACCAACGCCACCACAGAATCTAACGGTGATAAATGTGACCCCTAATACAGTGACTTTATCATGGTATCCTCCATCTGATAATGGTAGTCGCAATGATCTGACATACAGCGTTGTCTGCCCCAAATGTGCTGATTCGGTTGAGTATATTCCCATGAAGAATGGCTTCAACACTACAAGGTAAATCTTGAACTTTTTATAACTGTTCCTTGGGGAGGACACTTCTGTTAGTAAATTTATAAAGCACTAGGATGCAGATTGCCAATATTATGTCACTTAATATATTTACTTAAATTCTTATTCTGCTGTTAACTTCTGTCTACAGTGTGAAACTGTCGGGGCTTATACCGAGCGAAGAATACACAATAGAAATATTATCTGAGAATGGCGTATCTGCTGAAAGTGGTGAACGGACTCTGGTGTCAGTTGTCATACAGACTGATGCCTCGGGTAAGTGAAATCCTAAGTGATATGGATATTAGCAAATGTTTACAGTGTTTGGCAAGTTTTAATGACGTTTGGCCATTTTTCTTGTCAGATCTACAGCTACAACTAGAAAACTTACCTAATGCATTCTGCTGAGGTACCCTGACACTTGCTAGTTTTACGTTTGCTTTGAAATCATTTAGTAAAAATTGATTTCCGGTTATTTAGAAATACCCTTTTTTTTTTTTTGTTTAGAGGGAACCATTAAACATTTTTTCAATCAATATGAAAGGTCTTGATATCCAGATTTCTCATCTGAATATTTTTTAAAACTTTGCATTTTACAGATAGATTTTTAAATAATGCATTTGTTTATCCTAGATTGTGTGTGACTGGTGATGAAAGAAAACAACACCAAGAACAAACAGCCTGCCTGTAAACCTTGATTTATAGCAGTATGAAAATTTTTCTGCATTACTCAGGATAATAGAATCACGTTTACCTGTACAGTATATCTTAAAGGCTATTGGAACAGTTAATGTTTTCTTTTTCACTCAGTAACTCAAGAAACTATAAAAGCACTTCTGTGGTTGGTTTTTAGAGCTATAATGGGTTAAATAATTTCTTTTGTATGTGCAACCTATGAAGAAAGCAAAGCAAGATTTAAAGTTGTGCATTCTTTTATAACATCCTTATTTTAAAAACAACAATGATTTGCCCGGGGGAGGGGGAGTGTTCTTGCTGATGCGTTTTCTTAGCATGTCGGTTATTGCAGCTTAAAGCCACGATTTAGCTGGCATCATTTGCTGGTGGAGACTTGTCTGATTTGATGAAGGATGAGTCTCTCAATAATTTTTCTTTTTTTTTCAAATTATGTAATGACTTCATGCTTTGTCAAAGCAATGGGTCTTCTGTTGCATAAACCTTGGAAAAGCAATTTTGATCATGTAAAGAATAAAATTAGGGAGAAAAAAATTATTTGTCTTAGTCTTTTTTTTTTTTTTATTTTATTTGGAGAGATGTTCATTTCCATTGGTAATTTGTTGTCTCAGTCTCCTAGGATCATCAAGATCTGTCTAAACCTGAAAAGAAACGAAAATAAAACAAAAAATGAGATATTTTATGTTTTTTTATACTGGTAATTTTGAAAAATTGTTTTTGCTTTTGATAAACCTTGCATGATATCAATTTTGAAGTGTTGTTCTTTCTTTTTTTTTACTAATGACTTCTGTAGTGCTCTTAACTTAGTGACAGATGTTAGCTATGAAAGTTATTAATTTGATGACTTGCCATCATTGATTAGTCTGTCAGTGGACTTGTAAAAATCCTACTAACTCATAAATTCCTGTGTACATGACTGGATCAGTTCACTAAAATTGTTAAAAAGATAAAACTAAAAAAAAAGACCCAAGTTATCTGATGCCAGCCATACAGTTCTCCAGTGAATGTTAAACACAACTTGTACCTCATTAATTTTTTTTTTTTTTTTACAAATCATAAATAGTTAAGTTTTAATAGCAATTACCGAGCATAGAAATCCAGTGTTAACTCATCCAACAGCTTAATCTTAAATACCTGATAAACAGCGATGGTGGCCAAATGTATTCATTGCCTGAAATAAATGTCTGACTTTCATATGAAGTAGAGATCCTTTTATTAATTTATCTATACGCTGACATGCACATGCTGCAGGGATATTTTTCAGTGCCTTTTTTTTTTTTTTGTTTTTGTGTGTGTAAAGTGGTAACCATAATTATTGTATCACCTCAGGTAATTTTGATTTTTTTTCCATTTAAGTATATCCATACCATGACTAATGCAGTGTTTAAGCATTTGTTTTGGTTCTGATTTATTATTTAAGTACTCCGTTTTTTAAATATGCTTTATTTAAAACAGTATTGTAAATATGGGTTTGTCAAAGTTTACAACTTTATTACTCTTAATTATCTCCAAAAGAAGTTGCTGCTTGATGGATGACATTTAGCCCATGGGCTCTATAAATATCAAAACAATGCATAATTGCCTTTATTATGTTAAAAGTGCATTTTTACATTGCAACACAATGAACACTCAATATTTGTTTAAAAACAAGTTGAGGCAGTAATTTTGGCCACCACTGTATACTGATATTCTTTGTGGCCATAACTGTTTGGCTCTAAAAAAAAATATTTCCTTTGCAGTAAGTTGCCAAAAGTAAAGACATCTCAGGATCCTTAATCTGCACTAGAGAAGAGTTCATGATTTCCATAAAGTATAGATCAGATCTAATATACCAAAGATAGCATTATCTTTCATTTAAGTTAATGATGAGATAGAAATGTGTGTAATTGTTTCTTACTTTGATCAGGTTTTCAGGTTTTTAAAAAAGATTCTTAGCATTTTCAACTGTGGTTTTGCATTATTTCTCTCATTTGTTTTGTAGGTAAACTCTGGGTGATATATTTTTGAAGGGAAATTTAACAATAACTTTATTATTTTACATTTATTTTTTACTCAAGTTTGAGTGGCTCAGCTGGAACTCTGCTTAAAATTCTCCAGTTGCTGTAGTTGAACAAACCTAACATTTCATTCTTTGTGAAACTTTGAAATATTAATCTACCGCAAAGGATGTTATTGGAAGTTGCTTAGATTTAAAATGGAAGGTTGGAATGTTTTAAATTCCTGCAGTGTAAATAGTCTTTGTGAAGAGCAGCAGAGACACAATAAAGTGCTTGCTGATATGAGGTTATAATGAGGAATCCATTGTTTTAACTGGTAGGCTTAGCAGCAGCAGCCTTTCTAACTTATTACCTCTAACCTTTGAATGATGGTTTGGACCTGTTATTTCATAAGAATAATTTGTGGGCCAGTTTGTGAGTTGTGAACTTGGGAAATTTCTGGTGGTGGTGTGCTTTTCCTTTTCTTTTTTGTCATCATAGCATATTTACAGAGTGGCAAAGAAATTATTACATTCCTTTTTATCACAGTTTTATAAATGTTTTAAGGGAATTTACCTTCTGCTTATGTGTTGTGTGTTTGGGGGGGGTTACAACAGGAAAATATGAATGATGAGCAAATTTTGTATAATATACAAGTTTCTTAAAATAAAAATAAAGTATAAAGAATTTCAACCACTTGTGTGTTTATAGTGGATAAGATAGGGCCCACTTAAATACTGGCTTTAAAAGGTATGTAGTTTTTCAGATAATTATCAGAAGCAGACTGCCAAATTCTGGAGGATTTTGTAAATAATATATGTATTTCTGTTTCAGTCTGTGCCAACATCAGTGCATAAGGCATCCATCCAGCAGAGGAAACCACCTGGTTTCAGTAATAAGTAAATTTGCCTTAGCTCTCACACACACATGCACACGCACATACACACTCACTTTAATGTTTAGATTGTATTAAAAAGAAAATTATTTTGAGGTTTGATATTAGTTGGCATTTTTCACTAATGATGGTATGGAAGGAGATGCGGTGTCATATTCCTCTGCTGATGAGTTTAGAGTATCTGTAGCCAGTTTGTCTACAGAGGCAAATACTGGGTCTTGTTTTCACACCTGCAAAAGTAATAACTGTTCAAGCTCAATTCACTTACAATTGTCAGTTGATTGACAAGGTGTCACCACCTCCCTGGCTGCTGCTGTTTGGTTATAAGTGTCTCTGCTGGCTCAGATAACATGGAGTATTTTTTGTTTCAATATTTAAAATATTATGTCCACAAAGAGATTGATTATTGATTTATGTCTTTTTTATATTAAATACAAAGAACGTGTTGTTTTTTAAAATGATTACTTTTCATTTCAAGAAATCATTCCATGTACTATTTGACATTTAAAAAAAATACTAATTGAGTTTTTGCCTTGAATAAATCCAAACTCTGTCTGGCCTCATATTTGCACAGTTTCCTATTCCATAGAATACTGGTGAGAAATCTACATCTGAATTATCAGCAGTACCATTCTATAATGAAAATATACCTGACTGGGCTTCATCCAAATGGAAAAGCATTGATTTTGCACCGATACTTTCTGAAACTTTTTAAATTTTAAAATATTCTTCGTTTGTTTATTTTCATGTTTGTTTGCTTTGTTCAACAGTTCCAGGCAAAGTGCAAAATGTAAGAGCTGTTCGGACAGGAGCAAATTTTATTATCCTGAAATGGGACCCTCCCAAAATTCCCCACAGTAAGATTGAATGCTATGAAGTGCTCTACTACCAGTCAGACCACTCCAGCAACACATCTACGATGCGCACAAAATCCTATAACTACACTTTCAAAAATTTGCTTCTTGAAACAAAGTATGAATTTCAGGTAGGTTCATTTTAAACATTGTCATGTTTATTTATGCTGCCACTTTGTATTTTATACTTTTATATTTTAGATTTCTGGGATTGGTGCTTCATTGCTTTATATTGAAAACCTTACTGTTTTTATAATCTGATTTGTTAACCTTTTTCACCTTGAAATTTTGGCACCATCTTCTGACTCCTAGTCTATTTTGTACAGTTCTAAGGGGATGAGTCAATTAGATTGAAAACTCCCACAAGATAGCACATTATAGGATTTTTCTTGGCCAAGCAGACAATAACCCTACAGGTACATATTGATGCTGGTTCACCTGAAAATTGGTTGCTAATTTTTTTTTTTTAATTTTTAACACTTAAAAAATCAGCATCTATAAATATTTTATTTTGACAATACGGTATTGTTTCATTAAATGTACACTAAAGACCTGACCTATCATGTGATAGCTTTGGCTCGTGGATTGCCATAGCAATGGTTTTAAAATTTTTGTTGTTGTTTTTTTCCAAAAAGCAGAAGAGAGAAAAAACAAAGCTTACATAAGAAAAACCATTATAAAAAAAAAAACAAGCAACCCAGAAACCAACATGAAGCACAGTTGAGGGAAAATAAAAGTATAGACAAGGTGAAATGACAATTATAGGATACTTTGGTGGGAAAACGAAAGGGTGATAAAAGAGGGAGCAAGATAAAAAAAAAAAGAAATATGCATTCTGGAAAGGAAAAAAAAAAGTAATGTAGAGAGCACTCAGCTTATATCATTTTTAAAAGATTTATTGTTTTAATTTAAAGATATTCTGTTTGGTGCTCTATTTTTATTTGAAGAATTATTTTTATTAAGAGTCTCTAACACCCCCTCTCCTCTTTCTCTCAAGGATAAATTGATGCACAGACATGCAAAATGTTCTAATTGCTTGGCTTGACGAGGTGAAGGTAACTTTTGCATTGGAGGTGGACAGACCAGTGATTTGCATTTTGACTCGACCAGCGGAGCATATTTAACGTTTGGGTGGCAACGATTTATAAATTTGATCTAACCTCCAGCAAGGGAGGAAAGGAGGGGGGATGTTTGTAGTGGGGGGGGACCCCAAATCATAGTAGTTTGTGACTCAGCGCTGAAGCTTGATTTGCATTACATCCAGCTGTGTTTTCCTGGCACTGATGACTTTAAAAACATATGTAAAGTATGATGCATGCTGACAAAGGAAAGAAGCATTAAGTGTGGTTAAGAAGACCTTAGAGGGAAGATATCTTGTTCCTGTCTGGCTCCAAAATTTCAGATCATTAAAAAATAAAGATACAAATATACCTTTTTAATCTATTGATTTTTTTAAATAACTCTGACAATTGTACAATTTATTTTTGGAATATTGTAAATAAATAAGAGCACTTAATAATATATAAATATATAAAGAGCTTGCTTCAAAAACAGGATAAATGCCAAATTTCGCATTTTGAAAGCAGCTGCTAGCCTACCACCATCAATAAGTACTATATCCACTTTGTGCAGAGAATGTGTTTTGTATTAAATAACAATAAAAAATTTCGTATAGATGTCATTAATAAATCAGAGCCAAAATATTTATTTTTCTCAAAAGAAATAAATGTATTGCTTTGGAAGCAAACTTTGTATATAAATATATACATAGATGATGTACACTTTAAAAAAAAAAAGAAACTTAATACAGCATCAGTTCTTGCTGCAACATGATGAGAGTAACTTTCAGGTGTGTCTAAATTTGATTTAGCTAGTATTCAAAATATACTACTAAATGGAGTATGCTTGTGGAGATCGTCTATTAGCTATGGGGTCAGTTAAAACAATTATACCATTACTTTGATTCCTTGGGCTCAGAAGTTGTTATTACTAGTGTGCAAGCATACTTTTGTAATGTTAGTATTTTCAGTTAGAAGAAAATGGAAAACATCAAAAGATTAAAGGTTATTGTCTTAAATACAGATATTGATGGGAAAGGGTGCATTACACTGTAAGTCTCCCCTTAAATGATACTGCATCCCATCTTGCTCGTGCCAACAATTTTTATAGTGTCCACCTTCCTTCTTGTTGCTGTGTGCCTTTGTGATTTTTACTGAAGGTCTGACCATGTGCAGCCACCTTGGGTATATATAATAATATAGCTTTTCAAATTATTTCTCTCTCTCTCTCTCTTTCTCCTTTGGTCAAACAATATACTTAAAGCTGCTTCGTCAGTTTTAGATGATGAAATTTGTCCTAATTTGTGCAACAGCAATAATTGAGACTATGCATCTAATTTAAGCAGGTTTTCAGTTTAATGCATAGATAAAAATCCATTATGATAGGGAAGAAAATGACACCAAACCTTTTTTTTTTCCATATGTCCATAAAGCATTGTTTGCATTTCTATGAACATAGTATGGGCAGCAATGTGCCTGTGCATGCAATTTTGTTGGCAGAGTTTCAAATATATATGAAAGGTACTTTAAAGAAAATGTTGATAGTGATTTCTGATTGATCTTGAAATTTATTCCATATCTAGAAATTTTATTTTTTTTTTTTTTAAGTGCTTTAAAAATTTGTATTTGTCTGAATTGGGATATTGGATTTATTTTCGTCATAGAAAAACGGAAAAATATACAAACAGTCATTGTTGGAAAATGAGGCATTGGCAGTGGTTGATTTATTATGGTGCTTATAGCGAAGTTTCTGAGATCCCGCTTTAGCATTAAATAGTTGCACATGACTATCACATGGTATGTTAGCTCTGATGATTCAGCCAATGAGGCATGTAGCAATGTTGGCATTAAAGAAAACCCAGCTAAATTTTATCAGTTGATTTGTATTCTCTAGTCTTGTGGCCAGCAAGTGCATTTTAAATATTTTGGAACTGATTAATTTCAATGAGTGTTTAGTTTTTTGGTCTCAGAATCGCATATTTCTGTTAATGATCTTTACAAAATTAGGGTTTAGTTAGTGGGGATTTGTCTTTTTTGTGCTTTTTTTTATAACAGTACTTTTTAATATATTCATCCTCATGACAAAGCACCTTGGTTGTGTCATTCACTGATGTCTACAAGGAAGGCAAACCTAGGCGTTGCCAATATTGTGCATTGTTGGGCCCAGCAGTTCCGACTGGAAGGAAAAATTTTACTAGAACTCTTTATTTTACAATGTGGGAGGAAATCAGGGAACCTAGAAGAAACCCATAATAGTGAGGTATGCCAAGCCAGTGTCAGGTGTGATTCAAACTCTGCCCCCATCCAACCCTTGCAGTCCAGTGAGCTAACTACCACACCACCAAGTACTTTAGTGCAATCTCACTGGGGAATAATTCTATAAAAATATTTTTAAAAAAATAAAAAAACAAACAGAAATGTAATTAGGCTTTTAGGATACCAAAAAAACAATTGGAAAAAAAAAAGTTACATTCTTACTACATCCTGAATGTCCTAAGGATATTAAAATTCATTGTTTGTTTATTTGTTTGTTGTTTTTTTTTTTTGATTAGACAAATTAAAAAAAAATTCTAATCATCTGTAGATTCATTATTGCGCTATATTTTGTGCTTCTCAAAGAAATGAAACTGGTTAGGTTGGGCATTGTTTTGGTCGGACTGTTGGAAAGTAGACCATGTCTTTTTAGCATGTTAATGTGATATTGAATTCCACGGCACTCCAAAAGAAATCACATTCAAGGCAGTGATAACTCCTGCTAGGACCAAAACTCAGTGGAGCAGAAATCACTGACTGCAGAATTTCTGAGAGCTGGGGATTGGGAAATGATCTATGTGAGTATGTGTTCACCATGATACAATCAGCTCGCATGATGGATGTATATTCGGCTTCAGGGCTTGATGAATCACTGGTTTGCAAATCATTTGTTTAGGCTCTGTCAGAGAAAGTAAAGATGTTAATGTCATGTGATATTTTAAAATTAGTTTCTATTGATACCAGTGAAGTTGCTAAAAGTTCCATATTGATTTCTTTTCTTCTTATCTTTCTTTTAATTTAAAATAATGAAGGAAAAAAACAAGAAAAATGTTCAGTAACTAAGCAGTGACTACTTCCCGTTTCAAATTGTAAGACGTGATTTTGCCTTAGAATTACAAGGTAGTTTTCATGATTTGTGTTTGGAAGCGGGTATTTTTTGTTTTGTTTTATCATGTAGCATAGAAAATCAGTCAGTCTGTTTACTTTTTTAAATACAGCCTACATGTAATTATAGGCAAATGTGTCAATAAATGTTTGCAATGATAAAGACTGAAAAAAATTATATACAAATGCACACACAACTGCTTGTTGGTATTCTGGATGTTCTTTTAGTTAACTCTTCTCTAGCTAATATGTCTAAGGGGAAGTAATTTTAAAAAAACTTTAGCAAAAATAATTATTAATACATGTTTTTGACTGAAGTTAGCTTTCTAAGAGCCAAAATGAAGGTGTGGTGTTATTTTTTGCTGTTATGCAGTAGAAGAGGAAATTTTAAAAAAAAAATGGAGGGACTAGCATACATTGCATAGCTAGTTTTGCTGGTGTAAGCAATTATAACAGACTTCTAAGATATTGATATTAGAATGATCGGACTGGGGAAACATAAAGATGGTTGATAAAACTCATAACCACAGGGAGGGGGGGGGACTTGTTGATAAGACGTTTGAAAATGGTGATGTTTAACTTAATAATTGGGTGGGTCTGACAACTTAATAAAGAAGGGAACTAGGGAGATCTGGTGGATTTTCATCAAAGATTATAGATTGATCTCAACAAATCAACTAATTCTCTTATGTATTTATGTAAGGAAATACATATAAATCAGTTTAATTTATGTAAGAATGGTCTTTGCAGTGTTAATGTTGAAAAGATTTTTCCTTTTTCTCACATACATTACATTTTGTTCATCTATTTGCTGATAAAGCTGAAAAGTGGTTCTATTTTTTGTTATTCAAAAATAAAAATTGATATAAAGATTAAAGAGATTGTAAAGATTTACATTAATTCAGATTTTATTATTACATTAAGCCTTTTTTTTATTAGTATTCTTGCTTTAAAAATAAAGCCATGGTGCAATAGCAATTTGTATGATGCTTCAGGAGAGTGCCCTATCTAAAAACAGTATCTCTTTCAAGTTACATAAATCTGCTGAACAGGTTAACACTTGACATTTCTCAGTGGTTTCAATATGAAATGGCAAACCTGCACATGTACATTCATAAGGCTTGTTAAGTGATTACAATTAATGAAGTTAAGATTTCAGTAGTTTACCATTAAGTAATATACAAATAATGCTAATGCACTGCAGGTGTTTTTGGGGGTCTACTACTGGTAGAATCCATGATATGACATGAAGCTGTTTGATTCAGTATTGTTTTGGGGTGAATTTGAATTTTTGACTAGATATGCTATTTGTTTTTTTCTTTATTATTTAACCTTTTAACCTTTTCAAAACACTATCTTTATTTGGCAGTTTTTAAGGGCCTGAGTTTGAATCCTTAGTTTAGCATGGTTCTTGCTGCTCTTCACCAGTTGATCACATTGGTTTCCTTCCACATCTACTAAAGTCCCCAAAGATAATCATGGTGACAAAACACTTCCTTTGATTTCGAAGATGCCACCATTTGCCTTTATTAAGGAAATGGAAGATCAATACCAGTAAAAGGACAGATAGCTATATATTTTCCACCATTTTTAATCAGTTTTTTATTTCTTTATTGGTTATCATTGTTATTTTTTAAACTAATATGCAAGTTTTGTGTTAAACTTGTTCTTAAGATAGTAAAACATTTATGTTTCTTTCATTTTTTAACAACCTTTTGGTTTTAATTTGTTGTTTTATATACTTAATTAACTTCCACATATTAGCACCTTCTTTTTTTTAAACCTAGAGAATATAACTGATATTATAGCCAATTTATTATCAGAAATTGACAAATAAGCAAAAGTCTATTGTGTTGAACTGTTTTTGCTTCCTGCATTGTGCATATTAACCAATCTAAATTAATCAAGGAGGAATTTTGAAAAATTTGATTACATTATGATATATTTATTACTACTAATAAATGTCTAGAAACCAGTATATCTTTGTACTGAAATGATTTGCATATAATTAGTTACAGAGAGATGAGTCTTTCATATAAAATCTTTATCCCTTCAGACTGTTTAATCAATTTTTAAATGTATTGATTGTGTTATTCTCAACCACTGAATGAAGCAGACTGTTCTTTATATTCACCATTTTGTTTCTAAAACAGCGTGAACATCAACCACCTTGTTAACATCTTTGGAAAACAGATTTGTTCCACCTGTTCTACACCATTTAAAATGTTTAACTTTTCATTGAGGTCCCCATGTAATATTTGATATTCAGAAAGTTTAAAATGTTGTAATCATTCTGAATACCTACAATCTTTCCTTCCCCAATTTTCCCTTGTAGCTATTGCAATCCTGTAATCCCCCCCCCCTAGCCATTATCTCTATGTCAATCTTAGCTGCTCCTGCTTCTCTTCCTTCCACCACCACATCTGCCAACCCAGGCAGAAGAGAACAATGCAAGGGGTTGAATGTTTTAACAGACCACCACTGATGCGAATGAATAGTTGATGATTTGGGGAGAAGCAGCAGCTGAAGGACCGCAGTCTTTTGCTTAGTGTTCCCAGTTGCAAATGCAGATCACACCACTACAATATCTCTCCCATACTCCAGGTCAGCTTCCTCCTAAATCATAAATTATATGGCCATATCTGGGAGTGATGGCTTTTAGTTAAAGATTTATTCAGTATAAATCATCAGCTTAATTAGAATCAGCATTTGCTTTTCCATGTTGTGATGCACAAAACTGATTGTGAATGAAATGTGCACCAACATTACTGAATTGACTGCCCATTTAGCTGTTGGAGTTTATTTTAAATAATTATTTGTTGAATCATCTTTGCAAATCTGCTGCCACAACATTATATTGTTGTTATTATCTTTGTAAGTGCTTGTTAAATGTCAACCGTAACTCTGTTTTTTTTTTTATTAAAATTAAAAGATTGTCAGTGGAAAAATGTATCACATCGCTGGGATGACTGGCCCATGTTTCAACATAACAGCATTGTGCATTTAAATGAGGGTCTACAGTCACTCAAAATCTCTCTCACACTCTCTCTCTCTCTCTCTCTATTTGTAAATATTAATTTGTTTTGACATGGTGCTGTCTTATCCATTTGGGAAGCAATATCCTCCTCAATGTGCTCTTTGCTGACTAAATGATAAAATCAGCATGTTTGAGGTGTATAATCTTAGATCAGAATTATCCAATTTATACAACAAGGTTTTTCACTCATGCCCCATTCTATTATAGGTACAGCTCATGTGACAACGCCATATTTGTGTGGATATTGTAAAGACTGTTTTTTTTTTGTTTTTTAACTCTAATTAACATTTTAAATTTCTTTTTTAAAATATATAATCAATATTAGCACTTATAGATTTTGACTTTATTATTTTTCCTTTTATTTTAAAAGGCTCTTACAGATGATAAACAGAAATAAGAGGAAATTTTGCTTTTATTTATCTTGTATTAGTAATTATTCTTATATATATCAAAATGTAAGTACTGTTTGATTGCTACTGTACTGAAATCTTCTAAAATTTGCATTGACTAATGTGAAGACTATTTCTGAAAGAATGAAAGAACTTATTTTTCCTCATGTGTTGAATAATGGCTTTCTCATTGGGCTTCTTATAATTACTTGCTGGGTGTCCAAAGATAACATAAAGTTTATTCCTTGTTGTTTTGGGTTTGTTTTACAAGGGAGATAATCATGAATAAATGAAACTGATGATGGTGATCAATCCCAATAACCACAGTGATAATCATGGATAATGAATTTGGAAAAAAGGATCATCTTATTTTTAATAAAATTTTGTTTCACATTGGCTTTGATGACACTTCATGCAGAGATGATGGGACATATGTGACTGCAAACTTAGGTATTTTTGCAAGTTATGCATTAAAAAGAAAGAAAAACTGGCTTTTTTCTGAAAAGTTAGCAAAACATTTAGATTTAGTCTTATACTCTTTTCCCCCAATTCCTGTAAAATTTCTGTTCAGCTACACAAGCAACAGAAAAATATTTCCTTGTTTAAAAAAAACAATTTGGGGAAGTAGAATATCATAATCATTAAATAGATAAAGTATATACAAACCATTTATAGATAAGAGACAGAAACTTGCATTTACAAATCCATCTTATTGCTGAATTTCCAAACTACTGTCACAGTAAATTCATACTGGTGACTGATTGTTTTCTACTACCTACTATTTGTAGTGTGGCACATACATGTCTAATAGCATTATCAATCATTGCTTAATTAACTTTGTTTTAACAATCTGTTGGCTTAAATCGCAGGTTTGCCATGATAAAACAAATCTAGGCTTAATTGAAAAATAATCTTTACAGACACTTGAGAATACCAAGTTAGACCACTATCTGTGTATTTTATCTCTCTCTCTAGCAATTTTTTCTTTTATTTTTTCCAGTTTCAACTGGCACTTAGAAACTCCAATTTTCTAAATCAGTAATTATTTTTGTATCATATAAACTATAATTTTGTATTGTTAATTTAATTTTTCATTTTCTATTAATTAAATATCTCTCTGATATTTTGATATTAGTCTTTATTTTCTTTCATTTCTCACAATATTATTGGATTCTACAGAATCCACAGTGCTTTGTGCAGATGCGTTCACAATGCATGACCAACAATGCTCTCCGATGGAATGTATCAACATTGAAAATTAAATGTTTTGTAGGAAATGCACGCATCTCTGCTGGAATTCAAGTAAAGATTGCTTTTTTAAAAGGTTGATTATTTTCTGAAAAATGACAAGCAATATGTCTGCATGTCATCATTTTCATCTTGTTGCTGAAGGCATGTAATTTATTTTAAAACTCAACTTAGCCAGCAAGGTAATGCAATTAGATAATTGCTTATCAGAAATCTATCTAGTGGGCGGCACAGGAAGCAACAAACTAAAAGGATCTATGGAATAAGTGGAAAGATGAATTACTGTTGATCTTTTTTTTTTTTTTATCTTTTAACCTCTTGTAATTTAATTATATTTACAATTCCAAGCATTCTTAAGTGCAAAATTATTCTTATTATTATTTTAACATTAGATATTTGCTTGGCTGAGGTCTTCATGTTACCTCAGAATTCAAAGTTTATTGATTGCAAAAGACAAGGTGTTGCTGGATCATTAAGTTTCCAATTATGAGTTAAGTCAAGAAGCAGGGAAGTTGATAGTCTCCACAAACTTTTATTAAACTGAGTGTTGTATGATGCTCTTACCTCCTTTTTCTTTTAAACAGGTTCGAGGGAGAACAGAAAAGGGTTGGGGTGCATGGACTGATCCTCTGCTCGTGACAACTACTGCCTTCAGTAAGATTTTGTTTTATCTTATTTCTTTTTATTACTTAATAATAAAAGCTTTATTGAACATTTCAACTCTCATTGGCAACCATAAACTTAGACTTACCAATGAAATATCCCAGAAAGAGATTGCAGTGAAAAATTCTTGTGATTAAAATTACAACAAATTTATTTCAGTGCCTTTTTCCTTGATTGTATTTCTGAGAAGCATCTAATAATATTCCTGTAACTATCCCTACATGCTAACAAATTGAATATGCATGATATATTGGGTATTTTATTTGTAACTACCACATTTGTAGCTGTCAGCATATATATATTCTGTTGCGTTGTTCACCATTTATTTGGTGTCTACTTGATGTTAATTTCAAAAGAGAAAGTGGTGAAAATTTTCATTTGCAGTATTTCCTATTTAATGTGAAAAGATGTTAATGTTTCTAAATTTGGAATAATTCCTTACCAGAAACTGCATAAATAATTAGCTTCCAAATGGATTAAATGTATAAACATGTCATAGGTAATTAAATAGTCCCACTCATTGGACTGCAGACGATGCTGCTTTGAATAATTGACCATATGCCATCACCAGATTTAACAAAGATGCCACATGAATGGTGGAAACTGGTTGCATTTTTACCGGGAATGGGTGACACTAGGAAATAAAAGTTAATTATAAAATGAAATACTTAGAAGTCAGTATTAATTTACCTGTCAGTAAATGTTATTTTGTTTCAGTTGAATTGTCAAAGTCACCTGTCTATCCTAAACAGATAACAGACAAATATGCCACAATGGTTAAGTTGGTAAACTTCACCTACTGAAATAATTCTAAGGGATGACATTATTTATAGGAAAAAAAAATGGGGGTGGAGGCTCTTTTTTGAAAAATTGTGTCATGAATGTCAACTTTACATCGCCATAAATGGCATCTGCGTCACTGAAATCTCTGGCAAAGTTACAAAACAGCATGGTTGCTACATATTTCATTACTGAAAAATCTGTCCATATACTTTTTCCTGTTTGAGGATGGAAACATTGGAACAAAAGCTAATTGTAACACAGGAATTTCATTTTATCAAAAATGTAACTAAATTCAATTTGTTTGCATTATTTACAACATTATTTTATTTATTTATTTTCATTTGTACAAAATTACATTCAAAATTTTCCCATAATACCATTTTATTTTGAAAATATACCAATAAGAAACTAATATGCAAATATATATTTAGGAGAGTTATCATTGTTTGGCTTACAATAAAAAATTCACAAGATTTCCATGGCATTTAAGCACTAGAAGTAGCTAACACTCATCATCACTATTTATACTGAGCTCTAAACTTCTTTTTATGTAATATTTGTAAAGTACAAAGCTAGAAAGAAAAAAAAAAGTTCAAAATACATCTGTTGAAATAAATGTTTTCTGTTTTGCTTAACTCTTCTCTGCTCTTTTAGGAGATTAACTAATCAGAAGTCGGATTCTTGTACATATATATTTGAATATTACTTAATGGGTAATTCTTGTAAAGATATACTCATATTTTTTTTTTCAACAACTCTTGTTATATTTGGACATCTAAAATTTTAAGTTTATTCAGGTTTTGTAGGTGAAGATAGTATTATTAAACTACATACAATCACTACAAATATTATTGAATATATTGTAATTAAGAAGAACAACCAGTGTGCAGCATTTCTTGCCTGTTGCATATACTAGTCATCAAATCTGGAAATTCCAACTTACTTTTGATGCATTTCTTTAGTTTTAACTTGTTCAAAGTTTGATTTCCGTGAAACAATAGGATCTCGATGGTATTTGTTGAACCCTGTTTATTGGAATTTGCAAAATCTTTGAGAGTGGTTCCTCTGAGCTGAAATTATGGATTAGTTTGTCACCATTGGTAACTATTATGTTGCTATTATGTATCAAAGCATATATTGCTGTTGTTAATGTACAATTATTCTGGAGCTAAAAATGGTAGAGAATAGTGTTCAAAGTTAAGATTTGTGCTGTTATCCAAACTTATTGATTGTTTTTTTTTTATTGTATTCATTACAAATGTTAGATCACAAGTGGGGGGGTTGATAGTGAATTTGCACGTACAGTACAATACATTTTTATGTAGATAATTTTAGATTTTAACAATTTCTAGATAAACAGATAAAATTAGATAAACTGAAACTTTTGTCTTTTAAAGTTGTTTGCATTATTTGCTGCTTATTATTGCAATGCTGTAAATCTTGTTTGTTTTTCTGTTTTGTTGGACAAGAAGGAACACCAGTGTATGATGATCCACCTATTGGGATAATCGCAGGATCCATTGTGGCTGTGATACTGTGCATGGCTATTGCAATAATCATGATCATAATACTACTGAGAAGGTAATTAATTCATTTTCTTTTTCTTCCATGTTGCCCATAGTAATACTTTTCTTTCTTTCTTTATTGTAACAAGAAATATTTTCAGAAGTTTTTATCTGGAGGCAGTGCCACTTTCATTTGGTAATTTTAGCCTCCTTAGTGGTTGTAGTTCTTGTTTTGTTTGCTTATCCGCATGTTCCATCTTTCGTTGGCAAGCATTCTGACTTGGACAAAAGGCTTTTGAAGTAATTGCTCAATCACAACAAAATAATGACATTAACAGTGAGTAAATGAAAGATGTCATTGGAGTTGCCTCTCAGTCTGGTGTTCTGTATGCATAAGAAATGTGAACGATATACACTAAAGATCTTTAAACTATGTTATATTTAAATTCACATTAGATTGAAGAACAGTAAATCAAGGAACCTCTCTTTCTTTTGCTCTATCTATGAACATTTGGATTTTTTATTCACAGCTCTTGTTCAATCATGCAGCCTTTTCATGTAGGTAATATTAAAGCCATTGATCTTTTTTTCTCTTAAGATAATACTTACAGAATTAGACAGTAAGTTATGCAAACTGAAAGACATGTAAAGGCCCAAATTTGACTTAAGAAACAACATGATGATAACAGAATGTGCTTACATGAGAAATTAATTTTTTTCTTCTTTCTTTTAAAAAAAAATATATAGAAACCGCAACCACTGTAATGAAAAGACTGTGAGTGAGTGTGACACGCTGCAGTATACGCATGGAGAAGGTAAAAGTAATCAGAGTTTGAGAAATTTTATAAAACTAAAAATATATTAAAAAAAAAAAAACAAATGCAAAAATCATGTTTGTCCTTTTCTGGAAGGATTTTTTTTTTGCATCTGTCATTTTCTAATGTTGCTGGAATTATAGGGGAAATATGATGGTTTGAGCCTGGCTGGCTGATTTGCACTTTTAGCTGATGACCAGCATTCTCAGCCTGAAGGGAGTTTTTTTTTGAACTTGTTTTATTGAACTAGAGGAAGATATGATTCAGCTGTGATGTGTTGGGCAGCAGTATCTACAAGGACATTTCATTTTTAAAAACCATAGATCTGATTTTGTCTGTGCATTTGTGTTTGATAAAAACCACATCTTAAATAGACATTTAGTATTGTTAATTGTTTATTTTTTTGAATCTGCTTGGTTTTGTCTAAAGAATTATAAAATAATGAAAACATTGCTGCTATTATTTTCTTAACTCATCATGAAGATAAACTGTATCGAGTTACTCTATTAATAGTATTGCGTAATTAGTTTCCTCATAAATGTTTAGAAATTTGTCATTCTGAAATACTATCGTTTTTGTGACCAGTGTTGAATGATGATTTATACGAAATATACCATTTCTTTCATCAGTGATGACTATGCCAGAGCTGCATGACAGTGGTATGAGAACATAATAGTATTTTTTATTGTGAACGTAGTTGGGTAAAATTCTTTTCTGGTCATGTAAACATGGCAGTAAACAGTTAATCAGGATTTTGAACTGTGTTGATCAAGTGATAGCTGACTGTAATCTGCTTAAGTGGAGAGTTGAATACTCTTGAAAAATCAAGAATAACCACTTACATTCTTTTACTGGCTATTTTCTAACTGATTGTAAAAAAAACTGGGTGCAAGCTCATTTGCATGCAACCTTTCAGTTAACAGTTGACTGACTGTCAGCTAATGCTTCATTGCATCCAATAAGCATTGCAGTTAAAAGCTTTTTTTTTTCCTTTCTTTTAGAAAATAGAAATTTTCCTGCTCATTTTGCAATATTAATAGGATCTTTAAGCTGTTACTCTTTCAGAAAGGTGGTTTTCAGCCACTCTTGCCAAGCTTCTCGATTTATTTTTCTAATGAAACACAGAACACTCCAACTCATGCAGTAACATCATCTCCATCACTATTCTTTAAGGAAAAACAATCAGCTGGCCATGAGTTTCCTCTCATATCTGAAAATTGAAGTGTTCTGATAGGAATTCTCCGGGTACTTGCATTGTGGTAGCAATTCTGCAGGTAACTTTTGATTGGCTTGTAGCTTGATCACAGCTAAAGCAATTCCTACTGTAACCAGGTAACTTGCTCAGTCACTAGGGCAGGTGCCGCCATGCTGCCATACCACCACCACCTAGCTTCTTTGAAATATCTTCAAAATCAGAATACGGTTTGCAAAGAGAACAAGCTAGCTGTATGTCCTAAAACCATCTTTTAACTTTTATTAATGTAAGTCTTGAAAAAATCAGCTTTGCAAGTATTTATTGTTATTATTACTATTTTTTTTTTTGGTTTTTTTGTTGTTGTTTTTTTTTTTCAAAGTACTTTATTCTCAAATGGTACAACTTCTTAGTATTTTACACATTATTTATGGGGAAATTATTGCGAAGGTACCTTTATCAGAAAGTGGGTTCAGGCATTTTACTGAAGTTACTAATGATCATATGTTTTGGTAATAAAAGTATTTGTCGCTGCCTTAATCCAGGTTTATTATTTTCACCACGAGTAAAAAGATGATGAGAAATGCCTGAAGTAATGTTCTTTGTCTGAATAACAGGTCACTAATAACTTTCTCTTCTTTTTATTATCATTTTCTCTCTCATCTTTTTTTAAAAATATTTTTTGTTAAAAAGGCAAAAGTAATGCAAAAAAAAAAGTACACTGAAGTCTACAAGAGAGGCAACCTTGGGGGAAGTGTGTGTGTGTAAACATATATATATATAGTGTCATGGTATCTGCTATAAAGCATTGCCAATCCTGTCCCCTGACTTTGGCAGAGAATTAATTTAAACTGGAGTAACACTTTATATATTATTAGTCCACAGTATAGATAGACTATTCACATTCTTTAAGATTTTTACTTCAGATGGGAGGGAAAACTTGGTGAAAAACATCTTTCCTGAAAGTGAGTTTACTTAAAATGTTTCTTCTAAACCTGTAGCTTGTGCAGAGCTTCGTTAAATAAAGCTAAGATGTTCCACTGTGATTTACCATCTTCATGAATTGAAAGTGAAGAAAGTCGGAACACTTCCTGGGTGAGACTTCTTCCGAACCAGTCAGGTGGCCGGGCAGTACAGGCTTAAATGTGCACGGAAGCATTTCCAGAAAAAGGTCATTAATTTGTATAAGCTCTGCTTAAATTCTTCAGCTAGTTTGATTGTTTTCATTGTGATAGACGTAATTTTGAATGGAACCGTCTTAATGGTTCTTCATTCATTTCACATTATTCTAAACTCTTAAGATGTAGTGAAATTAAAATGTATGTAAAAAAAAAAAAACACCTTTTAAAGTTTTTCACTAATCACTAAAAAATCTAATGTGTGTATGCATATTCTATATTTACATTGCAATTCAATGGAAAGAAATATTTGTGGGGAAAACAAAACAATACAGATCTTTAATTAGTTTTAGTGATTATATTATAATATGAGTGAGCAAATTGCATCCATGAATTGCAGAAGCAAATAAAGCCTTTATTCAAACAGTGTACTTGATTTATCAAAATTGATAACTTTGGCTTTTAAAACTGATTTGCAGAACAACTTTCTTTCAATGTAATCTTTACATATTTTAGAAGAATAGTTAGGGTTATTGTCTTGTTAGAGAAAGAAATCCAGCAAGTTACATACCAGAGGGTATGTCTTTGGAAAATATTATATTAGCATTTCTTTTACATTGTTCCCTCATTACTTTGTAAGTGCTTATGAACCTGTTTCTGAATGAATGCATTATACTTTGAGCCAAACATGCTAGACTTTGATTCATCTAACACAACACCTTTTTTCCATTTATCAACTGTTGAGTTTTCATGTAATTTTGCCTACTGGGGACATTTAGCTTTATTTGCAACTCTGGATAGTAGCCTTTTTACCATTTAGATCAGCAGGTCTAAGATGTCTCTTTACTGTCAAAACAAAGGGTTGTATATGCTGCCATTTAGCTGTGCTGTGATTTCTTGGACTAAATTATCTTGTTTGTTACCCTAATATATTTGGTTATCTGTCTTTGATGTTGGTTGCTCTTTTGTCCTTTTTATTTCACATCACAATTTATTTCATTAAGTATTTTTCACTGCAATGTGTTGGATATGCCAACTCATTAAAACATTTCTCTGTCTAATGGTCATTTATTATGCTAAGTATGTGTAGCAGTGCACCTTACAACACTAATTTCCCTTGTTTTATTTAGTCATTCAATATTACATCTTGCAGCCAAACCGATGTAATTGCTTTACAAATAAAGTTTCTAACCCTAACCCTGACTACTTGGAATTACCTTGTTGGTATGTCCATGCACTATCATGTGATGCCAACATGATTGCTGTAAAATCTAGTTGTTTTTCAGGCATTTCTTGAATTAATAGCCCAGTAGATATAAAGGCCAAAGTTAGTTAAATGAATCCAAGAGTAATTTATGAACAATTAGAAAAATAATATTAATAGCTTGTTTTAATGTTATAATATTCACTAAAATTTAATAGTCACAAACTTATTTTAATAGCAAATATGTCTGCTTCAGAGTGTGAGTGTACGCATGTGTAAATATAATTTAACATTAATGTTTCCTGCAAGATATACTTGTTTTTTTTCTATCTACATCTTTCATTTAAAATTTTGAGATAAACAGATGAATGAAATTTTAAAAACATTTTAAAATTAAAACTTTTTTTTTCCTTTTGACTATAATTATGTGCACTGGTTAGAATCAGCATTATTTGTACATTGGTAACTGCATTTATAAATAATAGGGTTGGTTTTAACTATTCTGTCTTGAAGTGCATCTGGTAATGAAAAATATTGAACAACTTCCAAACAATTACAAGTGAATCTATTGGCAGACTTTTTATTATTTACTTAGCCAATCATCAAATTTTATTTCACTTAAAATACTTTTTTAAAAAAAAAATAATAATTGCTTTAAAATGTATTTGTTTTTATCTGTCTATGTTATGCTATAGTTTTTCTTCTCTGCATTGTTTGTCTCTCTTCAAAAACAATTTCATCTAACAAAGTTAATGCTGTGCACTCTTGTAAAATAGTATTGTGGTAAATTACCAGAACACTGTAATAAAATAATCTGTCACATTCATGGTAATGTCTAAAACATTGCAAAATTCATTAGATGAAGAAGAAAGGGGGAGAATTAGCAATTATCTTGGCAAATTATTGCCATCATGCAGGGTGTGACCTTGATAAAATATATAGTGCCATAGTAAGTATATAGTAACCGCAAAACTTTGAGAGGATATGTCATGGTCATTGCCATGGTAAATCCTTTCAGTTGCCTAATGTTTTCCATCATTGCCCTGGTTTATAGCAGAGCTATATGGTATATTTCTTGCAAGTATATTTTTGTACAATATTTATGTTACTAGTACATTTTCTTTACTGAGATAGTTATTTATTTACCAGCACTTTTCTGTATTGTCAAAAAGAAAACTTCAGTTTAGCTGTTGCCTACTAATATTTCGCTTATACATAAAAAGAACAAGTTACTTACTCATACAACAGCTTTCCATTGCAAGTTTTGTTCTTGTTGTTGTTTTTTTAATGCACATTTGAAATACAGATGTTAATCAGTGACCAGGAATAGAAAATAGTTACATTTATTTAACAGTAATTCTTACAGTTCTCAAGAAGAAATAATTATTTCTCTCTTGAAAATGTAATAGCCTCTTTCCACCCCTACCCATAAATAAATAAAATAAAGAAATTTGTTTTTTTATGGTGAATGTAATGTTTTTGTATTAAAGAAAATTGCAATGTGGCTGGAATTTATAACATCGCTCATAAATGATTTGGGCAGGACAGAAGCATGGTTGCTCACTATTTTGGTCATGCATGAATGAAGCACAATAAGACTAAATTATCATTTGTGGGACTGGATGCAGTGTAACTAGTAAGAATAGAAAGATACTGGCCATGCGTTATTCATTTACAGGTCATTGTGGGTTTCTGATAGCAACAGGGCAAGCTCACTGAAACACGGGTTCATTAGTTAATTGTATTGCTCCTGATATGATGTTGGGGGAAAATATTTTGCAACTTGATTCATTATAAATTGTAGCAGGCTCTTAATGCCAGCAGAAAGTGCTTTGGTGAAAGAAATATGTACTTACTTCTCTTGATAGCCAGACCAAACCTCTATCTTTTCGTGTGGTATAAATTACAGTAAAATCTGTTTGTTTGTTTGTTTGTTTTTCATGATACTCTTTTAACCTTGAATAAGAATGCTAAATTTCCATGCAACTAGAATGGATAAATGTAATGTGTTTGGCATAGTTTCTTCTTCTTCCTCTTTACCAACTAGATGTGAGCAGTTTTTTCTGGTTTATTCCAATGTCTAAAAGCTATGAACTTCAGTAGAGATTTTCCAGCTGAAGTCAGGCATGCTGGGCCCCATGTGGTGCTGGATTGGCAATGCTTCCTAGTGGACAACCCCTCACCCGGGGGAGGGGGGGTTGGTTGTCTCCCTTGTAGACATTGTTGTATGAAATGAAAAGAAAACAAAAATAGAGAACTGTTTGTGTTAGGTGATGTTAATTTACAGTAGATGATTTTAAAGGTGTTTCAGAATTGTGCGAGTTAACTGAGCCAGTTTTTAACTCGTGACCCATCCAAAAATAGTAACATCTACTGCAGATTAGCATCATTTGTACTTTAAAACCTTTCTTAGCACTAAGGCAGATAATGGCAGACGGGTTATTACTATAAGGTGATAGAAAATGCTAGAAATATCTCTAATTTTCCATTCTTATCTTGGCCTTTGGTTGGCGGAAAACCAATGTGTATCCATTAGCTGGCGTTTTTGAATGTTTTATTTCAGCAGTTTTATCATGCTTATCTGCTTTAGTTTCAAAGTAGAAAAAAATTTCCAATTTGTAATTTCAACATTGGTAACCTGCCCGGTGTTAATTCTGGTGTAAACAGTTGACACCTGGAAGGCTCTGTATTTTCTTGGCTTTGAATAAGAGTCTTTAAAAAAAAAAAAGTAATGACACACTGACTGAGCATGTGGTGTTGTTTTATTAATGATGATGATCTTGGTATGCCAGGTAAATATATAAGAACAGTACATACATGATTGCCTTCTTTGCAAACTGAAAAAAAAATAATAAAAGATGGTAAAATAAATTACTGGGGAGTAGATACTTGTCAGTATATACAGTCAGTATATGTTAAGAGGAGATAGATATTTTTAATAATCAGAAAAATAAAAAGGGTTTCAATACATGGATGGGGCCATCTTAAACTAAATAATAATACTTTTCTTTTATCAAAATATTGTAATTTTATAAGAGGATTTGTTATTTATAGCTATGCATTGGTTAGGATAAATTATATATTTTAGCAATGTGTGCTCTAAAAAAAATCTGTGTAATTAAGTTTACGCTCCACTTAACTCTTCGCTGAAGAATCTTGTGTATTTTCTCTTACATAATTGCCTGTAGCACCTGCTCTTTAGGGTTGATTCTTGGGCAGGTGCTAAGATCTTATTGAATCTTTTTAGATCCATGAATTATTCTGAGTGTACTCTTAGTAACTGTTGATGTATTGGGGTAGACCATGACATGATCAACATTTCTGCTGCCTGCCATGATTGTCATTGTCCCTTAGTGGGCCTAGTGGAGTGAAAAACCATATGCCAGGACAATGTCTGTTCTTTTTAAAATTCCAGTAAGACTATTTCTGGTCTTTCACAGCACCTGCTCAATGTTTCTGTAATTTTTTTTAAAATTATGATAGTCACTGATTTATTTAATCAAGCAAAGATAAATTGTTCAAATCTATGTAATTAAATTGAATCTGTGTTTACATTTTTTCTCTCAAAACAAATTTCATGCATAGTAAACCAAATGTGTTCTGTGGAATTAAATAAGGTTTATTTACCTACATTCTTAAATCCTGTCAATTTACCCTATTTCTATTTCCAGTTTTTTATAAAGCATGTAAGGATGCACTGTCTTCTACTTACCTGCTCTGCTTTATTTCTTTATTGCTTTTAGTCAAAACTTTTGTTCTTCTGTATTACTAACAACGCCTTTTTTCCTCACACTGCTATCAGTTTTGTCAAGATTTTACAACAAACAGCCAGCTCTAACCTGTACATATTCATGTTAAGATTTTTAATGCTGTAATTAATGCAAATATTACCAGTCTTTTTATGTAATATTCTTTGCATTATAAAGTAGTTAAAATCACAAATAATTCAACAGATTATGCCCCTCCATTAGTCTACTAGGTAAATGGTTTAGAGTCCTGGAGTATGAGAGGATCAGGTTGAACAAAAAATATCAAATCAATCATGAATCAGGTACTTCCGGTCAATTGGTGGAAAAAGAAACTTACTAGCAATTCTCAAAATGCAGACAGAAGAAAAGATTTTAATAAAACTTTTTAAAAAGTAGCATTTTTTTTGTTTGTTTTTTCAGTTCAGACAACTCTGGCAATATAAGAAAAATGTGAATATAGCTTCTTCTTTTTTTCTTTCCTTGCAATGCAGAATTGAAAAATGTCTGCTATCAACTGAGCAAAATACAAATGTTTTTTCCCTCTGTATCACTTTCCTACCCAAGGTATTTATTTCTTCCAAATTTATACTTTGAAGCATAGTGCTTCTTTGACCTCCCTCCCCCCCCTCTCTCTCTCTCTCTCTCTCTCTCTCAGCAAAAGATCATTTTATCTTAAAAACACAGTCACTTCAACATCATTTTTTTAAAAGGTAAGCTTCATGTACAAATGAGAAGAGAAGACACTGGATTAATTTTCTTGATATCTCTGCCTTGTTTGGTGCAATTCAAAATGTTCAGGTTGTGCTGTATGAACAGAGATGTTTGAATAAAACCTGGCTGGATACCATTACAGTGATGCTGTTTGAGTTTGGCTTCATTTGAACATCTTTAGTACACAATTTTTCTTCTTTTTTTTTTTCTTTTTCAAATTCTGCCTAACATTGGGATATCAAATGAAACTAAATCAATAAATGGTGTAGAATTAATAGCAGGTGTTTTGCTAGTATAATGTACATAAATGAAGTGACTAAAGCATATAATCTATTCAGAATCTGAATAGCATTTAATGAATGCTTGAATTATATTCAAGATCTTTTCTACCTGTGTTCAACCAAGGCATGTTTGTTTGTTTAGCATTTTTCCAAATTTTACTTAATCAAAATCCAGTGCTCTGATTACTTCAATATTTATTTACCAACCTTACTTTTATTCTCATAATTTAGGTAAAGTTGCCACTGTTCAGTAATACAGTATAAACAAACTATATTCTTGTTTTGCAATTAAAATATCTCTTCCATAATTGGCTATTCTAGATTAGATATTGTCCAAGCATTTGTTACTTTTTTGTAGCAAAACTTCAATAAAGTTTATATAAATAAAGAAATAGATAAACTTTTTTTTTAAAATTACTGTTGAACACCAAATCTATTTCTACCTGATAAAACTATTTAAAATATACTACCAAAGCATATACAGAGATTTTTAACACTGAAATTTTAGGAGTTGGATTATGATATAATGGCATGACTTGCGTCCCATTTACCAATCTGAAAAACTAATTTAGTAACTTTGAAATATTATATAAGCATTAATATTGCTCATTTAGGCAAGTGCTAGTTCCAATTAACACAATGGTTACAAGATTTCAACAGAAGGAGAAAACAACAACAAAAAAAGATTGTTTTAACATTTTGTCATTGCCTTCATGTGTCATCAGCTGTTGCCAGTGGTAAAATTTACCTATTACTGGATGTGGTGGTCGATCTTGTAAATCCAGAAAGAAATTAAAACTCTAGATGTTACTTTGCAGAATTATTTTGCGTGAAAAAAGGAGTCATTATTGTTTATTTGGTGGGAGGGTTACAAACTTTTTGAATCCAGGATTGTGCACAATTGTCTGAGAACCTTTATGCACACAGTTGTGGCAAAAATTATAAGCAAATTTGGTGAAAACTTTTCAGATGTTCATAACTTTTGCTAAAATGACCAATAACAGTGCATTTATATATCAGATGACAGGTAATTTATCAGTGTATGAGATGCTTTTTAAGCCTCACCTTAAATGTATATGAAAAAATTTTGATTCTGAACAAAATAATTTTATCATTTTATTATAACAAAAATTATAAGCGGATTTCATGATTCGATCTAGACAATATATATTTACAAAATAAGGCACTTTCTTAACAACCAAATTTTAAAATACATTATCGTATTTGGTAGGATACCCAAAAATTACTGATTACAGCACAAAAGTGAAAGGGCATTGAATTGATAAGCTTGTTACAATAGTCAACTGTAATTTTACCCCATAATTATTTGATATTTTCATGCTACTTGCTCAGTTTCACTGGCTTTAAAACTGTAATCCCTCTACCTGGTTGGTGTGTGCCACACGTTCTCTGTTGGATTTAAATCCGGAGACTGAGGAAACCATTTGAGAAGAGGGGTTTTCGTAGTTTGGAACCAATGCTTATTGATATTTGCACTGTGTATAGGCACTTCATCTTGCTGAAAGATCCAAGTCGAGGGCAAATTCTCATCAACATATGGTTCGAGGACATTTCTCAAGATGTACAGATATCCATTGCTGTTCAAAGTTCCATTAATTTTGCAAATCACACTGATCCCATGTCTGGAGAAATAGCCCCAAATCATAATGCTCCCACCACCCCTTGAACAGTCAGAAGAATATATTTCTGATCAAACCCTTCACTAATTCTGTTTTAGACACATTGCACATGGTCGGAACCAAAAAAAATTGAACTTTGATTTGTCTGACCAGACGACTTTGAACCACATTTCTGGGGTCCAGTCAATGTGCTCCATGCAAACTTGAGATGATGCAAGCAGTTCTTTCGGGAAATGAACAGCTTCTTCCTGGCATTTCTCCCATTCAGTCCAAACTCATGCAGTCATTTCCTGACATTCTGCATGCTGATCCACCCATCTTTCCACTGCTGGATTTCCCTATGGATATCCACAGCCGTCTTCATATGATTGTTTTCAGATGGTCTATGGATTCCCCAGTCCAAACTTTTGCTAATTTTTCTAGACCGGCTGGAATGCAGATGATCGCTATACTGTCCAGTGGCTTGGTAGAGATTCCAGGCCTTTCTGCAGGCTGCTTCACCACTTCCAATTTCCTTGGAGTTTCAGGTATAAGGAAATTTCAGATTTTGAAGCTCAATTCTTGAATGAGTAGTTGGAGAAAGACTATGACTTCCTGCCCATTCTAAGAAAATAATAATTAATTATATATTAGCCACACAAGTGATAAATATAACTAGGCCTATAAAATCCCACTATCTTATCAAATTATTTAACTATTCAACATCCACTTATAATTTTTTTCTGTTATAAAAAAAATGATTACTTTGTCATTTTGTAAATAAAATCCTTTTCATGTAAATTCGTGCTAGAACTTGAAAAACATCTGAAACACTGATAAATTACCTTTTGTCTGATATATAAATGTGCTGTCATTGTTCATTTTAGTAAAGGTGATGAACATCTGAAAATTTTTCTCCAAATCAATTTATAACTTTTGCTGCCTCTATATGTGTGTGTGTGTGTTTTTCTCTTAGTCCAATGTTTGCAAAGCTGATTTCTTACAACCTGTACAGTCTAATGCAGAATACATCGAAATAAAATATACAAAACTTGTACACATCGAAAGGCTAATCTTGGATGCAGTGATGCTATGCTAATCAGGACGTTACAATCCCTCCTCTCTCTTTTGCTATTGTTAATGTGATGCTTCCAAGTAGATGCTTTTTTTTTTTTTTTAATTCAAGACCTAATGCTTTAACAGTTTAGGGGTTTCTTCTCTTAGATGACATAAAAGTGTGCAAGCAAAAGACAAATGACCTCTCTTCCACCCTTTGTATGTAACAGAATAATTACCGGTGCATAAGGAGAAGAAATACTAACAAATGAAAGCCAAATCAGATCTTTGATTTTCTGAAAAGACTGTACATTCTCATTTTTTTACTTTTCCAATGGATAACACACAGTGGCAAGCCTGGAAGAAAGTGATAATAGTTTATCAGTTGGTTATTCCAGTGATATCACCTTTAAAACATTGTCGATATTCTAGGTGGAATATATCAAGTAGTAAATTATTAAAACATGTTTATGACACACGTAATGGTTCAGTAAATGCTTCAGCAGTAGTGAATAATAATCATTGATATTCAGCTGTGTTTACAGATTTCTTTTTATCATGAAACAAACATTGTCGTTTTTCTAAAAAAAAAGTGTTTTTTTCCTATTTTTGGAATGTTTGTTTACTTTTATTTTTTCATTTTAAAATTTATTTAAGAATAGTGTAGCAAACAATGTATCTGCTCATGATGACACTTCTGTGTTACTACTGTTTTGGTTCATTTCCTCCATGTGCACCAAAATGTGATGTTATCTCATTTGATTTCATCTTTTAATGCATTCAATGAAGTTACTAATCAATAAAAGCTCTCAATTTGCAGCAGCAGCATAAAAAATCATTTCTTTAATCAGATTTTTAAAGTCATTTCTGCACACTGTCAAAAATTACTTAGCATTGAAGTTTATCAACTCCATTGTATTGCTATGGGTTGTTCAAAGGGAACCTGGCCAGGTACTGTTACAGCTATGTTATTTCAACTGAGTTTCACTTGAACATTTGTAGTATTTAAAAAAAAGAAGAAAAACAGTTTTTATAACTTTTTGGCTATTTGTTTCACATGAGTAAAGTAAGTAAATAACTATTGCAACAAAACCCTTGTAGTTATTTCTCTGTGTAAAAACTTATTTGCCATGACAAATTGTTGAAATGCCTATTCCAAAAAACTTCCTAAAAGTGTTACTCTACTTATTTCAAGGGGTTTGTGTTTTAAAAAGATATTAGTGCACTAAGGTATTTTAGAGCAATGTCTCTATTGAAAGGTTCAGTCAGGTAAATAATTCCATTTCTATTTATTTTTTACAAACTTTTCTAACATGAATATTTTTTGTCAAAACTTTCTGAAATAGCCAAAGTTGGAAGGCGTTTTTCCTTAAAAAAATAACTGAAATTTGGGCTAAAGATGAAAAGTTTTGGACCTTGTTTTGATTTATGAGTTTTTTTATTAGTGGTAAGCTGAATAAGGAATTAATTCTCCAAATAACTGGGTTTGTACAGTATCTTCTTGGCAGAATTAAACGTGAATAAAACAACAGGTCATAGCACAAGTGGTGGTTCTGCCATACTATGCTGAGAGTGAGTGGCCTTTTCTTAATTATACAAGCAGCCATTGGAACTCTTAACCCGGGGCTTTTCTTGTTTGAGGTACAAAAAGTAGATAAATAGCTTAAAAGACTTCAAAAGGAAATTAAAAATAAAACCTCCAACATTGCCTAGTGGTGGAAAACCAGAAAAAAAGAGAGAGAGAGAAAGAAACACTTGTGCAGCTGTCCATTTGATTGGCTTTAAGGAAAATGGCATACTTGTATAAAATGAACAGGATAATAAATACAAGTTGGATTGGAGCCAGCTAAGGCAGAAAAAAATAATCATTTGTATTGCAGCAAGTCACCTTCAATGAATACAGTGAGCACTAACCAACCCTGATGCTGCACACGGGAGAATTTGATGGTTACTTCTGGCAGTTCTACGCATTAAGGAGAAAAAATTAGCAAGATCTGAACATAACCTACATATAACTTCTATATAACTTCCCTACAACTTATACCAGAGGACTATTTGAAGAAGAAGATTGATGGTGCTACTCAGATTAGTATCTTGGATCTGTCTGAAAAATGATTTGTTTGTCTGATTGTGATTAGTGCTGGTACAAGTCAAACCATCACCAGATGCAAAATCTCTTAGCAGCCATTGACTGACTGGGTTGTTGTCCAGTGTACCATCATTGGTTTATATACCGTACAATCAATTTGAGACTAATTCTCTTGTATGTAGATAATTGTATCAGCATGAGAAAAAAGAAAAGAAATTCCAGACACATTATTGTGATCTACCATGCATCAGCAATGATGCATTTTTTGTTGATAGTCTGGATTGAGAGTAATAATTAAGCTGGCTGTAATCAAACAAAATGTGGTGGCAAGTCAAAGGCAAGGCAGATCTTAATAACAGGCAATTACTTTAGTACTCTCTTTGGGAGTGAATATTCTGCTATAAGGTCCTGAAATGCCTCATTATTTTACTGACCTTGTTTCATATGCACGAAGATGAAAAGCAGCATGTCAGCTTATTTAGCAGACAGTAGGTTAGGTTTGAAACTTACAGAAGGAATCTGCTTTTTGTTCACCCGAGGTTAATGAAAATTGATAGGATGTGATTTTAAAGAGTTTTTATTTTTTCCTCTTTTCTAATTTACCTTTACTATTTAATCAGTAGTTATAAGCAGAGTAACTCGTGCGTTCACCAAGCTGACAGTCAGCTTTAAATATGACAGATGTCTTTTTAAATGTTAGCCTATGCCCAAGAGCAAAATCTCAGTGCCCCAAAAGTAATCACTTGCTCATAAGAAAAAAAGATGGACAACACAAATGTCAAAGATGCCATCATTCAGAAATAAATATGTATGAAGAATTAGTATTATTATATAATAGAAAATAAATTACCAAAGGATTTTATTAGATTTTTCAGTGTAAACAAAATGTTAAGAAGAAAATTTACCATCTTTCATACATAATGTCTTGCAAATGCCACATTAAAGATCATCTTTGATTCAGTGTTCCAAATACGTTAATTTCTTGATTAGAAAACTTTAAAATAATTATAACAAGATAATAGTTTATACAGATTATGAAGCCACAATTTTGAAAATATTTAATATAAACCCTTGAAAAAATTAATGCATTCCAGGATTTTTTTCCCTCAAATTTTATTCTAAAATTGTTTGTTTCGAGTTTTTGATTTGTTACTTTAAAACGTGTTAATTTTTAAATTATTATTGAAATGTTTTCAAATGCCTACTTCACCTGGTTCTCGAATCAGTAACTGTACTATCCAAAACACACACATTACCTTTGAGCATAACTTATACCCCTGAAGTCACCAACAAAAATTACAAAAAAAATTATTTATAAACTTGTATTTATGCTGATTTTAAAACAAATTATTAAAACCTATTTTGGAACAATCACAAAAGCCTTGCATATTTTACGAGCATCCTTACTATGGCTATCTGAAATGGACTTATCCTAATAGGAAGGTGTGGTGTTAGGTAGTATTCCACTGTTGCTTGTTAGCACTTCTATTCTTGAGAACAGCAGAATTTTACTATATATTTTACATCAGTTCTGAGGGGAAGTGTAGACAAAGGCCTGCCACACTATTTTCTGTTGCTGTTTGACCTGAAGTTGTCTACTCTTTGAAGGGGGGGCCTATAGGATGGCATTGGCTATCTGAGAAAATAATGCTCATTCTGTTGCTAATGACAACAGAGGTTATCTTATGTGAGAATAAGCTAAAGCAGAATGCAAGGCTTCTGGTTATCTTAGGATTATTGAATTCTGCTGGAAAACAGAAATATTAGAAAATTTTCCAATATTCAGAGTTTGTTAGTATCACCTACACAAGGGTCTACAAAGACCTGATTATTGAAACCAGAAAAAAAAAAAAGGTTAAGTATATGCAAAAGCAACTATAAAAAATGCAATAAAAGCAAGTTATATAAAACCAAAAAAGAAAAACAAATTATTTTATAATTAATTGAATAATGTTATTTTGGGCTAAATGATACTGTTTTACCATATTCTTATTTTAGGCTCTCATCCGCACTTTTAAATCAGCCATAATAGCAAACATCAGAGCCCTTATATATTAAATGGCAACTTCATTTCCAAAATTAAATAGTAGTATTGATGGTATCTATTTGTGATAGTGTTTACATTTTTTGTGAAGTTTACCTATTTAACAGTCAAACAGTAGGGCCTTGAAATATAGTAAAGTGCTGATGTATTCTTTTAAATATTTTACATTAAGTATACTAAACATGTGCTGTTATTATAATATGCTATTCTGAATTAAAATGGTTAACTAACAAGTTAACCAATTTTATTCATGGATCATAACCTTTATAGACATTAGAAGCAAAGTATAAAATTGGTTTAGTTATTGATAGATCCTTGAAGGTCAAGGAAAAAAAGCAAATTTAGATATAGTTGCAACTACTTATACAAACGTGTTGCTTATCATAAATTTAGTGATTTTTGTCTAATGGGAAATCCTGTGCTGTTTAGAGTGAAAACAGTTAAAGGATTGCATGGATATTGATGCACACTGGTGTTTAATGGGTTAAATTTTGTTGTGTTTTTTAATTGACGGAATTGGTTCTTGGTGTTTTGTTTTGGATTCATTTCACACCTGAGAGAGAGAGAGAGAGAATGCTGTAGGTAAGTTTGAGGAAGCACATTCAGCAAAGCTTTAGCTCGCTAATTTTTTCTTCAACCGCAGACAACTTGCCACTCTGACTCCAGCCACCAGTGCAGAGCTTTTTTTTAAAAAATATGGCCACACCTTTCTGTTTCACATAGAACTAACTCCTGCTATGCCATTTTGACAGTGTTCTCCGCTTGGTGCTTTCCTCTTCAATTCTCACTCTCTAGCCCCAGCAAGACCAACTGTTTTTAGAAAGTGTTGCAGCTTTTTTCTTTTTCTTTTTTCCTTTTTTTTTTAAATTACCAAATAGTCAAAAATGTAGTATTATAAAAAAAAAATATAAGGGTAAGTTTTCTTTAAAGTAATCACTTGGCAACTAGCCTCTGGTGGGATTGTGTTGATATTCACTTTTTCTTTCTTCCCTTAGTTATTCAGTGCCCACCGATGGAAACTCAGATAAATGGGGGATGTAAGTAACTGTAGATATTTTATATTTTCCTCCATTTTGTTGTTGTTCTACTTTTTTCTCTTTCTTTTCTCCTTCTGAACTTTGTGTAAGTTAATAGTTATTTCCTTCTTTACTCTATTTTTGTGATATTTAAATTAATTTTTTTTCTTTGTATGTATTTTTTTAATTTATTGGTGAGAAACCACAGGAAGACAGTGCATCATTGTCTCTGTACATCAGATGACTGACAGCTTTTATTTTGGATTTATCTGTAATGCCAACGAGAGCTATCGTTCTGTTTTCAAGTTTACCCTTAATTTGTTGATTGATAAGAAAATCCAAGGCATTTTCACCGGACCGATGAATCTATAGAAAAAAGATAAATGCTGAGTCTTTTTTAACCTTCAGTATACCACACTAATTCATATGTTCTTTGTGCTACCAGCTTAGAAGTACTAACTAGTTAGTACTTGTGTTAAACTGGCTGTGTATTCAGCCAACACTCATGATGCGAGAAGCATGGGGTTGGAGTGATGCGGATTGGCTGTTACAATGAGTTACACTAAGAAGTTACTGTCTTTCTCACAGCCAATACAGATTTGAAGGATGATGGGTGCAAGTGCACCCCAGGTGGTATACAGAAGGCTAATGTCTATTAGCAGGACTCTACAGGACAATCTGCATGGATTTGAACAAAATTATGCACTGTGTTTGGAAAAGTTACTTTTTGGCATAATATTTTTGGTGTTGAGATATCTCAAAATAAATAAACTTAGTATGCTAATCTCAGCGATGTGTATATTTTTTATGCATTTGGTAATAGTTTCTTCTTGGACATCATACATTCATGAAAATTCCCTTGTATTTGTTTTTTATTTTAAATGCAAACTACTTTACATGTTCATGTTAAAGTTTAAAAAATGATAATAGGGAAGAAAAAATTGTTGTGAAATTTAAAAGATGTTTACTACAGCTGGTCAGTAGGTAGATGGAGATTTTAATACTTTTCAGTTTTTTTATTTCTTTTAAATAAAGTTTAAACAATTATATTAAAAGAAATCAGAAGTTGTGCAGCTCTCAGTGTTTGTTGAGTCAGAAAGATTCTCTTAGGTTTGTTCACTCTGATCCTTTTTTTGACTAAAAAAGGAATTTTCCAGTTAAGAAGCTTACTTGCAAGCTGTTTTAAAGGAAACCCCAGGTAACAGATAAACAAAACCAAAAAGCACAAATTGTGTTATGTACTTTTAACTTGTACCTTTTTTTTTTCTAAAGAACTAATACCAAACAAATTCATGATAAACTAGCTCTTCAGATGTTAAGAATTGAATTCATTCACTTCTTTAGTTTCGAACAGTCACAGATATTAGAATTTATTCAGCTTCTATTTATATGAATGTATTTTTTAAAGATGTATTTTGAAAAATCATTTATTTTGTTTTTTTTATTTTTAATTTAAAAAATTACAAGACACATCTTGCAATGTATAGAATGAGTTTAGTTAGGAGACATGAAGCCAGGTTTGGGTCATTTGAAAAATCCATAAATTAATGGGATTCTTTCAGTCTCCTAGAGTTACAGAATGAGATTATTTTTCAAAATTGGTTTTTTTAAAAACTGAAGTTCTGATAATGTTATGTTTTGTCATCCTTGCCTTTAAAAACATATCTATCTATATCCCCCCCCTTTTTTGTTAAATTAAACACAACGCAATTTAGATTTTCTTGACACTTACGAGTTTAAGAAATGAAATGATTTATATGATTTGGAATTTAGAAACAAAAAAAAAATTTTTTTTTAATTATTGATTTTTGGAAGATTTAATTTTCCAACAAACCAAACAGAGATAACATAATTTAAAAAAAAAAAAGAAAGAAAGTTTTGTTCTTGATTATAAGATTTGACAGGTCAGACATTTGAATACAAAATGAGCAGATAAAGTTCAATATTTCGGCTAAGCCATTTTGTGGATCTAATATTGGTAAAATAGTAAAGTTTTAAAATGTTTCCACATGTTGGGAAGAAAAAAAAAACAATTTAAAGTCAAGAGGATTTTTCTCAATGATAACCAAAAAAACTAATATTGCAAGTATGTTCAAATGCTTTTAACTTTAAAAAGACTTGATTTTTTATCTGTTGTTTGGCAGTTATGCTACTAATCCATAATTTTCTTTATTATATTGTTTTGCAGCCAAGTTGTTTGCATGTATATATACACTGGTAGCCATAATGGTGGACTCACCAATGAAATTATTCATCAAGCATAGAGGAGGATCTTTGATGAAAGAATCTTGTGACAAATGCTAAAAAATAAACTGCTTTTTCACTTGAATTTTATGTCATGCTTAAATATGTATGCAACCAAATTGATTTATATTTGAAAAATCTGATATTTCACTTGAGTCCACAGTTATGACCACCGTACATTTTTTTTTGCACTTTAGGTTATGAATGTAGGCAAAATAATTTACTATTGCCACTGTGACTGAAATGCAGTTTAGTATATCATCTATCTGGTAACAAAGATGGCTGACTCATTTCAAGTTCATCAAACAGAGCTAAGCTGATTCCTGAATATAAAACGAAAGATTTGTGGAGTTTGTTTTTGATTGTTTTACAGATCCGATCACTGTGAAAACAATACCGCGACCAGTTTTAATTTCTTCCCAATACCCAGTGTATTTTATCTCTGAAAGGAATATTTGTTAAAGTAAATCATTCTATGAATCAGTCCTAACTTTTTATTTATTTGTATGCCTGTCTTTCTTTCAATTATTTAAAATGGAAATTCATTGTAGATCTACTTTTAAATGCCAATACTCTGGGATAATCAATACAAAACTTCTTGGCACAAGTTTTTGCCACTTCAAACAATCCCCTACTCTGTATAAGCTGGTCAAAGGGAGATAAAATTATTCAATTTTCAGAGATTTTTATTTTTTCATGGTAAATTAAACCCAAATTAGATTCCATTAAATATGGTATTTAAGAAAATTTTATTAAATATACATGTTGATTGAATTTTAATGTGCGGGTATTTGTTATATAATGTAAAGATTTGGGTTTTTTTAAATTTATTTTTTATTAGTTTTTGTTCAATTTTACTAAGAGTGGAATTGACGATTGAATTATGAACAGTTATTGGGCAGTAACTTTATTATCCTTACTCTGTTATAATTAATATGTGGGGGTCAATTTTTTTTAAAGGCATTAATTTATCTATAAATATGCAGATGTATTCTACATTAGCTCTAGAGGGAAGATCACTAACAGCAGATATTTTAAATTAGATCCAGTAGAATTTGATTAAGTATTGTGACTAATGACAACATAATTCATTTATATTTTACTGAATAATTTCTTTTCTTTTTTTTTTAAAATGTTTCAGTCTTGTTAATGTCACATGGTATGTTGAATTTTGAGATGCGAGTTATTTAGAGACCATATTAACTATTCCAAGACAAAATAATGCATTTCTCTATTTATTTATATATAATTTAGCAGCCTTTAACAGTAGACATTATTCTAATAGCTAACACTAATTCTTGAAAATTATTTTAAGGCTGTTTTTCCATCCATACTAAACCTCTTGTGATTTCTCCCAAAAGAAAATGGTGGAGATTGTTTCCAACTATTATTGACAAAACATATACACACACACACACGCACGACTTCTGTTGCCAAGAAAATCCCAATCCCACCCACCCAACTCTACCCTGCTTCCTCCTATTAATGTTTGCTGATGTTAACTGAAGTGAACAGACATCAGGTAAACAACTTGACCAGATATAAAGATGTGAGGAAGTTGAAAAAAAAAAAAAAAAAGCTAAAATTCAGCAGTTTTTTATAACAAGACTTGTCGCAGCAGGTGGTTAGGGCTGTTTAAAAAAAAAATTGTATGCCTTTTGTTTTAAAATGCTACTAGACAAACATTCTGGGGATTGTGGTATCTTTGGACAAGCTTCAGACTTTTTCCTTATGATGACCATTATTTCTGCAGTACATAGCAAGCATGCTTGACTGCAGCACTGAAACGGCTTTAACAGATGTTCAGTCATCTCTGTTTTAATAATATGCAAGCAGCTGATATCTGTGAAGCACCTTATACTTCTTAAAAGAAAAAACCCTGTGATGTAATTATTTGATGATAATCTGAGCAAATGCAGCCCTTCCAAGCATAGTAGTACTACTTGCTATACTCTCTGTGTCATGTTAATTTCCTGATTGAATGTAGGTTGACTGATTAGTATGTATGATCTGTTGTTATCTTTGGTCTAACCAGTTGAATGAAAAGCTGTCGGGCCTGAGCTTACATCTAAATAATAGTAGGGTCATCCCTGTTATGATGATAGTAAGAATGGTCTAAACATTAGCAGACTTGCTGCTGATGCAGTTCTAGTAATGCTGATTATGTGATTACACAGAACTAATACCAGTAACGTAAGTGGTTTATTCAAACCACCAGACCTAGTAAATAAAAGGAACTAAATGGTGGTTTATTAGTAGATTAATTTTGTTTTGTTTTTTTTTTTAAAGCAAAGATAAGGTAGCCAATTTATTTGTACAAACAAAAGACTGGTTTGAATGTAGGGCCATGTGTGTATGTTAATTAAATGTGAATTGTGAGAGAAATGGGCACACACTTGTATTTCGTATGAACGTGTGCTGGTGCTAATTGATAGGCAACAACTAAAAATTTCTTCTTGGGATTTAGAAAGAAAAAAAAAGTGGTTATTTAAATTGGCCAAAGTCATAAAATTAAACCATTTTTCTAAGATGTTTGCGAATCGAAGATATTGGCTAAAGTCCAACAGTTGCTGGTGCAGCTTGAGACAAGCATTGTGATTGGTTTTGAGTAGTAAAATAGTTTACATTAAAAAAAAACACTATTTTTGGCAAACTTTGATTTTACTGCTTATTTAATATTAAGTGACCTCTACTCTCCTGTACAGACAAACATCATATTGCTGCCAAATGATACATTTGGAGATTTTTCTTTCTTTCTTTTATTTTTTTTTTCCTTTAATTATTTGTTGAAATTGGTGATGATACCTGATGCAGACATTCAGCTCAGGACTAGTATCTAATTGCAAGTTTATGTTACCATTTTTTTAATAATTTATCATCTACAAGCCAACAGAAAATTAGATTCAGATAAAACTTGCGAGCAAAGGAGTTTAGATATTTTGGATTTGGTCAAAATCACTACCGCAAAAACAAGAATGTGTTGGGTCTAACCACATCACCAAAGGACAAAAATCAGAATATTCCATATTTATGCCCTGACTATCATTGATGTAAGTCCATCCTTTCATCAATGGAACAAGAGCACACCAGAACCAGCACCAGCTGAGTTCAGCCAAAACCACTCTAGAGAATTTCTCACTATATTGTGATATGAAATTTCTCTTGAAAATGTATTATTCATTTTCTTTAAAACACTTTTTATAAGATGATGTTTCTGGTACTTTTTCAAAGTAACAATAAATACCCCTAAACTTTTTTTTCTGTTCTTTGTAGAGCTTAAGAAAAAAAAAAATAAAATAGATGCTACACATTTACATGAACCATATCCATTTATGTATGCTGTTTATATAATGAACTTATGTTAGAAAATCTCGCTAGAGTATACACACACACACACACACACAACTGCTATATTGCAGCATGTGTATGTAAAACATATGGTAGTGGTGATGTGAGGATACTGATGTTGCAGCTGGTAATGCTAATGGCTCTGTTTTTTATATATATTCACATCTATTCACCATGTGTAAACCATTCTCTTAGGCAAATGAAGTATAACTTATTTTCTTTCGTTCCTTTCCTTTCCTTTTTCTTTTTTCACTTAAAATTTTTTCCAACATTTTCTTAGTGATAGAAACAGCAAAAACTTTCATAGTTTATATTCATCTGTAAATAATGCTGTTTTTGTTTTTGAATAGTGTCACTGCATTTTACACACAATATAAAAATAAACTTTTTTCTACATACAAATGGATGACATTTAAAATTTGATAAGCAAATAATGATTCTTTATGTTTGCAGTGAATCCTTTGAATGACTGCATAACTTGTAATTAGTGTAATGTTTTTAATTTGTCTTTTTAAGCAATACTTTATGTAGTAAATACTTGGTTTATATTACATTTGGATGAATATGTGAATAAGGATTAAATGTTTTCATATAATAACTTACAATTTTCTAATTTTATTTTTGAAACAATTTTGTATGCTCCTGTAATCAGCATTTGTTAGATATTGTCTTTCTTTATTAGTCATTTATTTACTTTTTTTTATTATTCCAGTAACAGTACCCCTTTTCCAGCCACCAGGATCCATTCGGTCTTACATAGATCCTCACACTTACGAAGATCCAAATCAAGCAGTCAGAGAGTTTACCAGGGAGATTGATGCTTCCCATATCACTATCGAGTCTGTAATTGGAGGAGGTACATAATAATTGGCTTTCCTCTACCAGTAGAATTTGTGGCGCTTGTTGATAAAAGATTAGGCCAGCAATCCATTTTAATATATATATTGTTTTTTTCAGTTGATGTGGAGGCTTTCCACATTTGTTTGGTCATATCTACCATTCATGAAAAATGATCTGAAAATTGTGGACTGATTAAGTTGTGCATTCATCACTAGTTATGTATATGTAATACTAACCTCTTCCCCCACCCACAAAAAAGTTTCACCACCAAATAAAACAGTGAATCTAATTAAACAGGGTCTTGGATTGATCATCGATCACCTAACCTTTCCTGACCACCTCTTACATAACCATTCCTGGGATTATTTTATTGCCAGTTGCTGAATAATTACCTGTCTCCTTGTTTGAGTCTCTTTATTGCTAGCCACATTTGATGTAAATAAAACATGGGAATTTTGACAAAGCAGATATTTTGTCAATGAATGACTTTTTAGGGTAGCAATGTTGATGGCTCTTCATTAGAAAAACTGTCACTTTCTCTGCAGATTGATACAAAGTCTGTCTCAGAATAATGCTCTTTAAATTACACACACTTGGACAAATGGCCTTTTTTTTTCCCCTCTTTTTTAAAAACTGAACTTGCTTTGACATTTTCAAATTTTGAATTCTGACACATTGTTGGTCTCTCATGCTATTTTATATTTTAAAATATCTCTTAGTAAACTGACAATTTCACAGTGATCTTGTAACACTTGCAATGTATATATGATTAACAGCTGACTCGGAGCAAGCAGAATAAATGATTATGGGATGTTAATTATTGCACACCTGAATTGATGTAGCATGCAAATTATTCTTGGAATGTGGTGGTGTCCCCTGCAGCTATGCCAGTGTGGCATCGCCAAAGTAGATAAGAGTGCTCTGTAGGGTTCTAGGATGAAGGACACTTCTAGATGACAAATTGAACAAGCTCACATAAGTGCTATATCTTAGGTCAGATGACATTCCCTTTCAGCTTCTTGTTTGATACATCACAGAAACAATGTACTTATTTAATTATTTATCTTTTGTATAAACAGAATAAACATTGGAATAAATAGTAGCTAATAAATTTTCTTTTTTTTCTTTACATTACATAAATTACTTTATGCTCTTTGTTAATGTGATAATGGAAGGAAAAATAACGCTTTTCTCAGTACTCTGACTTTTGCTAAACCAAATATTTTTATGTCATTCTAGACAGTTCACAGCCAGTACAATTTATATACTGTTTTTAGTTTTGGCTATGTATGCTTTTATTAAATAACTGTCTGATCTCTTGTTTGTAACCATTTACCAGATAAGCGAAAGTTGTTGATTTTTTTTTTTTGGAAGTTAAACCTTGCAGATAAACTAATATTTTTTTTCTTTTATTTGAAGGTGAATTTGGAGATGTCTGCAAGGGCAAGTTACGAGTTCCTGGTCGACCTGATATGACAGTTGCCATCAAGACTTTGAAACCAGGGGCAACTGAAAAGAATCGTTTGGATTTCCTCACGGAAGCCAGCATTATGGGACAGTTTGACGATCAGAACGTTATATTTCTCGAAGGTGTCGTGACAAAAAGTAAGGAAAAGGACTCTGTGCATATCTGTATGCACACATTCTTCCATAAGCCCGCCACCATTAAAGGAGGAAAGGGGGGGTGTTTCCCGTCTCATCTAATAGGTTACGGAGTAAAATGAAATAAATTAAGGGCCATTGGAGTTTGGTTGTTTTAAAACTCTGCTATTCCTGACTAGTTTTCATCATTTTTATGTTTACCCTTACCTGAACTTAATCATTGCTGATATGTTGCTTTTGAATGCTTGTAGATGACATAATTCCCCCCCCCCCTCCTTTTTTTCCTTTTTTTTTTAAAATGATTTTACTTCTGCACATGTTTTGTCTCTTATAGCTGGGATAAAGCTAGGATTTTACCAAGTTTCACCCAATGCGTTTCTTCTGCAATCATAGGTGCTTGCTTTTCAGGTTTAAAATGTATAAACTAACATTAAAAGTGAGGCTCTGCTTTCTACAATGGTATAAGGTAAATTTTCTACCACTTACACAAATAGTAAATGAGAAAGCATATGTTTAATATATGATTAGGTTTTTCAGTGTAGTGAGACTGTTGCACTGCCATAGTTGAGGTCCTGAGTTCAAATTTTGGCTGACACCAGCTCAGTTTGGCATATCTCCCTAGCATGATCTTTGGCTCTTCATTTTCCTCCCCCATTTAAAAATAAAAAGTTAATGAATTTTCTGTATTAGGCATGTGGAGACACACACATAACTACTCACCCTTCTTCTCTGGGCGATAGATGCCATGTGTCAACATTGGCATGCAGGTTCAAAGAACATATGTACAGTGTCTTATAGTCAGTGTTTCCAAAAATGAATATTCTCATTATATTTGCACGTTTCTTAATTGTTTGTTGCTGCCTTTTTTCCTCCATGCATCTATTGTTGTTCTAGTCTAAGTATACTTTTTATAGGTTTCAAACACACTGCAGCTAAACAAGGTGTAAGGCAGAAATATGCCGTTGGCTCTGTTAGCTAAGTTAATGGTAATGTACCTGCAGAGCGTACTGTAGCTAAAATACCCTGGAGAACATAAGAAACATTGCTGCACTGGAATAGGTTGACAAAAAAGTAAACTGCACTGTACAAAAATAGGTAATATTTTAATGCTAAACGTAAAGAAACAAAAGATGATCACCTTCATATGGTATTCCCTTGATAATAAGTGTGAAAGATACTCAAATGTCATGTAAAATGGTATCTCATTCTTTAAAGCTGAAGTAAAAAGACATTTTGCTTTTATTTTAAAATGGCTCATCAAGAAACCTGTTGCACTTTTTTTTATTATTTAAGTTTGTTATCTGTGTTATAAGTAGACTGAAATTCCGTGAAAACTGTCTGTTTCACATTTTTAAAGCAAACTACTGATGGTCCAGTCTTCTAACACCAATAACTTCTGACTCAGTCATGTCTTCACCATTCTGAAGAGGTAAAAACAAAAGAAAGAGGGGGGGAAGACTTGGCACGTGTTTAAAAATGAATGTTTTTGATTTAGAAAATATCTCAGTATTCTATAGACATGGCTGTGCTTTTAGGAATTTAAACATTGCCTTTTATCTTTTAAGATATGAAAAACTTCTGTTGGTTTTGTATTCTCATGTTTTGTAAGGATATTAGAACTGGTAACTGGTGAGTGTTTGTGGTTAGAATAGTTTCTTCCTCACTTTGACTGATCCCAGCTCTGCCATTACGAAATCTTCATGAAGAGTTACGAGTACATCTTTAATTTAAAGAAAAAAGGCAAAACAGTAGTCAATGATGTAGAATGTGAGAGAGTGTTATCAAAACACTGCAGTCCTTTTCTTTCTTATGTATTGTTGTGTCTTACACCAATGTCTACAATGGAAACAACCCCTCTGTAGGAGCATAGTGCCACTGGTGTTGCCAATCTGCTCCTTGAAAGGTCCAGCACTTCAAACTTTGGCAGGGGAAAGCTTTAAAGAACCTTTTGTTTTGTAGATTGGATGGAAACCAGAGTGCACAGAGAAAACTCACATAGCCAAATGGCTCCCTCCCTTCTCTCACATTTAGAGTTATGTTGTATTGTCAGTTAAAATTAATTTTTAACACAGCTATTTTTTCTACACATACCAAACAGAAATACGAGAATTAGCAGAATGTATTTTGCCATTGTACCTAGATATAGAAATCAGCAAACAAAACCATAAAAGTGAAAAGTAATCTGAAGTGTTGGTCCTTAGGTTTTTGTATGGCAGTGTATACAATACAATAGAGGGATCTAAGTAGGATCGCTTCATGAAATATAAGATTCTACTGCCTTACCTACTATTATTTAAAATATTTACATATCTTTCTTTTTTATACTCATGCTCGAACACCTGAGATTTTACTTTAATCTTTCTTTTGATAAAAAGCTGGTCAAAACAAAAAAAGGGAAATAGTTTATGCATTTTTGCACAGATTTAAAAAAAAAAAAAACTAAAATTTTACATCTGAGATTGAAATAGACGACGATCAGAAGTTTTTGTTTATCTAATGACTGTTTTTCTGTTTATTTGCTAACCTGCTATCATGCAGTGGTTTACAAATTGGCTCTGTTTATTGTGTCAGGTTGGTTTTTGTCATTTCTGCAGATGACTATGATGTAATTAAGAAAATTTTCCTGAGGAGCAATATTTTTTTTTTTTAAAAAAGCAAACAAACATGAAAAGACTCTCTATTACAAAGCTTGCGACTGTCTTTTTACTCGCAGGGGTTAGCAGAAAAAGTGATGGGGAGTGTTTAGCAAAAGGGAACTGAAAGATCATAGAGGGGTGGTCTAAATTTTACCTGAGGCAATTGTCAGAAGAAGAAGAAACAGAGAGAAAAAAATAAAGCAGAAATTACTCGCTCTAGGTAAATTAATCAGGAAGACTGTTCCATTTCCATCACATTAAAACTTTTGGATAAAGCTGCAGGCCATGTCGACACTCGAAAAATGTGTGGCAGACTGTAATCTTAAACAATCAGCACAGCTAGCTAATGAGCAAGGTGCACAATAATGCAGAGCAGCAATTAGACCTGTATGTATGACGCTGTGGAGTGTGGATACCCTCAGGTTATCAGCATGTGTTACTCTCAAGATGCTGAACATTAGGGTTTAGTTTACCCTGAATTGCAACATCTGCATACCTAATTGTAACATACCCTTAAATAGTAAATATGGTCGCTATGTCAATCAGATTTTCTGGTAAACCTTGACTCTTGACTTTAAATCAACCCAGAATCATATTGTGGCTGGCTTTTAAAAACATAAACTATATTAGTAACACAGGGTTTGTGGATGTTTAATTTATGTGCACAAATATACCCTGTAATCAGATATTCAGTTTTTTCTGTCATCAAATTCTTTAAAGAGGAAAATTAATCCATGATTAGAATAGACTCATCTCTGAAAATTGTTTACAATCGGTTTTCTAATATCAGTATTTCTACTGAAGAAGTGAAGTGAAAAATCAATGTTCTGGAAAATTTAAGTTGATGTCTGGTATTTGTGTAGGTGAACGAGTCCTTCTCTGTTCAGTTTTGCTGCTGTTTATGCTTAAGCAGAATATTTGAAATGCAGAAAATAATGGTTCTTATCATAATTAATCTGGAGAGTTAGGCATTTTGTTGGCAGAAATGATTTGACATTTTACTCATTACAAGGAAATCTCTCCTTTTCATAATTTTGTTCTATTCAAAGTACTTCTCTCGTAAAAACCCCGATTATAGCTTACATACTGCATCTTTATTTGTTCCTTTATTTTCTATTTTCTTCACGGTGTTTGACTTGAACATTTTGGATGAAAATTCTGTTAAAATTTAATACACTATCATCTGTGTTTTTACTAAAAGAATGGAATACTTGTGTGTTATATAGTATAAATTATGTTTATTTGTAACCGTATCTTTTCAGTCACTTATGTCCAAAGAACTTCTGATGAGAGCCTGAATTGCTGTACTTTAAAGAAATGTTTTCCATGAACCTAATAACTGTTGCGATTTCTCTATCACTGTTAATTGGTATTATAATTTTTTAAAAAAGCTAAGAAAAAAATTTTTACAGTTGGTAATACATAGACATTTTATTTCCATATAACACTTGTCACAATGCTTATGAAAATACACCGCTGTTCTTTTTGGCAAACCCTGTCCTGACTATTGAAACCTAAGGAAATCTCGTAGCATTGGGCTAGAAGGGGAAGGTGTCAGGTATTACCCTGCCTCTGTAATTGAGCAAGTAGTTAGCAAAGGTCTGGTTGGTAACTGTCAACCAATAGTCAACAGTCAAAGGAAATCTCGTAGCATTGGGCCAGAAGGGGAAGGTGTCAGGTATTACCCTGCCTCTGTAATTGAGCAAGTGGTTAGCAAAGGTCCGGTTGGTAACTGTCAACCAATAGTCAACAGTTACCCACAGAACCTCCACCAGGTACTCAGAAAACCTTACTAAAATATAAGGGAATGTCAGCTTAGTTTATGGAATAGATTAAGATTATTTCTTTCTTCGAAAACATCAGCTGTGTAAGTAATGTCTTTCTGTCAGGTAGCAGTGGTGCTACTTTCTTTTTAAGAGAAAATTATTGCTATTTTTGTTCTTATCTTTAGTTTGTACCCTCCATATGAAACTTTTCTTCCAAATACCAGGTTCCTTTAAATTTTTTTTTGTTGTTGTTGTTTTGCTCATCTCTTAGAAAAAAGATTTTTATTTTATCATCATCAGTCTAATAATCAGAATATATTTCTTTTTCTTTGTTTTCTTGTTTTTCATTGCACACATGCCTAAATTTCTGTATGAAAGTTGATACTATTGTCTAATATTTATTTATAATAAGCAGAATGTGCAGTCACTTTCATGGCATTGCATCCGTTGTGGTCTTTTGTCTCTAATAGATTGGTTATCATCTGCAATTGACTTTAATGTCGCAAACTTTAATTGATCACCTCGCTGTTCTTCCTGCACTACATCACATGAGAATCAATGATGACACACTGAAGTTTCATTTTCTAATCAGCTGTAAGAGGAAACCACCACTGCTGCTACTGGTGGCGCTGCTGTTTCATGATGGATATGGCAGTAGCAAATCATGAATGGCAATCAGCTGCAATAGAATTAATTTTGGTCACTTGGCTCCCCCAGACTGTTCATCCACCTCGGAGACACTGAAGATATTTGCTTGCTATATTTTGACAGACAAGTTGGTATTGGCATTTTGGTTGGATGGAGTATTACTTGCAAAACAGCACCTACTGACCAACCAATGGTGTGCTGCTAGGTCAAGAAGGAAACAAGCTTAGTAGTGACTTAGTAGTATCTCTGACCGATCAATGGCAGTTCATTTGGCAGATGGTTTCCCTTAGAGACTTAGATGATTCCTTTCTCTCTTTCTCATTTTTGTTTATTAAACTAATCACACAAATAACTTAAATATCCTTGATATCCAACATCTTTTACAAGTTGTCAATTTGATTTACATTTTCCTCCTCAAACTTTCTGTAACATGTTACACGACTGAAAACAAAAATCATTTTTTTGCCTGTGTAACCAACTAAAGTTGTCCATCTTTAATTACTATCAAAACAAAAATTAGTCTGACCATTAACATGCCTTTATTGGTTTTTATTAGTTTACTCTAGAAATTATTTCTCCAAGTAATTGGACTTATTAACGAGGGGCACTTATTTATGTTATGCAGTACAGTAACCTTTGTTTATAATGATAGCACTATACAAAGTTTTGCCATTGTCTTTTTTTAAAAGAATTTATTTTATTTTTATATGCAACATAGAGTAAGTACACTATAACTATCACTAATTTTCTGCACATGAATAAAGTGAAAACTCTAGTCTTTTTTTTTATACCAAACTTGCTGTGGTCTCTGAACTGCTTGGTGCTAGATTTAACAGACTAATTGAGTAATGTCAACTAAAACCCATAACCTCATGCCAGTGTGTTGAACCAAGTTGTTGATCAGATGGAAATTTTAAATTAGCTAATGTTGCTTGTTCAAAATTGGTCCTTGTGTTGCCAGATGTAACATGACTACTGCTTGACTAATATTGTGGTGAAAACAGGTCTATACTATAGCCAAGCATGAATCTAATAGAACTGCATGTGCTTACAGTCAAACATGGATTTTATCCAACTCTCTTGATATCCAGATTGCAGTGCTGTTACCAGAAGTTCATGATGAATGTCACTTTTTTAGTCCATACAGAATCAGCTACTTTACATTTGTTCTGTGCAATTAAATAAACTGGCTTATAATAAAAAGACAACTTTTATTGGCTTATTTGTTAATAGCCTTAATGGATAGCTCTCATTCTTGATCAGTAAAGAAGCAACATGTTTTTTAATGTTGGTTCTATTTTTTTTGAGATTGGAAAGTAGTATCAAAACAAAGATAGGATGATGGCATTCTGAAGAAAAAATAGATAGCAGAAGCATCAGAAAACATACATGATGTTTTTATGGATATGCCATAGATGGATGTGAAAATTGTTATTTTATTATTATTATTTTCTTTCCTACATCTCATACATTTTAAAGTATTTAATTAACTTTAACAGTGTAAATGAACAAGGAAATTAAATGCAATGGCAATGGTTTGATTTTCACACCTTTGGCAATATTGTTAACAAGTTTAGTTGCTAATGAGTTGTATTTTAGTTTTTATAGCTTATGGAATTACTTGACATGGTGACTCACTTCAAAAATTTCCATCCCCTAGTGTTTTTTCCCTCTTTTTTTTCTTAGCTAGAAATTACTTTGATTTCTAAATTTTTAAGTATGCAAAATTATTTAAACATAAGTAACTTGTTAAAACATTTTTAATGAAACAATATTAACTGTGAATGTACATTTCTCTTTAAAGGTTTAAATAAATATTTTTTTTTATGTTACTTCAACTTCTAGCCAATATTACAACTGTATTTAAGGATTTGTATATCATCTGATACTTCAAGTCTATGGAATCTTTATGGCAATAACAGTTTATAAAACTGTGATGCCTTAGGGTTATCATCTTTTTAGCTGTTGGAATGTCTTGTTTCCCATTTGGGCAGTAAAGTCTACTCCACTTGCAGAATCAACTGCCAAATGTTGCTGAAGGATGTGGTTTTGGTTACATTCAATTTTTTGTCACCCATGGACAACTGTTTTTTTTTTTTTGTTTTTTTTTTATGGTATTGTTGCTTCCCATTGGAGATTTTTCCTTAGAAACTCTGGAACAACTATTTAAAAATTGGAAACCATCTGCAAAAGTAGTGAGCCACTTCTCTGCCATCATAAATCATGTAAGGCAATGTTGTAAGGTAAAGGATGTATTATTTTTTTTTTACTTGATGTAGCTAACATGCTGCAACATTCTATTCTGTTGTCTTTATGCTCAACAATCTCTGGTTTCTGCTACAATGTCTAGCTTTACTGGTATCAGGAGAGGTGGGTGGGTGGATGTGTCTTAGACAAAACCAGAGAAGGAAAAACAAAAAAACAAGCCAGCAGGAAAAAATTCATACACAGAATGTAGACTGAAGTCAATATTTTCAATTTATTCTCAACATTAATAAACCAACTCTTGCATCAGATAAAAGAAAATAAAAATACTTCACATTGCAGAAAAAATGTTGTTAAATAAGTAAAGATGTGAGGAATCATATGCAAATTAAAACAAAGAGAGGGTCTATGAACAATTGTTGTTAGGGGGAAGATGCAATTCTTTAATAAATAACTCCAGAATTTTAATTTGAAATCCAAGCAATGTGTGGCCAGTAACTTGACATTATTCAGCTTAAATTTAGAATCAGAATTAATTATTAGTCAATTTAAATAAGACTGAAAATCCTCATTAATGACATTTTTTCTGCTCTTTGTTGTGTTTCTTTAGTTTTTCAAATTGAGGAGGATTCTCAGTTTAAAATATTCCTCTAAGGTTGCATATATAATATTTTCTTTTTGCTGGTTGGTTTTATTTGTTAAAATATACAGTGTGGGAGCTTATTTAAATTTGTACTATACTTTTCGGGGTTCTCATACATAGATTGCTAATGTATCAGAACTGCTTTTCTCTGTTCTGTGATTTGGTTTTTTTGTCTTTTTTAAATAAAGCAGAAAAAAAGCAATACCATTGAGAAGCCAGATATTCCTTGGCTTCAGAACCAAGCTAGAATGCATGCAGTAACAGTATTGATTACTGACACGGGCTGAAAAGAAAAAATATTAGTGTTGTGTACATTTTCTCTTTGATCTCTCTCCCTTTAAGTGGGCTGTGAGACTTGTTAAGTAATCACGGTAGAGGTTATTTAGGACCATGGTGTCACGCTAATGATCTAATACGAATAGAGCCTATGGGTAAATTGGAATTTGCACAAGAAAATTGCCGTGATGATGGAATTTGGAATTTGTTCAGTACTCACGTGTAGCATAAATAAGTGTAAAACATCTATTCAAAATTATCTAAATGTATGTTGATTTTTATTTTTTTTTTTTTTACTGACATGGTGAAACTTATCTGTTCGGACATTCATTTTTGAATGAATTTCTGTTTGGAAGCTGGCCCTATTCTCTGCATTGAAATCAGTGAGCCCATTAGATATCTTCTAGCCTAGGTTTTAAACTACCACCTTGATTGTCTATATATTTTACTAAAGAAATTTCCTTTGTGACCATAGATTTTATTAAGAACTCATTCTGAAGCTTTGAACCAAATTGCTTGCTTTTTTTTTTTTTTTCTTTTTTGGTTGATGGAAATGAACAACGTTGACTAGTAATTTCTTTCTTTTTTTATCTTTTAATTTCTGTGCAATTAATGTATATAAATTAATATAAGCACAGCACATAAATATTGCCGTCTTGAAATTTTGGAATTTATGAAAAAAGCTATTTTGTTGTTTCTATGATCATTATTTGTTGCTGAATACCTAATAGTTTTTGTTTTTTTTTTTAATTATTGATATTTTAATTGAACCTATTCTTGTTTTATTATCTTAAAAATTCTTTTTTAAATTTTAAAATACTAAAATTTAATGGATTTGCATATCACATGACAGTTTAGTCTAAAAAAGGAGTCAAAGCTAAAATTGATGGAAAATTCTAGAAGCCTTGCAAGTTGAAAAATATCTTCAACCTATGTTGTGGAGGAGGGATTTTCCTGTTTGCAGAATTATTTTCCTCTCTAAAGCTATAAAGGTGAAAAAATAGTTGGACAGTCTTGCTTGAAGACCAAATAATCTCATCAGTTATCTTTATTTTTCCTTGCATTCACCTATTTTTTTCATACAAGCCTCTCAGTAGGACTTCTCCATTTGCAATAACCCATTTCTTAACATCCTTTTTCTTCTTCTTTTTTTTTATTTCCCCAGGTCACCCAATTATGATTGTTACGGAGTACATGGCTAATGGCTCCTTGGATGCGTTCCTAAGGGTAAGTGAATATTAGTGAATATGGAGGCACCCCACATAGGCCATTATTGTACTTCTGCCTTTGTATTGCAGCCTTATGAATTCACATCTACAACAACAATAATAATTTGATTAATCATGCTACCATTAATGAGACAACCATGGAAAAGTACTTTCTTTGTAGTTGGCATTTTCCTCAGGTCGGAAGTATTTGTCATTGGATAGCAGGAAATAATCATCAAACTCCACAACTTGGTTAACTGTAACTGCTCAGTTTTGTAAAACAACAGTTTTGATGACTAATGTTGGATGATTTCTAGATTTTTCTGAATTTCATATTTAATTGAATTCAAAATAATGAAGGTTGATTGCTTTTTTTTAAAAAAAAGCTTTTAAACAGATAATGTCATTTCAAACTAAAAAATTAATTTTTGCTTCATTTTTTTTTTAAACTGAACACTTCAAAAATGTATTTTCAGTATCTCAGGTTTTATTTGTTGGCTTTAGTAATTTCCTGATGTGCAAATCTCATTTTATAGACAGTAATCTTTTGTAAAATCTGTGAGCATTTCAGTACGGAAGAATATTGATTGTACCTGGTGGGTTACAAAGCAATCTAGATGACTGCAGTTTATCTTTTTGAAGGGAGTTTAATTTTGATAATTGAAAGGGCATGCATTTCTGAAACTTATTATTGTGAGAGCTCTGTCTGAGGGCCCATTAATGCACATGTTTCTAAAATGATGAGAGTCACTTTTGCATGCACATGTGCACAAATATATGCATATGGCTGTTGCATTACATCGGTAAAGATTGTTAATTTTGGTTAAATTTCTGCTATGGTGTTTAGATTTTTTATTTGAAACATTACCACGCACTAGCACAGAAATGTCTAATTAGTTTGTCTATTGAGATATCATAATATTCAACATGCAAGCTGGTAGATGATGTCTTTTAACTTAAAAATATGCATCAGCTACATGGATTGAATCTTTGTCTTTAACTGTTTTGCTGCTAAGTTTTCTCAATGTATAGTATATAAAAGTAGTAGTTATGTAATAAAAAATTGCTATTAACAAATCAAAGTAGCTGTTTTACAACAAGTTTGGCAGTCCACATTGTTGGACCTTCAGCAGTGAAACAGTTAAGAAGCATGTTTTAATATTTTAAATGGTGGATGCTTCAGTGGTGGCGAGGTTAAGTCTTTGTTTGATGGGGCAGTTTCTGTAGCAGGAATTATTTTAACAAGTGTCTTTTTTATGACCTATACAATGTAATGCATTTTCACTTATTTTTCAGAACAATGATGGAAAGTTTTCATATCTTCAACTGATAGGCATGATGCGTGGAATAGCTTCTGGGATGAAGTATCTGTCAGAAATGGGCTATGTACACAGAGTAAGGAGAGTTTTTTGGTATTTTTGATTTGTAATTTTCAAAAGTTTTGTGGGTCACGTTCTGCAGAAGTTGCATGCGTTTGTGAACTTTCATTTTGACTACAGTATATAACAACAACGAGAATAAGTTTTTCTGCTTTTAAAAATAATAATCTAAATGATTTTATTTATTTGCATAGGACCTGGCTGCCCGTAACATTTTGGTGAATGAGAACCTTGTTTGCAAAGTTGCTGACTTTGGTTTGTCACGCGAAGTAGAAAATGACACCACTGATGGTGCCTACACAACAAAGGTAAGACAACTCTTTTTTGTTAAATTTTTTTTTTAAAAAAAATACAATTTATGTTTTATCTTTTAAGTTTTAATACAGAAATCCCAGCATTAAAAAGAAAATAAAATATTGCCATTAAATTTTTTATTCAGAATCTTTGAGATTTGATTGCATAAAAGTTTTGTGCTGTGCTGAAGTTCTACTGGCTTGATCTTCTGGATAAATAATATCTATTTTAACAATGAGCATAATGATTAGTTATTAAAATACATGTATCTTTATTAGTTACTATATTTCCTGTCATCTTGATTCAGTTATTTTGAATTATTTAATAGCAGCATATCAAAATAATAATAATAATAGAAAGCAGACTATAATTTGATGTAAGGATGGAATGAAACAAATCTGTAAAAAGTCAACAAACAAGTGAAATGTTGCAGAGAGTAGACATTTACTTTTGGATGTACATCAACTAACAAAAAAAAAAAAATTCTACATTTTGACAGTTTCTCAAAAATGTTAGTATCTTTTCTTAAGGTTCTGATGGAAACATAGCAAAAAAAAAAAATTTTTTTTTTTCATTTAATACATATTATATAAAACTGAAGAAGTCTGGGAATTTTCTGAAGGTTAGATGAGCAATTCTAGTTGTGATATAGGTGTAATCTACAAATATTATTTGTACTGGACTCATTGCCAGAAAATACCAACTACTAAGTTTGCCATGATAATAGAATTTGGATAACTGTTGGTAGAAGAGGCATATTAAATGCATTGTCATCATTTTCACTGCCACCATTCAGATAGCTACTTTAGATAATTTAAATTGGGGACAGTTTTTGAAAATCAACCATCATCCTCTTTAAAAATGGAAAATGCATAACAGATTCCAAATTTTTCAAAACTCTCAAATTAATTTTCTGAAGCCTTAGGAAGTAGGGAGATTTTGAGTTGTGGAGAGTGTATTTCAGAATAACGAAATATAGCTTAGAGATGTAATTAGTTCTTGCCAAAAGTTGGAAATTCTCAGGAAAAATTAATTTATTGGAAGAATTTTAGAATTTTTGTGTTAAGAATGATAATTACCTGGGAATTAACTCAAAAATGCATCTACTTACAAGGTTGCAGCATTTAAATTTTTTTCTTTTTTAATACAGTGCGTGTATTATATTTACAGCATTAAATTTCAATTAGATGTGTAGCTGTCACAGTTTAGATTACAGCTTTCCTACATAAAACTGTTTTTGCTTAGTGACTGTTTTGTAAAAAATAATTTACCTTGAAATACAGGGGAAAATGCAACATTCAAACGTGGTAACATTAGTAAAAGGTTATATTATTGTATTTCATTTAGGTATAAATGTTTCCCAATATTGGAATGTTGCCACTTTATAGGTGTATGTTAACATTTATTAATCATAAAGAAAAAAATAAGATCTTTACTTGAATTTCAAATTTTAATTCTAGTAAATTTCTTAGGAAAAAAAACTATAATAATTTATATGTATATGAAAGGATTTCATTGCACAGATTTGTTGACATTGTTTCACATCTGTCTTTTAAATGACAAAAGCTGTTCCAACAAATTCTGTATTCAGCATGAAGCAATTGGTTGAGATGATTGCTGTCAGTCATGTCTAGATTATAAAGACATTTCAGATCAAGGAAATACCTCATGTACCATCTGCATTTGTGGAAGCAATGAGTGAGTGAGTTGGACTGCAATTTCATTCACATGCTGATTGATTTTGATCTACTTGGCATGTAATACCTATTGGATGTAAAAGTCATTATACACGTGCTGAAAGAGGAAGGTGAAAAACTTGAGGATTATTCCTTGCCAGCTATTCTTTCACCCACTTCAAGAAAGGAAACTGTTTTATTTCTAGTAGCACTTACAACTTTTCATTTGATTGCATTTACTTCTGTTAATTTTAGTAACAAGAAAATGTTTTATTGAAGTCTTCCTTATTGCACATTTATTTAATGAAGGCATTGTTTTTCCTGAAGAAGTATGGAATTTTGAATTATGAGCACACCATAAAAAAAATAACAGTAAATCAACTGCATTTCCATTGCTTAAAAATTTCATCAGGGCATTTTTTGATAGCTGGTGGGATTATAGTGTAGTAAGATGATAATCCATGATCCAAAGCACACTGAAAGGGTCAATACATAGTATCTTGCTAGAAAAAATTCAGAAAGATTTCTTAAAACCATATTTTAGTACCTTCAATCTTCAGATCTTATCCACAAATGAATCTGTATGGGATGAACTACATTGAAGAGTCAAGGAAAATGGTCCAAGCAATGTCTATCAGTTGTGGACCTATCAGTGACATTAGCATGAAACTCATATATATATATATATTTTTTTTTTTTTTTACAATATTCCTGTTAGCTGACTTTATTTTATGAAACATGCAGATTTTGTCTTTCATTTATTTTTATTTTGTTGATAAGCATTTTTGAATTTTATTCTTTTAAACTAATTTATCACTTTTTTCTTTTTTTTTCTCAACAGGGTGGCAAAATACCAGTTAGGTGGACAGCACCAGAAGCCATTGCTTTCCGGAAGTTCACTTCAGCTTCTGATATGTGGAGCTATGGAGTTGTCATGTGGGAGGTGATGTCCTATGGTGAACGGCCATATTGGAACTGGTCTAACCAAGATGTCATCAAGGCTGTGGAGAAAGGTTATCGTCTACCTCCACCAATGGTAAATACCACAAAATTACCAATTATCATTTCTTGTTTTAAAAAAGACAACCTGCCATGGATAAATGAATATATTCAAATTAACTTTTTTTTCTTCATTTATATGTTTTAACACTGGATAGATGATTAAAAGTAGATTGGTTAGAGAATTTTTAAAAACTACAAAAATATAATAAATTGTATACATATGAGACAATGAGCTATCCATGCATTTAAAAAAAGAAATTGTATTTCATTTTATTTCAAACTTGTTTGACTTTAGTTAATTTTTTTAATTGTTTTCTTCAGTGGTATATCTTTTGTTTATTATTGACCTGCACCTCATAACATTTTAATTGCCCATGCAAAACTAATCTGCAGCAATTGCTTCTGAGTTAACTAGCATCTGCTTCCAGGTACATCAGCCTGTGAGAATTTCATCAACTAATTCTACCAAGAAGTTTCACTCTAAGAATGTTTTTAATGGAACCCATAGCCCACACACCTACAATCAGCTCTTGTTTATCTAATCTTACCTCCGGGGATCTATTATGACAGGCAGGTGCTGCTCAGTTTAGTTTGAAATTACAGTGAGCCATTAGTGCAATCAAGAAGAAGGTATTACATTTTTGCTTGGGTGTTTACAAATTATAACAGAAAATTACATGGGGAAAATGCAATTTTAGCTATATAGATCTTTTTTGTAGTTTGGTATCTATTTAGAAAGACAGTAATTATGCATTAATGTGATGTTGGTTTCACCTGAAAGTTTATCATACAGTGGATCATTGCTGTAAATGTCTGCACAGTTCAGTTTATGCAAATTTTATTTTTAGTTTTCCAAGTGGTTTTTATTATAAACATTGCTCTGATGATTACATAATCAACCAGACACCAGTTTATAACCATGAAAAGCGGCTAATCAAAACCATTAACACTCAAAGCGACCTCTTTCTCTTTTTTTAATATCACATTTAAAATACATGTATAGCTACAATGAATAGATTAATATTTGTGGCAGTACTAATGTCAAATCATTACTGATAATGAAATTTGACAATCAGTATAGGCATTTGATTGTTTAACTGAGACAGTCAACTGATTACAGATGCAGCATGCCATAACAGGGAGAAGGTATCAGTTTGCATTCTCAGTACTTTCATTTGCACTTACCAGGTGGTTTATGACTAAACTGACAGGTTTCCAAGTGACTTAGTATAGAGGAAATGTTGATGTGAAGTAAAACAAAACACTTTTTTTAATATTGGTTTATCTAATCAACAAAAAAGCAGAAACAGCATGAGAGGTTTTGTGTACCAAGTTGTAATATTTAGTACTTTTTTCTTTTTAAAAAAAAAATCACTTAAAAATGTGTTTTCATGTTTGATAGAGTTCAGGGCTAATTAAAAGTCTCATAAATAAAACTACTTAAATGAATTACTAAAAGTTAAATTGGTTGAAAATTCTGTTCTCTGCAGCTACACAAACAATGTACTACCAAAAAACTTTGTGGCCAATGGCAAAAACAAAAATGATGCGTTTGCTAGGAATTTTAAATGCATGCTGTTAATGGAATAAATCAAATTAATGGCCATTTAGGTCTAGACGAAGTGTATCATGCGTTTTAATTTATGGGTCAGTTTGAGATGTGCTACAACTAATTGTTCTTGGCTTTCAACAAATTCTACAATTATTTGTGGAAATACTTGCTGGTTGTAGATAGTTAAATTGGTAAAAAGGAGAATTGTTGAATGATAAAGATATAATATCCATGACTGCTTCCTTAGATTATAATAACTGAACTTCAGCCAAAAGATCTAACAGCAGAAGAAATAGTTGGAACGATTTTTAATTCAACAGCTTGATCTCTTTACTATTTACATTGACCGACAGCATGGCAAAGATGAAGTCTGTAAGAGACTTAACTTGCATACATTGTACCATAAAGAATGAAATCAGACTCATGCATTGACTTTTTTCTGTCAAGTTTGTCATCGATTTAAGAGTGGAGGAAAGCAAGTTGCATTTAGTGTTACTGTTAATGCAGCCACAACTGCCAATGTCCTTACTGAAATAACATTCATATGTCTTCATGGAGTGGTGTACTGCAACAGGAGAGGATCAGAGCATAGTGTGCATTTAGGAACCTGACAAACTAACCATAATAAAATTGAATTTTACTTTCTCTATAAATCAGTTTGGTTCAAGTTTATAAAATGAATGGAAGTGATTGTAGTTGTAAGGGTTCACCTTGTGGATTTTGTGTGTAGGAAAATGCCAGCAAGTTTCACTGAATAAATAAATAAATAAAAGAACCTTTTCAGACTTTTTAATAGCTCATTTCTCTTTCTCACTCTCCTCCTCCTCTTTTGATTATTTATGCTGGGTTTCTCTTCTTTTCTTTTTTTTCTTTCAATATTTGCAGTATTTGCTTAGATCTTTAAATCTAAAAAAAAAATTTTTTTTTAATATAAACAGAATCCCTTTATGAAAAATCTTACTTGGTTTTAACATTAATGTTAGTTTGCTTCATATGCGTGCCACAGATTAGACCATTAACAGATGAAGTGAAGCAGTCTGTTTAATGTGGAACCTGAAGCTAGTCACAAAGAATGGTGGCTTGGATTATAATGAATAGATGAATCCAAATGGTGAACCACTTCCTCTAGCAGAGATTAGCAGTAATCTTTATGCTGTATTCCCAGTTGTCACACTAGATCTTTTCTGTAAACCCAACTGTTATTCTACTTAACCTCTGCCCAGAATCTGCTGTTCGTTGTATGTCTTCCTTCCTTATTAATAAAAATCTTTATATTTAGAATTGTTTTGCATAGGGCTAAATATTCAGATAAAATAGTTACTTTCAATTATTGAAAAGAAATTAAAAACTTAATAGCTATTGCAAAAACAAAGATAACAAACATTTCCTTTTTTTGTCACAGTATAGTTTTACTCTTAAGCAACAATTGTTTGGCTTCTTAGAGACCGTACTCATAGATTCATTATGAAAATCAGGTTGTGGTGCAGAAACAATTGATGTCTTTGGTTCCACCTGTAATTTTATCATTTATTTTCTTGCTTTTAATAGATGTAGGGAGTAATTCATTTTACCAAATTTTCTCTTTCTCCCTCTATTTATTTATTTCGAATCTTTAAGAACAATAGCATACATATAAGGATGATTTTGATGCCAAAAAATATGCATTTAATGTTTTTTTTTTGTTCTCAATCACTGCATCATGTTATGGTCTGTTACAGTTCAGTTGCAGAACTCTTCATTATTAGTAGTACCTGTTGTTGGAGGGAGAAAACTTATTCATAAGGAATAAATGAAAACCATAATATAATTAAAAGGAGGAAAACTAATGAGCTGTTACAAGGACCTGATATTTTGTAAAGCCTGTTACCATAGTAACATGATGAAACTTTCAGCTTAGCAGGAGTGGCAGAACTTGTTGAATAAAGTATAGTAAATTTTGTCTTAATTTTATATGCATTTATTCCAGAAGAAAATATCATCTGATAAACTATGACAGTTTCTTGCTTTTGACAAATGAATATAGTTAATGTTTGTTTGATCTTTTTTTTAATTCCCCTCCTCCCAGGACTGCCCAGAAGCCATCCATCAGCTAATGCTTGACTGCTGGCAGAGAGAGAGAAATCACCGACCCAAGTTTATTGCAATTGTGAAGACATTAGACAAACTTATTCGTGCACCGGAACTTCTTAGAAAGATGGCCAAACCCAGGTATTCTAGATTTTTTTTGTTTAGTAGTTTTAAAGATACCACTGATATTAATAAGAATTTGCAATCTGTAGTGTTTAGTGTTGATGAGAATTACTACAACTCTATGCCACCTAGAAAATGAAATCACATTTAGGTGGTGTGGTTTTTTGTTTTTTTTTACTTATGTAAGTCTTAGCTGTTACCTTCCATTAAAGAGGTTTGTTCCATCAAACAAGCACTGCTGCAGTGTATTAAATATAGATGGATTCTTGATACCAGCTAGCTTCTTATCAAATGGCCTCTGGCTATTGTAGCCTCTTCCACCTGAATCATGCCTAGCATTGGTATACTGACCTAGCACAAGTGTAATGCAATATAATATTCAAACCTTTTACCTGAATTAAACATATACAAACATGACTCTACCTTTGTTAACCACCATTTTTAGTAAAGTAAATCTGGAAACCCACTTGCAGATATCATTAACTATGATATGGTTTACGTTTAATTCTACTACAAAGGTTCTTCAAATATTTAGACTTTTCTTTGTTATCGGTGTTAAGAACATGGTTACAAATTATATTGCATATTTTGTTTCTTGCTTCTAAATTACTTTAGTTTGTACGAGGAGGGGAGAGAATCCAATTTGGCTTTCAGAGTTGTTTGAATAAAAACATAAAAAAGAGGGAGATGGTGTGAATGTCATAAAATTGAATCTGTTAAGAATATTATAAACATTGTAATCTAGTAAAATAATGAAGACATCAGAGGGAACTCATTGAAATATTTTTATAAAACTGCTTTTGAAACCAATGTTGTCATTCATAGTCTGGTTGATTTTTTGCTATTAACACTATTCTTTTTGGATTTTTTTGTTTTGTTTTGTTACCTAAAAATTTACATAGTTTGCAATAAATGAAAATAATAATAATGTCATTGACCTGCTCCCTGGACCACTAGATTTCTTCTTGTGAAATCCCTGACCTGACTTTGAGGTCTAAGAACACCTTACAGCAGTGAGCCAGGAGAAGTTAGGTGTCAGCCTTGGTGACTTAGCAGGTTACCTGGATGCAGTCAATGGCTCTTGAATGGTAATTAAGGTGCAAGTCAATCGAGAGTTACCCACAAAACCTTCACAGCGTGTACTTGGGCAACCTTACTAAAATTCTTCATTATTAGATGTGGGAGGAAACCCACATGGTCAGCTGGTGATGAGGTGTAGGTAGGTATACTGAACAAAGCCATTCTCATCCAGAATTCAAACTCAGACCCTCAACCATGGCGGTCTAGTAGTTTACTATTGGTTCACCATTCTTTCATTTCTTTACTTGAATCTTTTTATTCATTCTAAATATTCTTGTTTAAATAAATTTTAATCTTTCATAATCCCCTCTCATCTCTAAAAAAGATAAACTTTTTTTTGCCTTGAGTGGAAATTTGAGATTTTGAATTCCCATTTTCTCATGATCAATATTTAGCACAGAAACCTGATGACCACAATAGTGACTCTTAACATTTACATAAAATATGAAATATGGCAACATGTTGGTAAGAAATAACAGGGAAATTATGCTCTATACCTTTAGCAACATAGCATGACTGCTGTCTTTCAATATTAATTAACATTCTCTATCTAGTTTTCATATTTTTTTTTTACCAAAAAAAAAATTAACTGACAATAAATGAACCGCCTGGGGCAAGTTGGAGATACAAAAACATTGTAAACTATTTGACAAGCAGTGAGCTTGTCTCTCTCTCTCTCTAAACTTAAATTCCAGACCTCCTGGGACTGAGGAGAAATATCTGACTGACTGCATTTGATATTTTAATTAATGGGTAATATTTACCCAGAATATCCTGTTAAAACCATGAACAATTACATGAAAGCCAGTGACTAATAGAAACGTTATTCAAATCAGCCTGACCAGTGCGGATGTTTACCATCTCTGTGGCTTCATTTACTGGCCCAATCACACATTCAGATATACATTAAAAGTATCAGCTGGGTTGTTCATCCTGTTTAGTAATAATTAATTTTAAATTGGAAAGTTGTCATTTTTTTTTTTTTTCAGACATTACCTGTGACATAATTTTCTTCTTTCAAATGAATAGATGTTTACTTGAATCTTGCTAACAAGTAAAACAAGGAGAGAATTCAAGATAAAACCACCTTTCAATTTATAAAATGATTTGGCGGTACAGAGGAAAGTGTTCATGAATGTCCTTTACATTGAGTAATTACTCAACATGTTGACCATCTTTTGGAACAATGATCCGCAAGACTTGTAGGCATAACATCCTTTTACATTTTTATCTTGGACAAAAAACCCAAGGTTTTCTTCTTTTTATTTTCAGACCACACAACTTCATTGACCCCAATGCTCCTGATTTAACTCAGTTCACCAGCATTGAGGAATGGCTGCTGTCAATCAAAATGGAACGTTACATTGACAACTTGATTAATGCTGGTTATGTCAGTATGGACCAGGTTGCTCGGATCACATTAAAGGATCTGATGGACCTTGGGGTCTCGCTTGTCGGACACCAGAAAAAGATCATGAACAGTGTACAGATGTTGCGAGCGCAAATATATGGTGCTCAAATGTCAGAAGGTTTCTTGGTATAGCCAGAAACTTTATAAGGTTAAAAAAAAAAAAAAAAAACAACACCACCATCATCAATTCTGATCCAGTTCATATTGAGTGACAAAAGTCAGGGCCAGAGGCTTCTGTTTAACAACAAATTTGTCCAAATTAGAGTTATGCAGTGGCAGAAGTACATGTCATGCATGAATGAACTTGCATTTCTGTGGACAAAAACTAAATGCAAGGCCTCTTCAACATGTAAATATGAACTATTTATTGTGATATAATATTGTCTGACTAAACTGATAATTGGAATCCTTCTGTGGCCAAATTGTTCAGACATTCCCGAAGAAGTAAGGTGGTGGCATGCAGTTCTGTATTGCTCACCCATGTGGTTATGGTTTAGTTCCAAAAACCTGGATGTTCAAAGAGAGAGAAAGATAATTCAGCTTACTGATCTCCACAGTCCTGTAGAGATTCCAGCAGCCAGCCACGTTAGAATACAGTTGTTTATGAAGAACAGCAAGGGAATTTCATGCCACGTAAAGTGATGCTATGCAAGAAACATGTCCATGCTATGTTTGTCTGTCATATCATGCTCGCACATATCACGCGTAACAGGGTTGTCTTTTTACACACGTCATCTGAGAGTGTGGCAGGGGACGTTGTGGGATGGAATGTACCATATCACGTTTATATCACGTGAATCACACGTCATCTGAGTGTGTGGTGGGGTGGAATGTACCATATCACGTTTTATATCACGTGAATATGTGAAAATGGACATCAAGAAATATTAGATTGTTTTTTTCTTGTTTGTTTGTTTTTTCCTGGAAACACCTTGGAAATAATGCTCCAACAAGGCAAATGTTTCTTTCACACACACACCCACCAACCACCACCACCAACACCAAATCAGAGGACGTGCAAGCAGTCTGGCAGTAACTATGTTAGGGCAGAACTAGTCATGCTGACTGCGAGGTACCTACCTTTTTTTAAAAGAAAAATAAAACAAGGAAAGCTTTATTTTAAATAATCACTGCAGGTGATTTATACTTGTACTGTTTATGTCTGAAACATTGATTTCAAATTTACATTCAGTAAATTATTGTGATTTATTCTTAATGGCAATTAATTGTCAACAGCGTATGAAGTACCGCCATTCCATTCTAACCCATCAGCAACAGCTCACACTCTTAGATCATTACAATTTGTTTTGTTGTTTTTTTTTTTTTTAATATATAAAACAAGAGAGCATTTTGCATTGACAGTGATCACTTTTAGCCCCTCCTATGCTGTCCCAACGAACTTCTTCAGAATGCTCTCCCCCTGAACCTGATGTAGATGGCCTTAATGGTTGTTTTTAGCCTCATTTTTAGTACTAGCTGCAGTGCAGTGCTGATGTTAAGAATATGGACATATCTACCTGTCCATCACTCACTAACTGTTGTAAATAGGTGAAAATATCTTCAGTAACCTGTACAGCCCTGTAGAGTACTGTTTGGTACTGTCAACAAAAAAAAAAAAAAAACTACTATTCAGATGTATCAGCATTGTTAATTATCATTGTAAATAAAGTACAACAGTTTCCATGTATTATGTCCTGTCATTTCTGTTCAACTCTTTTGTGTGTTTTTATTTTTTTTTCTTTCTTTAATAAGGCAGTAAGTAAACTAGAAATAAATCATAGCATATGACAAAGTTTACTTTAAAATGTTTTTTTTTTTTTTTAATTAGTGTACAGTAAAAGCTTAATTCTTTAATTATTATAACTATTCAGTAACATTAACTACTAGCTTTTTTCTGCTCATTGCCTGATTTTTAACCCTTAATATGCTATTTTGGTTTTTTTGCACTCCAGCCTAGAAGCACTAAATAGCATTAATGTGTGTCAACAGTCATAGCACAGATTTGCCGTTACGGTGGTTCTTATTATTGAGGAGCAGGAAAAAGTGTGAATGGGTGTGTATCTAACAATGCCAATTTTGAAATGTTTTCTACAATTGGTGTGTGTGTGTGTGTGTGTGGCAGATATTGGTTAATTTTGATGACCTGTGGAAATAAGGTGAACATACTTCTTCTGCTTGTTGGAAGAATTGATGTGGCATCACAAAAAAAACAACAACAACAATATGGAAAAGTGGAGAGCACTTAGTTTTCAATAACTGGTTTGAGAAGTTTTTCATATTATAAGAATGTTGATCTAGTATTGAAAATAAATAACATCAAAGAAAACTGGCAGATGTATTTCATGAGTGTAAGACATTAGGTCTGACACTTTTCATTGATGTGGCATGACATGAACTTTAACCAATTTTACTACATTTATAGCAAATATTACAGTGTTTACAATATAAATGGCAAAGGAAAGGAAAAAGAAATTTGTTTCATGCATTGCTGAAGTTTGCATAGCTAGTTAAAATCATTAGGATTATGGTGTAAAAGGATGAAATAGTTCAACTTTGTTAAGTGAAGTTGTCAAATTAATGCTGTTTACATGACTTCTAACAGGTGTTTATGGTTGGAAGAAAAACTTTTTATATGCACTGAGATTTTGTTCCTAATAATTTTATTATTACGAGATATTTTTAAAAAATAACAATTAGAGGATTATGCAGTACTTTTGTATATCGATTATTATTTTTCTGCACATTTCCATAATTGTTACAATATTTACCGCTGATGATTTACCTTTATTGTCTATTCAAACAAATTGCCTTACAAAATGCAAATTTATTTGTTAAAATTCTCTTGGAAATTAGCCAATAAGTAATTTGTTTCTCAAAACACATGCAGCATACCTTCAATAACTCAAAGTTGTATGGACCTCCCAAAATATTTTTAAGTGATAAGTTTCCGGTTTCTGTTCCTTACATTTCTGTTGCTCAGGTGTCTTGGTCTCATTGACATCTTTAAGCCATTTGAAAAAGAGTTTGGACTGCTTTGCTATATCTGTTTTATTTTATAGTCTCCCGCTTTGAGAATCACCTAATACTTTATATCAGTTTTGTTAGTTTGTGGCTGCAGTGGTGTGCCAAAAGACACATGATGCAAGGAGGGAGTTGTGCATCTCTTTTATAGATGGAATATAAACTTGCTTATTTTTTTCCTTTTAATTGTTTATCAAATGATCGCAACTCTCAAAAATATCACAGTAAACGCTTTTCATTATTTAACAATAAATTAGTAAAGTAATTAGCGTCACTGATGATCAGTGACTTATGAAAAGAAATTCAGTTTCTTAACAAACACTCAGCAAATTGCAATCAAAATCAATCATCCAAGGTCAACCGACAAAACTTTGAATTATAAAGAGAAATTAACTCATAATTGCAGTTATGTGGCTTTTTGACTTAGATCAAGTTAGTTATCCATAGTTTATATAATGGGAAAGAGAATTTTGCTGGGACCTGCATGCCACTTTAAATTAAGCACTGTATTAGAGTTAACATGAATCTACTTGGTCTTTGTGTGTGTGTGTGACAAAACTAATAATGCTAAATGGAAGTTAATAATGAGAGCAGTACTACTTTGAAAGTTTCTTATTTAAATTAATCCTTGGTTGCTTGCCGTTTGCATTTTAGTATTTTAATTTATATAAAAACATACATATCATTTATAGCAGGCTAATTTTTGTAGAAATTAAATAAAAAATTTTTTTGAAGCAGAAAAATGGCAGGGATTGCATGTTTTAGTGTTTAAAAATGCATTGAATTTTATGTTGGTGGCCTGAGAAAGCAGCTCTGCGCAGAAACAATGTAAAAGCCTGTTTATCGTGAAAAATAAGAAAACCATTTTCTTTTGATATTTATTCCAAAGTATAATTTTAAATCTTAATTATAGCTTTTGTTGAGTGAAAAAAATGACTGAATGTAAAGTCACGGGTGTAAGAACAATTAACAGATTTCTTATCTTCAAAGTAAGTTAGTTATTCTATTATTATACCTCTGCAAAAGATTGTTAAGTGTCCAATTTGTTTACACAAACTCTAAATGTCTTGTACCTAAAACATTGGAAACAATGGAAAGTCTGTGTTGATGGCCATGAAAACAATATCTGTTATATATATTAACCTTTTTTTTTTTTCTCTTTCATTTCTTGTGAATTAATATTCTAAATATTTTTTCAGATGATTGACACACATTGCAGACCAGTCAGTCAGTTAGCAGGAATCAAACTCTACAATAATCCTGATTCTGACCTAATCTTTAAATTTACAGAATTTTTTTTTATAAAAAAAGAGGGCTGGGGTCCCTTTAGTCAGTGACATTAATTGATGGGCACAACTGGTGTTGATATAACTCTTGTTGAGTACCTGTTGGTCCCAGTTAACATGGTATTCTCACTTTTAAAAGCTACAAATAAGGGAAAAGCGAAGTAAGGTAGACAAAAACAGTGGGGGATCAAAATTATCTCTTATCTATTTCCTGAATTTGCTGTTTCTCCACATGTCAGTACATTTTGAGTATTTTTCCCATTTATACCTGCTACTTTCTGTCTCATATTCCTCAAAGATGTTGGTAAAAGATAAATGAAGAAACTGACCAGCTTGCAGCTCCGTGCTAGCTAGAACGATGTTGGTGTTTGATGTGAAGTTTTACGGTTTATGGCACCAGCTTCATTTAATTCCCTAACTATGGGCAATGTGGCTAAAACATGCCATCAAGTATTAACATTATGGAAGTGAAAGATAGTTGGCAGTTTTGTTGAGATGATTCCCAGGTCAAAATTTACTAAATCAAATTGCAAGATAAAAAGTTGAGATTCTATTTCTATTCCTACTAGCCAGGCAGGTTGCATCAGATAACAAATTTCCCTTAGAATCCCAAACATCAGGGGCACTAGAGAAATAATGGGAATTGATAACTGTTATATTTTTATGCTGCATGCAGAAAAGGAAGGAAGGTCATTGTCATGACCTAGAGGAGGAGGAGGATATCTCATTTCTGTCACTGTCTCGAGAATAAAAGAAGCTGAATTGGAAAGCAGAAATGTGTGTTCTTGTGCTTTAGGAATCTGTTATTAAAAACACTTCAAATTTAAATCCACCGTATTCCTCTAATTGTATAGATTTCTGAAATAAACAAACATTACAGAGAGGTGATGGCTAGTTTATTTTACTCTTTCGACAACTTCTGAAACACTGAGCCAGCCCTCAGACGGAAAACTGACACGTTCAGCGGAGATCAAAACGAAAATTCCATCAGCAAGCAGCATAACTGCTTGCCAGGTAGGTATATGTTCATTTCCTCCACATGAAAACTTCAGATTCTTAAGCTACATAGAACTGGAGGGGCTGGCCGCACGTTTTGGAACAACATCGCCGTCTATCGGAAGACAAAAAAGCCTCGCGGGGAGCGGTTACGACTTTTAGAAGTATGTTCAGACCGGTGCGATTACTTGGTAACATCTCCTCTACCGTGTGGTTCTACATCTCCCGGCCGAGAACCAAAAACTCGGTTAAATAATTGCCTACTTGCAATTTTTTTTTGACACAAGAACGCGAAATCGAAGGGAGACCGGGTCGGGACCACGTCAGGATAATTAGACGGCATTGTAAGGGTCTGAGCTGGGTCGGCCACGTTACGATTACCGTCGTAAACCACGCCATTGTTTCCTATAATTAGAGCCGCACCGCGATCCTTTCCACTGCAGCGGTGACCACGGCGGAGCTTGGGTCCTAATAATGATAGTTCTCGCTGCCAATCCAGCTTATAATTACATCGCCAGTACTCCAGTTCCTGGTGGAGCTTCGGACCGTCCGCCGCTGGCGAGCGGAGTCGCGCTATATGCGGTAACGGCAGCGCTCTCGGTTGGAGGAACTGGAGACGTCGAAATGGAACTCGGCCCGGATACCGTTACCGCGGCAGTCTGCGGAGGTTTTAAATCATCGTTCTCTCTATAAGCAATGGAACAAGGTCACGGTTCTTCGTATTCTGAAACAAACCGTTACCGATCGTTAGGCCTATTGACAGCAATTACAAGAGCGCCGTCCTGGTTTTATTTCCAAGGGCAGGAAGATGGCCGGTGTCAAGCTAAATCTTTAAAAAAATGTGAATTATTGTAAACTTAACGCTGTCCGAGTTTTGGGGGGTTTTTAGTTGGAAGGTGGTTCGGACACCGATTATTACTACAACACCGGTGAGCAGGTGTGGTGACGCCAATGACCGCTTGAGTGCGCTCTCGACGTCGGCGGGCTGGCGGAGAAGACGAAAAGAGGCTATGACGCCAAACTGATTCGGTCCACCGCGGGAATCGAACCCTGGATTTCGGTCTTGTGTACGGCTCCATTCCTCCGTATTCTCTTAAGCGAGGTTTCTAAGAATACTAATAAAATGCCTCGTGGCGGAATAAGTTAACGGTTTTACCTCTCAAATATCGTTTCTCTCTTTGAGACATTTTAACTTCACCTATTGGTGCCTGCCGTCCTCTGTACGCCGAGACCTGCTGTTTCCGGGGAGATGAAGAGACGAGTGACACCTGAAAGAAACATTCCCTTCTCTCTCCACGACTGACACCAGGGAGAATCGAACCCGCTGAGGCGAGTGACACAACCCGGCTGGCGTAGGGCGAAACCTTCAATGGCTTTTAGCATCATCCTCGTCCTATTTACTGTCTCCCCCACGCTAAGATTGCTTTACTTTCGTTTTTAGATGTGGGAGGAAACCCACGTAACAGAAGTCTTTAGTAACATGAGAGTCTTTTCCATCTCCGCGATCAGGGACGAGAATTTCGGCCGCCGCCTTCTCTAACTTCTCATTAAAACGGTTTTATTGTAATTACTGTCTCTTGTCATACGTATGGCGGACCCACGTACAACATTGTCTCGACAGAGATTTCTGTCCGATCGCCAAACAATTGGATTCTTAATTTAATTTGTAATAATGCATGAATTCGTAAAAGCAAGATGTCGGAATTAGGGAATGCACGTCAGAGTTGGCAAAGAAATTATTGCTGACAGTAAGCTGAATTTATGTCGGCCGATCTCTCCTAAATCTCCGGAATAAAGACGTTCAGAACGGCCGTCGTGTTCGGCCTGAGGTCGGGATAGAAGAGACCGGTTCATTTATGGTCGTAGGAAAGCTAATGGTTGCTTTGTGTACTCTCGGATTTTTATCGCCATTGTGCCAATTCCTTGGCGGATTAAATAATTGTCAGCATTTTGTGATCGATTGGTAAAGAAGAAGGTGGTTCTCTTAGGTTTTCCTCTGACGAATTGTATTAAAAACAAAAAGAAACACACATCTGGCGGAATCTGACTATATATTCCAAACAACAACAATCTAAATCATTACCAGAAAGAAATTATTGTTGATGATAATAATCTCGAAATAGGTGTTGAACTGCACAGTCGGAAACTGTTACAAGTCCCTACCGCCTGATATGGCGCCCTACCTGACCACTTCAGTGCAACTGCAAATTTGTCAATTAAAAACCGCTTAGGACGAACGGCTGAAGAAAACGAATAATAAAAAATACATTTCTTAATCTAATTAATTGCGCGATTGTATATTAAGACTTGATTTTGAGCGTGTAAGTTGTCGCCAATGATATGGTTCTGCTAGTACTGGCATGGAATCATTCGAGGTAGATGAGCCTCGTCACCTTAAGGGGTAACAAGGTTGCTCCCAGAAAGATGCAACAGCAGGTTTAGCTAGAACTTACTTGGAAAAACTATCGGCTCTATAATTGGCCTTGGCGGTGGTATCGTAATAAGAGAGAGTTTAGTAGGAAGAACAGCGATTCCATAAACGTGTCCGCCCCTAACAACTAAACTGCTCACTGTTCAGAGAGCTAACAGCTGAATCATTCGTCTAGACCATTCTAGCTGGTCGTCCTCATTCCTGCGACAAAGGTCCGGTTGCTAACCATAATTTAGAATGGTATCGGTCGTTCCAGAGACAAACTGCTCGAAGCTGCCAAATATCGCTACTTTTCCTATTTGTTGATCTTTATCTTTGCACTTCTTACCTCCAGGCTGGAAGTGTAAAACATTTGTAAATATGTTAATTTTGCTCGCCATGTCTTCTGGGATCCTGCACATCTTTAAAAACTGCAGACAGACGGTGACAAAAAAAAAAAATAAAGCTGACATTTCTCACCCTTCCATTAAACGGTTCAGCGCGATAACATAACTAACGCATTAGCCTAAAATAACGAGGCGTCCAGCGTCGAAACTTTCTTAGACACGGTACTTTCCATCACTGTACCACTGCAGAGAAGCGGGGTCAAGTTGTGGTGGGATCTTACGTGTATGATGGCGGTCTGTGTAAGTTCTCGAGATGTCTTCACTAATAAACATTAACAAAGCTGCAGTTGTTAACATATTTTTGCGAAACATTACCCCCATTAGTTTTGCTGATAATGCTCTTGCTACTTTGATGACATTTTTCAAGTAACCGTTAATTTGCGAAACCCTACGGATGCAGTCTGTAATATTAGAATAGCACGGCGCTGATGAAAGACAGGTGTCGCGTCAGAGTAAGTCAAAGCTCATGGATGGTAGATGGAAATAAACCCCCTCCAAAATATACAAAAAAATGATGTTGCAGAGGTATCAGCTACAGACCGACAGTTTCATCCACCGCTGCGTATCAGCGATCTTCTCTAACGCCATTTTAATTTTTCCTGACTTAATTTATACAAACAAACCCGCAAAAATATCGCTAGCCTCATAAAGGGAAAGCCACGACGAGCCTGTTTACCGTCCAGTCCCAAGCGCCCCGACGGCTATCAAAGAGTGGTCACGCCGTGCACCACCGAAAGGGTCAAAGTACTATCCACTATACAACATCGCTACCACGAGAAGCTACGTTCGAAACACCCCATCGTGTTCTCCCAACGAAACATGGAAATGTGAAGCAGTACCTTCTTGAGAACGTTCCTTCCCGAGAGGAGTTGTTTGCCGACGTCTACGAGAAAGGCAACTTTGGTGCTGCGGTTGTCCGCTAGGAAGCTTCGCCAAACCTGCCAGAAGGGAACCCCGCACGGCCTGGATTCGCCAGAGAAGTCAGAGGTGGGCAGCAAAACGGTGTTCTTAACGTATATGGTACTAAATAAATCACAGGAAGAGAGAAACAAATAAACAAGAAAAACACGTTTTTACTGCTTGCCTTAATTTTTAATCATCATCAAAATGAGGTAGATATCGAATTCCACATTTCTTAACTACCGGGGTTGGCACAAGGTCCCTTTACAAAAAGTTCCGAGCATCTCTGTGCGCTGTCACTTGTTCTCCGAGCACATCTTGATGCGGTTCCACGTTCTCAACGACATCACCTTCCAGGTTATGGCGCTGAATTTCCAGAAAGCGATTTTCCACAGCAGTTTCGAGCTCCACAATTGAAGACAGTCGCGAACTCGAAATTCCACTCCAGCTCATGGACCCACAAGCCTTCTTCCTTCCACGGTACAATCACTTGTATTCGTCATTTTAGACCCCCAACCCTGCAAAACAAAACAAAAATCAATGCCAGTGCATACAAAGCTCCGGTTACACGAGCCCGAAAACTTAGTGTAAAGGGACTTCATACTCGTCCATTCTGATTTTTTAAACATTATTATTGACGTATTTACAGTAAACGTCATTCAACTCTGCATTAGTTTAACTTTCTCTCTGTTTTCCTTCCGCTCGCAGCTTCGTTCTAAAACTAATCTGAGAAAAGGTAAAAATGGAACAAAAACAAGGAATTATTTTTCCTGCTCTTTGAGGAAGTTTACGCGAAAAATCACCGTTGTGAACGGAAATCCACCAAGGCCGAGCTTAGCGGCAGATACGATTTGCGTAGACAATTAGTGGGAGAGGAAGAAAACGGGCTGCTGCTGCTGCTGGAAAATTGTCACGTGATGCCACTAAAGTAAACTTCCACTGAGTCCATGACGCGTGTCAGACTGACCCGGATACAGCGTCAAACCGACTTTAACTCTGGACAACGTTTAGGTCGGGAACAAAAATGGAGAAAAAAAAACACAAAAGGAAAAATAACGACAAAGGCTGTTTGAATACCGATCTGCCACCATTGGATATTCTTCGATCGGCTGTCACGCTCACGTGTCAGCCTCATCACCGAGCAGATATGTACGTGCGGTCTGTTAGAGAGTTCATAACACTGGATCAGCGAAACAAAAGGGGGAGATTAAAACAAACAAGAAAAGCACCGACATCCATCAAAAATGGCTATGAGCCACATCACTACGACAATAGAAAGAATTGTCTCAGGCTTCGATTTGAGAATCATTTGGTAGGCTTCGATTTTAATGTGCAAGCAGTGAACCATACTTTTACTTGATTATTATTATTTATTTTTTTTTTTGTTTGTGTGTGCAGCATATCACCGTTCTGGGACCGTTTTGTAACGGTTCATCCTAGATAATGAAACTATTTGCGAATCTGATGAGTAGAGCTCAGTGATTTGGAAGAAATGTAAATTGAAAGTAACCTGGGTCATTTAATTGTAGTGCCATCTTCGACTGAGAATTAGAAACCTTATCTGTGTGTTCCATTTAGAGAGTTACCGAGTTGTTTTCTCCCTCAGATTTTTTTTTTTTTTCAATTCTAGATATTATATTGAACAAATGTTTCGCACAATCAGCACTTCCAATACGGATAACGAGAAAGGTACAAAGATCACGACTTAGCGCTGAAAACAAATATTCCCATATCGATTTTCAAAGACAAACTTCATGAGTTCACGAACTCTTGCGAAACGAAAGTGGTGACGTCAGAACTCGTTTAAACTCTCAACCTCAATAACAATTCCCGCCGACTTACGGAGATTGTACGGCGTCGTTCGTACTTGTTCTTAAAAAGTTTCAACTGTTAAATTTACTGCAAATTCTTTAAAGTGAGTAAATTACCAAAAAAAAATATGTTCTGGTGATAACAGCAGACTTTGTGCCTACACTCTGCGCAGGGTTAGATTTTCATTTACTACTTAGGCGGTGTATGCAGCACGTGATGTTCTTGTGAAGTTTTGCTGTCATCGTGAGTTGTGTTTTAAAGATAACCATCGAAAAAGTACTTATTTTTTGAGGAATCCTCTCAGGAGATGCATTTCCTGCATATGTGACATTCTTCGTCATTAAACAGCTGATCAGAAGGAATCGTAGTTTTTGGCAGAATCGAATGTAGAGACTGTTACGGAACAGCGGCACACAGCCGGCCCGGTGGGGCAGGTGGTAGCGGGTTAGCTCCGTAAGGGGACCGTTGCTCCTGTACCGGGTTCGATCCCGGGTTGGGGTCGGAGGAGACTTGTCGCTGATGATCGCCATAGCGTGAAACAGCTGTACGGCATTTCCTTGGTGTCCGACTTGAGAGAGACCTCCCGGGTCCTTGGGGCCCACGGTGTCGGGGGACCGGGCCGCTTGTCAGCTCGACGAACATCTCTCATTTACGAGGAGGACTCGGCATTTGGACGTCCAACTCGCTTAACAACAACAACAGCAGCACACACCGTGATTATATACTGTAAATTTCTCCGAAGGAACCACTAAGCGCGACTCACAGCAGCGCTGAAGTAAATGTCGCTCTGTTGTATGCTGAATAAAACATCATCTTGAAACACGAGTAGGATTTACAAACTGATGAATAATAATCTACTTCATCAGAACTTGAAGAAGCTGCCGTTCAGAACCATTTCCTTTGTAGATGTCTCGGCTCGCGGGGTTGCAGTCTGCGGTAATGGTGGCACCCGGCCGGACAAGAACCAGCAAAGGGTTCCGACCAACGGTAGCGACCTCCTCGAACGTCGGTCGTCTCCCTGACGACGCACGTAATTTTTTAACTACATTTCTTTGTTCCGGAAAGAGTCCCCGAAATAACGATCAACGAAGAGAGGAATGTTTAATCGTCGGAAACAGTTTTCAGCTGAGTATCTTCGGGTTCTAATAGCGGGAAGCCGCTGGGCCTTTGGATGCTTCCGCGTCGCGCGCGCACCTGCATTCAGCGGAGGACAGGTGATGGCGAGAGTGCGTGCTCGGTGTCTCTTCCGCTTGTCTGCGCCAGCGGAGCGTGTATGGGGGGGGCGAGGCAGTCGACGTTGCAGACACGAAGATGCTGTCTCACGCAGCGCCAGATACCCGCTTAGCTAATACGAATAACGCGGGATACACCTGAAGAGAGGAAAAGAATAGTATTTGGCGGAGCGGGATATGAATGATATACGGCCCCGCCCGTAAAGAATGTACCAGATTAATTATTAATGCACAGCCACAGACACAGAGAGAAGCTGGCAGCAGCTGTTCGTAACTCTAACTTATGGATTAGCGGAGTTTTTCAGGCGATAGAACTTTTACAGTTACGAATATTATTAATGTACCTATTAAATCACTCAAACAACTTCCCAACACTTAGATTTAAACGCACAAGGACTGCTGGAATTTGTAAGAGAAACAGACAACAGCTTTTCTTATAAATAGAATGACTTCAGAACATCTTTTGTTTAAAATTCTTTTTTTACACTGAGCGCGATGTTGGCGGGGCGTTCGCTCTTCTGTGGTTGACACTATTCCCGATTTTTTCCACAGAAGTAGGCCATGTTTGACCCGGCACATCTTATCCGGGGTGCTACACGTTCCCCTATCTTTGATCGGCTCTGTGCGCAGGAAAAACAAAACAAGGGATTTACCCTGCATAACCAATTAATTTCGAATGAGAAAAAGATTAAAACAATATTTAAAATTCTTAGTTTTTTTTTTTTTTTTTACAGTAAATCTCCTAATTCTAATATACCTGTCTATAATTTCCGATCGTCACGCGCAAGCAACCGGACATTATGAAGATCGTATCAATTATCTTCGTGTTTAAATCAATGCCCAGTAGAATTGCTGAGGCTGTAAGTTGTAAGCGCTCCTGTCCGGTGAAGACACATTCAAATGACGCCAAATTTGACTTCAGATCGCACCTTAAGCTAACAAGAAATTAGGCATAGCGTCATGAGTGGGCGCAGGAGGGGCATGAGAAAAAATGTCTGCAGGATAAATTACATGGGGTGGGGTTGACAGAATGATATCAAGTGCATGGAATATGCACCAAGCGATAAAAGCGTATTAGCGTCAAAAAACAAAAAGATACTCGTTTTTTTCTCTTTCCGATCAAAAGTATTTGATTTTGATCAACAGTTTGTTTTTTTTTATTTAGAAATATTTCTTGTGATTCATTTAGAATTCTTTTAAAATCTAATTAATTTTTTCGACGTTGATCTGCTTGCTTTGCTATTGCGCTGCCCAATCAGACCTCTCAATGACGAAACAGAACAGAAACATTCTTATTCAACACAAATCGTAAACGTCTCTGGGTTTGTCCAAATCTATTCGTTACTTTTTTAAAAAAATTAAATTCGTGCTTGATAGCTGTAACGTTTGCTCTATGAACAATTGTCATACAAAGTCGAGACAAACGATCATCTGCCATTGCTGACCTCAGCCATCTTTTCGCCCTTCTCGTCGTGCTAAACGACCTTTCTGCTGTGCAGATTGTTACTGGTGATGGTAGCAATGTGAATTGCTTGAAGAATGGAGGGGAATAGATCAATGAACTCTAACTACCCAACTAGTCCATTTTTTAATTTGTTAACACATCGCTCCACCTTTCGGACCACATCTCAAACCACGTGATAGCTCCAGCTTCCACGTTTTTAATTTCGTACACTTCGTTTATTTTTACAATTTGGTTTTTGAATTCTTCACGTCCAATTTGCACCATTTGTACAGGGTGAAGGCAAAAAAGACAGAAATTTTGTTTATTTTCTGCAGCAAATCAGCTCTCTAGTGATGAAATGATTGAGTCCAAATATAGTATAAACAATGGTTGACAAAAATATCCCTCCACAATTTAGCCTTCAACAATAAATAGAAATGTCTACCATCCGCATTGTCTGGGAACAGATAATTCAATATTCAACTTCTTCGAAAATCTTCCAACTTCAGCGAAAAGTTTGTTGAATTGTTCTGCTTCTTATCGATGTTTACGAAACACACTCATCAGCTCCTGAACCTGATTATAACGTCTATGATGTCAGGAGCCACAGGAGCTCGTGTTACAGATTCTAGCCTTGCCGAATAGCTAGAAATTACTTACAGTGAGGCAAAAAATAAATGGTATTTTGCTTGAAGCAGATTCTAATTTTTTGTGCTTCTTGTCGTGTTTTACCTGAAGCTGTAGTGACCAGGATGCTTAACTGATAAAAGATGCATTCAGAGTTGTGGGGAAAATTTATAATACTTTTGTTTTGCAGTTCAATGTGATTAAGATAGGTGGAACATTTAGGGAAAGACATCTTTATGGAATTTGACTGAAAAATTTTATAAACATATTGCGTATCTCAGGTGCACAATTCAAATCCTTCACAACCACAATAAGTTTATAAACAGCAGAGTGAACGAACAACTTTTGAATGCTTACGTTTTATTGTAGCCTGCACGGTCCTTTCCTTTCCTGCCATCGTAGAGAACCAGTAATATACTTAGCCATGTAGTTTTTCAACATTCAAGCCAAACTTTGTACACTGCCCAATGATAGTATTAGCAGTGAAAGTTGCATCCGGTTCATGTAGTCCTGCGAATCTAAGAAATCCTTCTCGAATTTGTTTTTATGTTGACGAAAAGTACTTCAGAGACAATTGCTCCTTTCCAGACATGTCAGCACTTTCTCCAGCAATTATTGAAAATCCAGTGGAATGGCTCCCCGAAGAAATTATTTCTTTCCTGATGGTTTCTTCACAGAGAATGATTAATTCATTTTATACACGAACAGATGTATAGCGAACATTAGCCGGAGGATTTTCCAAACAATTCCGTAGCGTCTCTTCTCCTAATTCAATACGAAAATTAAACTGGCTTTGAAATTTCCAGTTTTGTTTCCGTTACCACGTAAAGTTATGTCATGACTACAACAAAACAGAATGGTCGATATCGGATACAGTACTTTACGGTTTGTTCATCATCCAACTTCAAAGCTCTGTCCACTTGACACACTTTCTCCTTTTGCATCCGTTTTTAAATCATAATTCTCAATAGACGAGCCACCTTTTACAAGTAGACTGCGTTTCAGATAGTCAGTTAGTTTTATAACATGCAATCCAATATCATCAGGATCTTCATCGGAACGATTGGATTAATCACATGTAACTGCTGTTTGTGAATCTGGACTAGGGATGGTGCAGCTTTGTCCGTAAGTTCCTGCCTTCTTCTCTTTGCTTCTTTCTCTGATTTTTTTCTATTTTCCGCTTTGCTAGAAACGTCCTGATATTTATTTTCGAAGAATGAAATTAACCAATTACCTAAGACAAATACAAATATAAACTGTACTCGATGTGACTGGGTCACTCGGGTATTGGATGTGGGTTTCTTTGCTAATTTTTATGGTCTGGCGGGATCTGAGAGTGGCTTCTAGCACTTGGTTCGATTAACCAATCAAGAGCGCTGCTTGGATCACTAACTAACTAACTAATCAAAACATAGTTATACTAACTAATTGGCGACTCCCTTCATTCCCTAATCAACCTATCAGCTTGTTTCTCAAAACTAGGCAAATAGACAGATGGTTTAGCTATTTACTTTGACATTCGCCAGCTCTGCCGGGGCCTTATATCATATTTTCCTATATTGCTGCTCTCTTCCCGGCCTTTGACCTTTTGGCCTTCGGCCGGGTGCGGTCAGACTCGTCATTTATTTCCCGCAGACACCAGTGAGCACCGTGAATCGGGCAAAAAATAATGCCAGCGATACCCTGTCACCATCATCTTTCAAGGGTTTAGGGGGCCGCCCCCTCACGGACGCCCATGTGTGGCATGTTGTTGAGAGAAGAAAGGCACTAATGCATTGAAATTTAACTCAAAGTCATCCATCACGGAATAGCAAAAATGGCGTCGTTTTTCTGGCCAGTAAAACACTGCCAATAATATCACTTCTTTGCAAAGAAGATTTGCCAGTCGCTCATTCGTTTTATGCAAAACTTTAGAGATTTTTTAAAAAATACACAGCACGATAAGTGAAAAAGAAGCCTTATGTAGTAGGCTGACGTCGGACATTTCTCCAGTTTCAAATGTACCCTGATTTAGGAACCTTTCCTTGTTTGAAATATTTAAATATCTCATTCAATAACTATGCATATGAACTTGTAAGTCCTGGGGTCCCACATTAAAAAAAGCAAAACTAAAAACCTACTTCTGGGTCCTTTAATTTCGAGTTTTCAGCTTTTTATAAACGAAGTCTTTAGCAGAATCTCACTTGTTTTAGCTCGATTAGTTTTACTAACCCTAACCCCCTTTAAACCAGTGCGTTCCCTTCTGGTCATTTACAGTTGATTTTTTTAAGACTAATTTTAAATTTCTGCAACTTAGTGGACCCTTAATTCTAACCACATGCTAGTTTTATTTAAAATTGTTGCTTCTATTTAAATCTCGTGTTTAAACGAGTCAAAACTATTTTTTAAACAATCAGCGCACAATTATTTCGCGGGTTTAATTCATTTAAAATGTTAATTATAACACCTTTTCAAAATTGTATTATTATTTTTTAAATTAGATGTTTAGTTGTTTCGGATTTTTCTCTTTTATGGCAGCATTTTAGCATTAAAACAGTTAAATAACATCACAGGTCAGATTCTTTGAAAATGTCAACAGATTCTCTCTCTCTCTCTCTCTCCCTCTGTACTGACGTCATCTTCTCTCTGTGTGTGTGTGTGTGTCTCTCTCTCGCTGTACTGACGTCATCTTCTCTCTCTCTCCTCTCTCTCTCTCTCTCTGTCTCTGTCTCTCTCTCTGTGTGTGTTGACGTCATATCTCTCTCGCTATACTGACGTCATCTTCTCTCTCTGTCTCTGTCTCTCTCGCTGTACTGACGTCATCTTCTCTCTCTCTCTCTCTCTCTCTCTCTGTGTGTCTCTGTCTCTCTCTCTCGCTATACTGACGTCATCTTCTCTCTCTCTCTGTCTCTCTCGCTGTACTGACGTCATCTTCTCTCTGTCTCTCTCTCTCACTCTCTCTCTCTCTCTGTCTCTCTCTCGCTGTACTGACGTCATCTCTCTCTCTGTCTCTGTCTCTCTCGCTATACTGACGTCATCTTCTCTCTCTCTGTCTCTCTCTCGCTATACTGACGTCATCTTCTCTCTCTCTGTCTCTGTCTCTCTCGCTGTACTGACGTCATCTTCTCTCTGTCTCTCTCTCTCTCACTCTCTCTCTCTCTCTGTGTCTCTCTCGCTGTACTGACGTCATCTCTCTCTCTGTCTCTGTCCCTCTCTGCTATACTGACGTCATCTCTCTCTCTCTCTGTCTCTGTCTCTCTCGCTATACTGACGTCATCTTCTCTCTCTGTCTCTGTCTCTCTCGCTGTACTGACGTCATCTTCTCTCTCTCTCTCTCACTCTCTCTGTTTCTGTCTCTCTCGCTATACTGACGTCATCTTCTCTCTCTGTCTCTCTCTCTCGCTGTACTGACGTCATCTTCTCTCTCTCTCTCACTCCCTCCCTCCCTCCCCGATCTAGCCAGTTTTTCACCAGCTCACGCTTACTCGTGCACTATCTAAGCACTCATCGCTGTCCGTAGCACACGTATTGGTTTTAAAAGACAGTAAAAATGCCGAACGGTCGCACATTTCGCTTAACTAACCGGCTCCCTATCGATTTCTGCTTACATTACCGAACCAATAAAAGAAGAAAATAACCCATGAAGAAAAAAAAAGCCAAACGAAGAAGATGGAGAATACGGCCGGCAAGAACATGAAAGGTCACGTTAATTACAGCCAGTCTTACCGAGAATTTAGCTGAATAAAGTTATCAAAAGGTTGGCCAAATTTCATGATTTAAAAAAGAAATAAAAGGTAGGAAGGAGCACACAACTAGAAGGGGAAGAAGCGCCATCTCTCGCTTCTCTTGCTAATCCAATAGTGCGACAATGCAAAAATAGGCCCGGTCAGACCGATTACCTTTCAAAAGGCAACTTTGTGGCGGTGAACGTTAAACTGCGAAGGTCGAAGGAACAAAACACCAGCGAATTTCACAGCTCGAGTTCACGAACTAAATGATATGGAAGAACGAACATTTACCGAGCTACCTAACATACATGGATACAATAACAGTGGAGATGATTTCCCCTGCCCCGCTACAGACAAACTTCACAATTAGTGACGTTTTTCTTTACATCTAAGCTTCGGTAAACGTCTCCCCTAAGCAACCATCAGAACTAGAATTGCCCTTCAGAAAATTATGCCCGTGCGGAAGTTTCGCTGTAGAGGACGGACAGCCTGTGTCCAACCGGCGGCGGCTTGTCGATTGTTGAGCTTTCCATCAAAATTATCTTCTATTCTATATAATTAACCTATAATCCACTGCACGTGAGACAGTCTATTACTAAACTAATCACAAATTCCTTAGGCGTAAAAGGTACTGCATTATATAGTTGACAATTTAGTTTGAGGAATAGGCCTAAAAATACAGTGGTAACCGACATTGTCGACGGTCGTATTTCAGGCATCACCGGTAGTTCTTCATGCAGACTCTACCGAGACCGTGACGTCACAAAAGCCAGAACGGTAATCACGTCGCGTCACACGCGATCCGGAGCCGAACCCTAGCAAGGCTTTAACCTATTACCGAAATATCCTGATAACAACACGGGTTTTGTCCGTAACCAGTGGCGTGTACTTAGAAATATCGCTACACTCTGCTTCGTGCGACATTTCTGAGTAATCGGCATCGTTACTGATGGAGGCCGCGCCGATCGGCTGATTGCCAATCTCTCGGCTGTGGCGCTGCGCATTAATTAACTATAACAGCAGTTCTGGAGTTCTCTCCATCTCGCTAACCACACTTCCCACGGAGAGTGGGGTCTTCGATTTATCGAACGGGTTCTGGGGTTTTGGGGTGGGGTGGTGGAGGACACGCGACAGTCGGGTCCGTGAGAATTATTTAAAGACGTTAAGAAAACGCACGGCTTGCGACGGGAGTAAGTACGCGACTGTCTGAGCGCCGCCGAAGGGAACCGACCTCGGGGCCGCCCAAATCGTTGCCGTACCACCAACGTGTAGCGCTTTCTGTCGACGAGTCCGGCCGTCTACTCGACAGAGTCCAGGTATAACCACGCGGAAATCTGTTCCGAAGCCAGACTTTTCCAAGCTTCCGATCGCTTTCCGTTCGATTTTATTCGCGAAGCCTTCGACCGCCGCCAGAACCTCTCTATGCCGGACAGAGAGGGTCGGGGCTGCATTCAGAAAGTCAAAGGGCCGGTGAGAGGACCCGCTGAAGAATTGGTCCGGTGCGCGGGCACCGTTAGCCGCCAGGTCGTCGGGGAGCGTAGATGCTTGGCGTCGAGAAAGAGCGGAGAGGCAAACTCGCAGGTGACTTGGTGCTCGGATCACCTAATAAAACCGGTCTCTGGCCTGATAACCGTATCGTGTATTAGGGATATTATTTACCCGTAAACTTTTAGTAGGAATTCAATATTCAAAAATTTTTTTCTGTAGTTAAAATGCAGATGGTAGGGTTAATTAAACCTAATAAACAGATAAGGCGGTTTACCTATCATCTCATATGACTTCAAAGTGTTCAGACTCGTTTAGTTGTGCGAAGAGTTAATCAGGTAAACCAGGTAAAAGCGAAACGAATGTTTTTTTTTAAAAAAAAAACAACTGCTTTTATTATAGACTGAAATGGCTGGTTTTCCTCCCGCATCCGAAAAATAGAGAGTTCCAGTAGGGAGTCGGGACTCGGTGTCAGCCCCGCCGCACGCCCCCCCTACATTCACCCTTTCCTGTCTGGTTAAACACAGGGGCGGGTATCGCCGAGAAGAACTCGGATTCTTCGCCGAACTGCTGACAGACGATACCGATTTACTAGGTTCTGGCAGCCTTTAGAACTACCCACCTATTTATGTCGGGGGCCCAGCAGCTACTCCCGCCGTGATGCCGCCACCCCGCTGCTCTCTCTGACCCGATCGTCGCCAGTCGCCGTCCGCTCCCCCTAACGGAAAGAACAATCAGCTGGATTAATTACCAAAGCGCCTTTGAACTATTTTTTTTCTGGAGTAGTTTAACTTTGGCGGTAAAGGCGAAGTAATTGGCGGCTTGGTCAAAGGAAGCGGGGCGGGTTTTAATGAATTTAATTGAGGCAGACTTCGTCTAGCAATTTTGGGGCTAACTTCCCTGCCCCCCTCCCTCTCTAACCTCTCCCAACCAGCCCCGAGGTTGCTCCTCTTCTCGGATTCATTTCCGTGTAGTCGCCGCCGGACAGGGTTTAAAAGTTCGCCCTAACCCCCTACTCATGAAGTTTAAGAAAAAGCAAGATGGGAAATGGGGCTAGGAGTCCAGCCGAAGATGTGGGTCCGGTTTGTTTTTTTCAAAGGTTGAATTATCGTCAATCAGGTGAGGTAATTTAGTTGAATTAACCTTCAGTCAGGAGGAGGAGACGGCCATGTCCGCAATGGCGGAGCCATAATTACAGAGCCCCGACAAAGGAAAACAAGCCGTCCGAGGTTTCAAGCTAAGCTACCCGGCCCTGGCCCTTTTTGTCCTGTACTGTAAGCCATGAGCTGATATACGCGACTGCGAGCGCCAATAATAACCCGGCTGTGGTATTTGCTGGCGCCTTTCTTCTCGTTTGTCTATAGTTTCAGCTTATTTTAATAACGTGACACGTGACTCGACAGCTCTTGAATACTCGTGGCTGATGGGCGAACATTTGGTGAACGCCGTGGCCAGAGCTAGCGATCAGCAAGACCTGGTGCACATCGGCTCTAACCGGAATCTCTTTACACACACACACACACACACACACACACACACACAACACACACACCGCCCAACGTTGCCATGGAAACTTTCGAGCATACTTCGAGAGTTCGAGAGGAATTTAATAAATAATTTAGAAAATGCGTAAACAAATTTCCCTCCAATAATTAAAAACCTTTGGATCATCATTTTATAAACGATTTAAATTGTGTTGTCGCTGTAGTACAGGTGAGACAGTCGAGTTAGCAAGGAACTCATAATTAGCGAAGAGATCGTTGACGCCCTCCGTCCAGTCTGACGTGGATAACCCTTGACCCTTCTGAATAACTGCTTCTCTTGAAGGCAACAGGTATCCACTGCCCTCCCCCTGGCGGTCTATGATGTAATCATTTGCTCAATTGCCCCCTTTCTTCAAAATTCACCTTCATTTTTGCTATTGATTAGGTGTAGTTTTATAAAACTGTAACTTCTATTTAATTAATATTATCACTGGAGTTTTAAAATCTTTTCTTTAGCAATAATTTTATCAGTTAAAGATAAATCTTACTACTGTATTTGTTTTCTTTTTGCTGTTGTTATTGTTTTAATGCAATGGCTTCTTTCGTTTTTGAGCTGGTTCTGGGAACTTATTCACTGAAACGGCTTCTCTCTCTAAATGTCAATTTCACATATTCACACACACACACACACTCACTCACTCACTCTCACTCACATATTCACTCTCAAACACGCTCACTCACACTCTCTCACACACACTCACAAACTCACACTCTCTCACATATTCACTCTTACACGCACTCACTCACACTCACTCTCTCTCATGCTCACAAATACACACTCTCTTACACTCTCACACACTCACACACAGACCCTCTCACTCATTTTTGAAGCAATAAATCAGCTTAAATTTTTGCCATACTAAAGTGTACTATATGTTGAAGCGTATTTCTCAAATTTTTCAATTGCAAAACTGGAATCGCCCATATCTTAAGATTTACCAAAATATTATAAAATATATTACCACGTCGAAATCAATTTGTTAGCTACACCTCTTTAAAACTGCTTATATTGTCATTGTAAGTTTTATTCTCCACAAGTAATTTTGAAAACCGCATTCGCCAGACGCTGATTGTCACCATGGTAAATTCTGAGAAGCGCATTACGATCAACACCGACCGCAAAGACCTATTGCTGGGTTTGGATTTATTATTTAGCCTGGTTTCAAATAAGGACAGAATAGATTACCTACCCTGAAATTAATACTAAATTTAAAAGAAAATTGAAGTCAAGAGTGAAAAACAGAAATGAAAAGGCGGAGGGGGGTCGGTCCAGTTGCCATGAAACGTCTAATTATTTCATAAAGAATCAGGGTCCGTTTGAAGTCTCACTGCAAAGCGCTGAAGTCTTTTAATTCGGGGAAAACATTTTATCTTCAGAATTTAGTAGACTGACGAAACTTAAACGTGTTAGTATGCATAACTAATATATCTTCTATGTATTCATTTCAGGTAAAGACTCAGAAAAGATGGAGCGTGTGGCGACATTTCTTGTTCACCGAGAAGGACCCTTCATCAGAGCTGGAGTTGGACAAAAGTACCATGGTCCACTCTGTTTGAAATCCCTTACGCGTCACAGTATAATATTTTGGACCAGCTGCGGTACCCGTCGGTACAGGTGGGGGGGAGGCTTTTATAAAAGAAAGGTTTTATATGATACATTTTTCAACATTCTATAGGCTGTACACTTAATGTAACTTTGTTTCACAAGAGCCTCTGTGTAGACGATGTTTTTAGTTTTTCCCTAGGGGCGAGAAGCAGAACCTATTTTTGCTTTGGCCAACTCTTGGGCATCTGATATCAAAACCCGCGTTGCTTTAAAATGGCCTTGAAGGCCATTTACTCTGAACCTTGAAAGATGGGCTTTGTTGGTTTCTGAGACAAGGCTCTGGTATCCTTGGATCATGTATTGGATTCTGGACCTTCATTATAATTTGAAGCTGCTAGGTCGGATATTTTGAATGAGTGCAGCGAACAAAGTGTAATCTGTAGGGCTTTCGAAAAGCGGCCCGTGGTGGCCTTAAAATGGCCTTTGGCAACCAGTGCGCAGGGCTTAAATCCTTGCTCAGATTCTGAAGTACTGACACTCAAAAGGTGGGACCTCTAGGTGCTAAAATTGGGCCGTGAAAGAGTGACAACACGAAAACGCACAAACACTTGAAAATATGTATTAGATTCCAGGAAAGAAAAAAAAACAACAAAACAAATGGTTACAGCAAAGAAAAACTTACCATTTCCTTAATAAAATATTTTTTTATGGTGCGTGCGTTTGAAAGAAATTTGCTATATTTTAAAAATATAATTATCTGTACAATGGCGCTCAAAATTATAAGCGTCCATAAACTACTGTGTTAACTTACATCTCTTTATTGTTGATTATAATGCATTATTCTAGTAAATACCATAAAATATACCCGATGAACCATTTATCAAAACAAAAACAAGCCATTATTGTGACACCATTAATTAACGATTTTTCCATTGGGGCATCCTCTTTGGTAACTTTTCAAAATGTTCTTTAAGTAATTCCATAGCTGTCTGAAACCGATTTGAACTTATTCCTCGCCTGTTCGATTCTTAATGTTATTAAAATGAATTTTTTGCTTGGATAGTGCATTTTTCATTAGAAATTTTGTTGAAAAATCAGGTAATAGTGTTTTCATATGTTGCTCAATTTTGAATACCAGTGTATTCACGTTTCAAATTGTATTTGCATATTATTTATATAGTTTGTATTTAAGTGTTCTATATAAAGTTTGAAAACGGAGAAAATACAGAAAAGTTTTATAAAATTAATAAAGAAAATTATTTGGAGTACACACAAATAAAACAAGGTAATTAAATTTTACTGAGGCAGATATACTTTTCGTAGAAGATACCATAAATTAGTATTTTACTTATTATTAAAAATTAATATTTAGTCGCCTATTCATCAACGCCGTGTTATTATCTTGTTCATGAAAGTATTAAAAAAATTTCTTAATGGAAACACTATCTTAAAATAATAATCATTTTCTCTAACTTGGCAAGAACTGGTTAATAAATAGATAGTTAAATAGGAATAAATTATTAACATTTTTTGTGAAAAGATATTTTTCAAATAGTTTGCTGAACATCTCTCTCTCTCTCTCTCTCTAATAACGTCATCTCTCTCTCTCTCTCTCTCTCTCTCTCGCTCTCTCTCTCTCTCTCTCTCGCTCTCTCTCTCTCTCCATCTCTCTCTCTCTGTAATAACGTCCATCTCTCTCTCTCTCTCTCTTTGTCCCTCTGTAATAACGTCATCTCTCTCTCTCTCTCTCTCTCTCTCTCTCTTTGTCTCTCTGTAATAACGTCATCTCTCTCTCTCTCTCTCTCTCTCTTTGTCTCTCTGTAATAACGTCATCTCTCTCTCCACTCTCTCTCTCTCGCTGTGTATAACGTCATCTCTCTCTCTCTCTCTCTCATTGTGTGATATATAAATGTGCGCGTGCATGAACAAGCATGACATCTTCAATCTGTCTATCATTTTTTGATAAGTTTCTTCAATTTTACATTTTAATTATTAATTTATGAATTCCAGATTTTTTTCTTTTGTTTTACTTTTTTTTTAAAGTAAAATTTTTAAAATTTAGTTCCCTGCTCACGTGGCTTACACTGAACTCAAAAGAAAGTCAAGCACAGCAACCAGATTTAAAATGGCGTGAGAAAACTAACGTATTTGCTAGTACCGCTAATAATACCTGCACAAGTACAGAACCCTGCCAGAATAAAATGACCATCCAATAATGGAACAGCCCATGTAACACTCGAGGCCGTGCACTCAGGATATAAATAGTACACATCGTGACGCTCGTGATAGCGTGAATGAACAATCAGACCGTGGTCAAGAGATTTTTGATTCGAAAATGGAACAGTGGCATACCTAATTGTTTATTTTTATCAGGCAAATATAAAAACAGCTGACCATCGATCATGACGGCTATACATGGTTCAAGATCCTTTGTTCGCCAGGCGAGGTCCAATCCAAGCACGAAAGTTGTAGATTGTAAATGTCACAACGCACAGATCCACGTTATCTGCATAAAATGGGGTACAGTACACGCGTGATTCGGTGAAACCCCTGCTTTTGGAAGCCGGAGTGAAGCAAAGATTTGCACAAGTCCAAACAATGATCCACCATCTGCTCCTTGACGAGTGTCGCTTTCTGCCGGGTCCACGTCGTACGGACGGACGGACGCGAATGTGGCCGAAGGCTCTCAGAGGGGGGCGGGCTACTGGTGGCGCACAGCTCAGCCCGGTGGCTTCGGTGTAAGGGCTTGTGGGCAGATATTTGGGACACCAGAAACTCTGACCTGGTGTTCATCGAGGGACGTCTAGATTCAGCTGCTTGCGTATCCATTCTCGACGACCGACCTCTGATGCTTTTTCCAACAAAGAGTTTTTCGGTTCAAGACACATTTGCTGCAGGAAGATGGCGCCACCCGCCCCGCCAACAAAGCTGTCTTACTGTGGAAGAGACAAGGAAGGCTGCAGGTTCTTCCCTGAGCACCTGGAAGACCTGACAGCACCGATCAACTATATTTGGGAGCATCTTGATCGCCAGTTGCGTAAAAAAAACTTCCTCTAACGTCGGTGGCAGATCTGAAGGCAAAATTGGCAAAAATTTGACAAAATTTAATTTATGCTGTCACACAAACCCTCGTTGCGTCCACGCTATTACGTGCCCTGTCTCTTCACGAAAGCTCCTAAACATCAGTTTCACGTTTTCCCGCTATCAGCGAGACTCTTAAGTTTACAACTAGGAAACAGTAACTATCTCTTATGTTTCCAGCTGGGTGTTCACTTTCTTCTGGCAGGGCTCTGTACCAGGGACGTTCAAACGAAACCCGCTGGACGCGATCACGATGATTCTATTTTAGCCCCGTTTCACCTGAATATAATTTACATTCGTAATAGTTATAATTAGTGTCAACCAAAATGTTAATAATAATAGATTTATCAATTATAGTCAACGTATTCGTTATAATAAGCGAGGAATTATAAGAAAAGTGTTAATTCAAAAAAATGATTATTAATCTTACAAATACTGATAATAGTAGAATGATTCTTAGTAGTATTAATAATCAGATAATTCGAAAAGATCTGTCTGGCACCAACTCAGCCTCGTGGCATTAATCCGTAAGCAGGCGACAAATGCTTATGACTTTCCATCTTAACAGTTTCGTATTTTTATCAGTACCCGTGACGATTATCTCCCTTGCCGCTGCTTATGAAAAGTTAATAATTGAAGCTTATAATTTACGTCGAGCAGTGGCTGACTATATCATTAAATCGGCAGATAACCCGACAATGGAACAACAACTTGTTTTTGTTGATGCCAAGAACACACTCTAAGAAGGAAAATGTTCTTTCACGTTAATTTCTCTGTGCCGTAAAAATTTACATAATTCAACTTAATCTTAACCGTTTCTTTCATTAAACCCTGACTAACACGATGTATGCATATATATATAATTTTTTCTGAGTTCTTAGGAATCTAATCGCTATGATTGAAATTTTTTGCAAGATGAACTTATTTCTTACCGATATGGAGATACATCTTCATAAAAAAAGGAACCTTGAGCGAAATGGCGCTCATAAAAAAACCTTTACAAAAAATAATAACAAATTGATTTAAATTTAATTAATTCCTTCAAATTGTCTAATGCATTTATGCCTTGCAGCTCATTTCGAGGAAAACAGAAATTAACCGTGGTTTCCATCTAGTCAGCTGCTGAAGGCCGCTCCAGTGTTCACAAGACGGACCTGTCGAACGACCATCCCAGCAAATCCAATGTACCGTGCAGGAATTGTTGAGAACGACTGTCTCGATGACATGAAAATGCCACAATTTCAAAGTTGGACTAACATTTTAATTAAACTAAAATATTATTAAGCCGTTTGCGGAAGGAGAATTATTTATTCTATTTGATCATGACGATAAGACTCTGAAAACAGATGGTCGTATTTAGCGATAAAGCAATAGCGTTGATTCAAAAAGTCTTTATGTTATTAAATTGGAGAACCTAGTTTCTTCACAAATGAATGGAGACGCCATTGTTACATCATAGCGTACTCCGGCGGAACCGACTGGAATTCGCCGCTAGAGAGCCGCCGGAAGAAGTAAAAAAAAATAATGAAAATAAGAGAGAAACTCGGATAAAGCTGAATACGTGTAATAAATCATCCTATTATGATCGAAAGTTTTAAACAAGGCACTTCAAGTTTTTAATCTTTATTCTCCTATTCCAGATTTTACAAATGAAAAACAACCTTAGTAATTAATTTAATTCCCCGCGTTTTTTTGAGTAGATTCAGTTCTTGTTTGGCCGCAGAGCTAAGTAATTAATCCAACTCTCGCTGTGAAAGCCTTTTGGGATCCATAGCGGCTCAGTGATCAGATCCGATCATCTGAAGTAATCTCTGTGTTTGCTTATTTATTTATTTCCTTACCATTTTTGGAACTATTAGCTATTGTTCCGAACACACGGTTCCGGTAAAATGGAATACAAAAAAGAAGAGAGAGAAATTCCGTTTCTGTTCGATTACAGTAATGATGGCGAGAGGAGGAAAGAACAATCTGGACTTGCGAGCACCGCACAAAATACCGCCAGATGTCGCCCTTTAATTGTTTTCTCTCGACTTATACATGAGGAATAACTATTGTTATTGGACTGAAAAAAATTAAAGCAAGGCCGAACGCGCGCGCGCACACACACACACACACAGAGATAATTAATATATTTTAAATGGTTGATAGACGTCAAGTCAAGAAGGCAATGGGGCTGACGGGTGTTCGGCCCCGGTTTCCTAAGAGTAATAAAACCAGAATGAACCCAGGCGCCCCAATGGTGAAGAGAAACGAAGAAAGAATCGAATCGGTTCCGACCGAAATTCAAAGTTGGGCCTTCGATCTTAGTAACGCAGTAAGCTAACCATCAGACTATCACTCCGCCCTTATTTAAAATAACGGAAGTAAGCAAACAAAAATTTTAAAAAGCTTTTTACATTTAAAGAACACAAGTAAAATTCTTTAATAATGAAATATCGTAAGCGGGAATGCTTGTAAATAATTCTGTCTTCCGGGTAATCTTTATGGCAAACTTTAAGAATAGTAAGTAACCGGTCCACATATGGCAAACGGGCGCCATGCTTTAACATGGTTGAAGAATCAATTTTCTGTTATGCTATTAGTACTACCAGCTACCAGCCACTATTCTTAAGGTCTCCCATTCCTGTTTCTTCTTCCACCGTTCACGTTTTAAAAGATAATCTATAATAAAAGCAGTCAATCTGCGTAGTCTTTCTTCCGCATTCACCCATGTTGGGAGACGATCACTGAAAGCGATATCACCCGCCTGTCTGTACATCACTGTGGAGACTTTAAAAATCTGAAACAAGGCGTTTCCTTGCCCTGTAGAATTGACTTGAAATCCCCCTGATTTAGAAACGTGGGCCACACACATAACTGTCCTGCTCAGTTCCACAGTTTATGTTGCCATATTTATAAGCGATCCGTCACTTAATTGATATTCAGACATCGCATACGGATTGACAGCGCGCCAGGGAGACTCCATTCTGCGCCGTTTATTATTAGGGCACTAATTTCGCGCTGCAAAGGGTTAAAGAATATATTTCTGTATTCGGATTTATTTTTAACTTTGTCAATAACTCTTATTTAAAAAAAAAATGTTTAGAAATCAAAAGTAATCGAGAAAGACGTTAAACTGTTTTAATGAGTAACTTTATGTAAACTTACACCAGACTGAACCACAGCTGTTTCGCAGTTTAACCGGCTTTTATAAATATTTGCAGCGGACGATCTGTTTTTTAAAGTTTGACTTTTCTGTAAAACTTCATAGCAAAAAGGAATTTTAATTAAAAGCTGGGAGACATAAAACATCGATTTTCTCCCTACGCCTCTCGACCATTAACCGACGATAACCAAACCAGGCGGACCCAAAGACTCCCTTAACTTCACCCTCTTGCTATTTAATCTCTTCAAGAATAAAACCATCTCGAAAACCCAAAAGTCAACGAGCACAATTCGAACCTGATTGGAAGAAACCGGAACTGTTTGAAGACTTTAAAGAATCCATGTGTTTGCTTTTACAAGCATTTTACGTGTGTGTGTGTGTGTTCTGTTCTGTTCTGACCGGCTGTAGTTTTCTGTAGTACAAGATCCGTCAGACACCCTTCCACGGCGGCGGCGGCCCCTTCGAAGGGAACTCGCGAGCAGGAGACAAAGGCTGGGAACATTTCACCTCGGGTTTACGCTGTAGTTCTGTTGGTTTCACCTGGAAATAAATACATAAAAAATGCTTTTTAAAACGTATCTCGAAGGTCACGTTTTGACCACCATTCTCCGCAAATGACCGAAGGGGAAAAAAAGAATTGCATATGCTAATAATAATAATAATAAAAAAAAACTGCCAAGTTTTTTGTATTTCAGTAGTTGGCTGTGGATGGGTTAATACTTGTTACTGTTTTTAACTGGAAAATACGTTATAGACTAAATATATTTTTTATTTTATTTTATTTTTATAAACATTATCGCACCTCGAAGAAATTAGAGCAATAGAAATATCAAAATAAAATGGTGTATTAATATTTTTCTGTAGATATCTGAAATAAACTTTATGTTATAATCTTTAAAAACAATTACGACTGTTGGTGAACAATTCATTTTCGGAATATGAAAAGATTAACTCATTGGACTATCAGACGTTCATCACTAAAAAAATGTATAGTTAATTGTAAATTTCGCTCTAGAGAAATTACAAGTTCAAAAGTATTCAATGCACTAAACATCTACATTTGAAAATATCTGTTTCCAATGTGCTTAATTTGATTCTTACTTGTTCCCCGTTGGGATCAAGGATATGTCCTTAATTTTCCTTCAGTTAAGCCTAGAAACGTGGGGCAGATAAGATAGTTTCCGACTGTTCATATTTTGGCTGCTCTAAGCCGGGGGTTTATACACAAATGAATCCCAAAACACAGCGGCTTATAGGCTAGGTCCGAACTAAGACAAAAGTCTGCTTCCAGAAAATCGGTGTCTCTGGCTCTGCCGAATGCTTGCAAAATTTACATCAATTATACATATGATACTTTTACTCGTTTATTTAGAGAGAGAGAGAGAGAGAGAGAGAGAGAGAGAGAGAGAGAGAGAGAGATTTTTCTTGCATCACTTAGCGGTAAGAGAAAAAACTTGGGTATCCGGCCTTGAGGCAAATTAGTGTTCGATTTTGTTTAGCTCAAGATTAAATTGACTTCGGTAATGGTACATGTACGGTAATTGTCTGTCGATGTAGCATTCGATTTACCTATCCTCTTGGGAATGGCGTATTATTTTTATCAGACACAAGATAAAAAATATAATTAGGTATACCTAATAAAACAGCCATTTGTTAAGTTTTAAGTATAAGGACGTCAACAGAATCCAGTACAGCAATCGTATTTTTTCTTTCCTCGAGAGGATGTAGGAATAAGTAAGAACTTTGTGAAATGCAAATAACGCCAGAGTGTCGATGTCTGTCATTACTTTATAAATTAGCTTTCTAAATGAGACGTAAATTGAAGGTGGTCTTGTAGCAGGCAGAAAGATGGATTTTCCTTTGCCAAAGAAGATGTGACTGATAGAATATGCGAGAGTGGAGAAGTATACGCTTGTAGCTGAAGATCGCCGACCCCTGACCTGACCGCTTGCTAAAGAATCTCCGAGGAAGAGAATGTAAACTGCTCTCTCTCTCTCTCTCTCTCTCTCTCTCTCTCTCTCTCTCTCTCTCTCTCTCTCTCTCTTCTCTCTCTCTCTCTCTCTCTCTCTCTCTCTCTCTCTCTCTCTCTCTCTCTCTCTCTCATCGCTCTCTCTGATATATTTCTGTTCGTCAAAAAATAATACTAAGTATAGACGTGTATAATATCTTTGGTTTGATGTATTTGTACAAGGCTGTATTAATATTTTTATATGCAGGCATTCTTAACGATTTATGCTTTGTTTGAAAACAGAGCAACATTAAAAGAATTAGGAAAAATGGATTGCGAATATACATAAACAAAAGAAAATGAAGAATAAATGAAATACATTTTTATTTATTACAATACCTTTTTTTTCTGAAACAAAATAATTAGAAAATGTGCATTTTGTTTAGTTTGTTTTCAAATATATGTATTAAATCTAAATACTTTACTGACGAATTAAAAATAACAACAACGAATATTTCTCCTTTTTTGGAAAAATTGTAAATAAAATAAAAGAGCGAGATTAAAAACACTATTGTCTCGTGGATCCTCGATCATCCGGATTAGTGGTTCGAATTATTTAAAGTATCAGCTTCCAAAGTCATGAAGTATCCGTCCAAAGAATTAAATTTAAACAGAATAGTTTATTCTAAGGAAGATCGGCTGATGAAGAAGATTTAGGGTTGATAGCCATAAATAAAAAAAGCGTGTAATTCCAAAACGAAATTAGGAGAATCGGAAAGTTGAAATACGTCGTTTTAATTAGCAGATATTCATGACGCGATATGATAATTAAATTTTCTTGTCGATTAGCAGGAAAAAACACCAAAGAGAGAAAAGACATTTGAAAAAAAAAGATCTTGATAGGCGATCGTTCGTCACGTAAGGGCTGCAAGCGGTTTTTGCAAAATGCCAAGACTTAAAATAGAGAATTGTAAACATATCCATCTTTGCCACGTGTTAAACACTCCTCCATTTTTCTTTCTGTTAAATCTGCCAAACAAATTAGTATTCCGCTCATCGGGTCTTATATAAAATGCAAACCGACCAATGAAATGATTAAAAACGAGATGATTTCGCATGAATTTCAATCATTTTGTGTTGTTTTTTTTTTAAAGAGAAAACAAAGACAAAGCTTATTTCGTGTTACTCTGCTTTTAACAATGCAAAGGGGACACTTTTTTTTAAAATAATGTCTCCGAGACGAGAGAGGCGCACAGAAATGTGTCCACGCTGGCCTGTTTAAAATATTCTTTATTATAATTACCTAATTTATAGAATCTTCACTTTATGATATTACTCCGTTTAATTTCTTTTTTTTTTTATTTCTGGTAAAATGAAAGACATAGAAGAATAAAATCGTTTCAAACGCGCTTCTGTCCTACGAGTGATGGATTTAGGACAGCGAATTCGTCCGGTAGCTTCGATAGCCAGGCTCATTGTACCCGAAACTTTAGATTTGGTTCGACGTTTCGCTGATAGATGGCGTGGTCTCTTTTTGCTGCACTGTATCGGTTTCTTGAGTTGAATCCCTCTCCTCATGGAGCACCGGAAATAAATAATTTCTGTGGGGGAGGGGCAAGAAACAAGGCTGGTAGACTGTTATATAGACATTGTAAAACAAATCATTCGTCGGTCGTTGTACAGTAAACGATATCCGACCTCTAGATAAATGACTAGTCCAATTATCCGACTTCTTCAATAGAAGCCAAGATCGCTTCATGATTATCCGGAGCTTTCTGGGAAAAGAAACCAACTTATGGTGGTTCCACTAGTTTTATTTTCTAAGAGTGATCGGTCTCATGTTCCCAAACTCTTCTTGTCTATGCCTTCATTCTTATTTGATGAAAGGTGGTCTCTTCTCGGCCGAAGTTCCGCCTTATTTTGTCCACTCGAGATACATCGTCTTTGCTGCTATCGAAGAATATGGTTATCAGGCGTTCATCTAATTTTTTTAATTATTGTCCTAACTTCCCCCTTTTTTTAAAATCATACCATGATGTTATTCTTAAAAGTCACGTAGAGAATTATTTTGATATATGAATAGCCAGCGATAGACCAAGAAGTGATGGTGGTTTTAAAAGATACACAGATTTTTGTATGCTGCTGTTGTATCCGGAACACCCAGCTGGACGGGAAGGGTTGAGGGGTGGCGCTGACGGCCACGCAGCACGAAAGTGTCCGATAATCTCCGACCAGAGAAAATATTTACCAGAACGCTTTATTTTTCAGATGTGGGAGGAAAGCCACAGGGCCGGCTGGTGAAGAAGATGAAATAGAAACCACACCAGAGAGGCACACACGACAGAGTCAGTCTCAACCGGGATTCGAACTCGGTTCCTCCATCAGACTTCCAGGCGTCATTTCATGTTTTTCTTATATAAATAAGAAGACAAGTCCGATTTTCACAAACTCGTCTCGTAGTTAAAAAACAACTGTTAAGAAAACAGCAAACGTTCCTCCTTCCCCGTCAGAAAAGCAACAGAAAATGAATGTTGACGAACGAAGAATATTGATAATGTGAGATTTGCATGTTTTAACAAAGATAAGGCAAAGATTAATTTCGCACTTCCGTATCACTGTTGGCAGTAGGCTGTATACAGTTAAAAACAGAAAACAACAAAAACAAAATTTATGCAAAAATAACACCAACTAAACAAGACGGGTGGAATGAAAGTTGCAAATGCAAGTAAAAATAAGAAATGGCTTCTGGTTTTGACATTAACTTAAGGTAACAGGAACGCAGTCTTTCAGCGCACTAGCGACACCTGGTTGCGGATAATTAAAGCAGTCTTGCGTTTGAATGTAACAACGTTGACGTCAGTGAGAAAAGGTGTAAGGTGGTTTGAAAATCTTATAATCTTATGCCAACAACGTTACCAATGAGGAATGAGCTTAGTACATTTAGTTATTGTTAATGGTTAGTTTGGTTTGGTTGTTTGACTTCTTTGTATTAAATAAATAAACTACTGAATAAATAGAGACGAGAGTTAGTAAGGAAAAACAAAAACATTCAGTTAAACCAGGAAAATATGTAGAAAAAGACTCCTGCTGTTTGTTAGATCGTTTCAAGGAATTTTTAGTTATTTAGGTGATGGGTAGTTTACAAGACATCATCACTGTTGGAACTCTACCAAACATATTATTTTTTTCAATATTAACATTGTTTGTAATTTACCAAGCAAATATTATGGCTCCAACATTTACAATGGCAGTTCCATGGCCAACAATTTATAGTACCAAAAGACATGGGAGTCTTATTCGAGAAAAGATCTTGATTTATTTCAGAAATTTTTACATAGATTTACGAAAATATATCTATATTTTAAGCGTTCGGAAACTCTCGTTATAATATTAGATCTGCCAAGTTTGAGTTTTAGAGCTTTAATAAGCAACATTAAAAAGGGTATAAACAGGAGCGAATCTATTCAGCTGCCTTCAGTTGCTAATAATATGGTTTAGAATTACAAATTAGCACATTTCTGGCAGTATTTGATATCTAAAAAGTACATTTTAATAGAGAAATTTTTAATGAGCGGAATAAATTATCAGCGCATGTACAACCCTGAGCAAATGCTTTGTATCGTTTCAGAATTTTAGAATTTTGCTTGATAAAGTTGAATTAAACTTGCTGAATTTATATAATAATGTTATATTAACGTATTGCTGTGCAAACCGCTCTGTGGTTCTCTACGTACTTAACAGAGAAAGAACCAAAATTTGAAAATGTCATAATTCAGAATCCAACATGCAAATACATTATTGTCAAAGAAACCATATAAACCATGACGACCGGTTTGAATCAATTAGAAACAATATTCAAACGCAGAACTGATAAGTTGCCATGGATACAATGTCAAGCTATGAGCAAGATATGAAGGTAGATTTTGCCATTGTCATTTCTAGAAAGATGCAAAAATCTTGGCCATGACTGTAGTTAATAATGATAATATTAATCGATTAAAAGATAATTGATGCTATTTCTCTTCCTTAAAGCCCTTTTCATAAGCCATCACGTCTTACTGCCTTCTTGTAAACCAAATTAAGTTATCTACCAAACAGAATATGGCTCCAACATCTCCATTGTTGGTACTCTACCAATGAAAATACAGCACTAGAGTGTTGCTATCACAGCCTTCTTCACGCTATATTTGAAAATCACTGTAGCGATGAAAATGAAAGTATGATTGTAAAATACATATGTAAAAATATAACATCTGTACAATTTACACGAAAAAAATCATTTACACGAAGACTTAAATTAACCGTGCCGTGAAGACACTTGACAATTACCGCAGTTATTTTAAGACTATCCAGTGCCATTCAGAATACTGAAGCGGCACACATTTTGTTGTTGTTTTAAAATTAAACAACATTTTAATACTTTTACATGAAATTTTTTAATAGTTTCTATCTGTTTACTGAAACATTATATATTCTTGCTGGTGCACGATTACGCTAATAAAAGTCACTCTTTTGTACTAATAAATCTCAGTCGTGATTAAGAAAATTAAACAAATATATTATTTACATTTTAAGAACAGGCTCTTTTATTTTATGAATTGCAAAATACATACAATTTTTAATATTTTCTAATGTGGTTACACGTACCTAAGAAATAAATGACATATCAAACAGGTCCAGAAAAAAACATGAAAGGTTGGCTTCTTACTACTTAGCCAAATGAAAATGTTTTAAATCATTTTGAAAGATCACAGCAGATATCGTTCATGAGAAAACTGACTATTTAATAACCAGCAACGTCTCGTTTGTACAGCCGACAATTATCTGGAAAATAGCGACGACAAAACACAAACACGTGTCCAACTTTTTCTAATTTAATAATAATATTAAATGCTATTGCTTCTACCGCCTCTTGTATTTATTTAGCCTTCTTTTACATGGCAATTTTTCGATCTGAATTCATATTATTTATCTAAGTCTCGATACTCACATGTGCTAAACATTTAACTTTTCTAAATCTTTAAGTTCGATAGCAGAATAACAAGAAAAACAAAAGGAACTTCTTGACTACAAGTAATTTGACATCAATTTCTCTGACGTCATTAATTCCGTACCCTTAATGCATTTTAAAATTCAAAATCTGTGAATATTTATAGCTCAACTTTTCTTTTTAAAAATATGCCGAATAATGGTGCGCGTTCCTGTAATCAGAAATCTCAAAAGTCCACAAATAATTATTACCATATCTATTTTTTTTAAATGCTTGATTAAAAAGCAACGCATGGCCCTAACGCCTTTAATTTTGTCAGTAAAGATAAAGTTCGTTTTTTTTTTAGCAAATTGCCCTAAATATCATGCAAAGACAGACTTAAAACGATCACTAATAGCAATAGATATTAGTAGGAATTTGGCCGAACAGCTGATCGCTTTCCTGGTTGAAATTTCTGCTCGTTTGTGTCGGATATTTTTTGACACCAGAGTTCTTTTTTCCCTAAGAGTATGTTTCTGTGCAGAAAGCAGCTCCTAGACTATAAAAAATACTCTCACAGTCTTATGTTCGCATGTAATTTGTGAATGGCCAATGCGAATTCTCTTGCTATTGGTCGTTTGACAGATTGATGCATCACTCTCTTTTCATGAAATTTACCACTTTTTTCATAGAGACCCGATTCTTCAGAATATTTCCTTTTCACACTGCAAGTACGTTTGGTTTCGCTTCACTTATTGTTCCTTTCCTTTTTAAAGAAAAGTCGTAAAATTGAAATATTCTACCTACAAGAGTTGGTAGCTCAGCTTGTAAGCAGCAGACTGACTGACTACGGAAGCCGTGAAAAGATAAACAGTATTCTTCGCAACCAGGCAAAAGAAATCTAGAGAAGTATTGATGACTAACTACTTGGGTCTTTAAACCACTCGACAGCCTCTGAGTTTTTTTCTAGAGCCTAAGAAATGTCCTGATAAAACATCACATTTGTGCGGCTGCTCTTATCTATATATATTTGGTAAAACTTTTAAGGTTAATGTAGAATACTGATTTAGCTTCAGCACACATGAAAACGTCTGAAAGCATACGCAAGCAGCTATATGTAAATGATCTGTATTATCCTTATTATAATAGAATTTCCACGTGACGTAGATATATTGGCTTCTCAAGTGGTAAACACTAAACAGAAAAGAGTACTGGAGCGGCTTCATTAGTCGACTAATCTTGCTGCTATTAATTGCTAATTGTTGTAGGATTGAGAACAAGTTTTATTTTGAAAACAATAGAAACCAATGATATATATTTTTTATTTTCGTTTTGACGGTGCAAAACAACATCCATATGCCCGATTAAGAGTGATCAAGGGGCATCGAGGTGACTGGCTTGAAATTCAGTACATGAGTAGAGAGCGCCTAATTAAGGTGATGGATGGTGGGAGACTGACCGCCTCTTGCTAGGCCACCGTTATCCCCAAAGCCCTGTGACTGAAGGACAGTAAACAGCAGAGAAAGTCCATCAGAAACATTTTTAGTTCATTTGAAAGTAAGGGGTATTTTTATTAACCCCAGCGTAGGAGCATTTGTAGGTTGTTTTGATTAGATACCAATGTGGGTTTGAGTTGTCCTCTTATCGATCTATTGATCTTATTGACCGGTTTACCAGATCAAGTTAAAGTGTTTTCTTTCAATGGTTTATTTAAACAGAATTCGGTGCTGGAAACATTAGCTGTTTTTTTTTTTTTTAATTCAATGTATGAAAGAAACTAAATCGACTACAATAAACTTGGCGAGGACGATAAAACATCTCGAAAACGTTCTTGTTTTCCTCGTGCGATAAGTCACCGGAAGTCAGACCTTGAAATCCTTTCCCAGCGGTCTCGTTTTATCTCGTGGTTGTTTTAATCAGTCGGCCGAGAATGTGCAGTGTAGGCGGGCTATGGTTGAACACAGAATCGCCCAACACACGACTGTGTTCATAGATTAAATTAGCATTGGCAAGATAACTCCCAGAAGAAAAATAAAACTACCCATGAAGAAAGTTGTACTTGTTTCGTAAACTTCTAATTAACAAATTTAATAAAAACCTCTTTCTAGTGATCGTTCTCCGCGTCTATGGATTGAGGCTCAAGGTTGTAACATTATGGGCAGAATTTGAAGAAGTGGGACATCGTCAAACTAATCCTGATGTTACCATTAAACAGACCCTTTTCTAATCTAATATCGAATTTAGACCTTCCCGCGGTACTCTAGCATCTACTGTGCAATATATGGCGCGGTCACATTATTTATGATGAAATGGAACACGTAGAAACCATCTCCATCTCAAATGACACAGATTAGATGCCAACGATTAACGTGCCAGTTTCAGCAGATACTCGAGTATATCCTTCATTTCCGTATTACCGCTCTGCTTAATCCAAGCAATCGAATTTAAACGGCCTCGTACGAACGTCCAACAAACAGACCAGAACCAAGCCCGCTAAACGGATCCTTTTCAAATTAGAGGCAACGGCTACCGGTTATCATTGGGCCGGGCTGAACTGCTTATAATGCAGCTGTAAAGTATTACGGCATCATGTGCGCTCGAACCAGACCAGTGGCTGGCGCCTCTGATCCTCCCTATCCCAACAAATTCGCCTTCAACCCGTAGGATTTTACTTAATTCGCCGGTTCAGAACGGCTTCTGTCCTACGGTTGTTATCCGGGACTTTTAAGAGCCAAAAAAAGCGCCCCCTAGAATTAAAAAAAAAGGCGGGGCCTACGTCAAAATAAGCAGGAAGAAGGTTTACGTTTTATAAAACGTCTCACTCTTCCATGGTCATTTAAGTCAGTCTTCCTCCTGATTGTTCAGGTGTAGCTTCCTTATCTTTGGAAATTGGAAACTAATAAGGATGGCATGAGATGTGGTTATTCGGACTGTTGATCGCGACTAAGAATGCCCAATGTTTCGCGTTGATTCGACGCTTTGAAAAACAGGAAGAATTATCAGTGTTTCAACAGCTTCTTGTATTCCTTATTTTATTCCACTTTTTTGGCCACAAAATCTTTAGAGTACCTAACTACATCTGCAGGCCCCCACTCTCACATACACAAGGTCGCTGGATTTTCACAGTTCAGCGAGGTGAATAATTGATTTTTTACACTTTAAGGCTGCCCCATCCTCGTCTTCAGATTAGAAAACATTGGCACCCAAAAGAACCACTCTGAGTTCTTGGCTGAGGGTGTTGTCCAGCAAGTTAACAATCGCTAACCGAAAAGTTGTTTTCACATCTTTAATAAATAGTTGCATAACATTTACTATATTTCATAGTTACTTTTGGATGGACAGCAGGTGAAGATAGTCTTTTGGTGTATTGTCAGTCATTCAAACGAAGCAAAGGCAGCCTTCCTGTTCACCGAATAAGAAAATGAAGCAGCATCCGTTTTGCGGGCAAAAGTTCAGCGCAACTTTCTTTGTATGCATAATCTCGTGGATCGTTAATACGAATATCGGACTGAAAGTAATGAGATGAACTTAAGTAGTCGCAGAAAATTCCCTATTCGGACAAATCTGTGGTTTCATTCACGCAAAATGTAATGTTTCCTTTCTACTCATTAACACTATGGGTGGCAGAACAGTAGCTGCTGCCAATGGAGTCTGCTATCGTGAATGGTATAAAGCTCGCCACTTTCAGCACACAGAATCGTAATTGCTTCGGGAAACACGCGCACTGTACGAACTTTCGTGGATTCTCGCAAACAACTGTTTTATTGCTATTATCTAGCAAAACTGACTACTGCCTGTGTACAATAAAACCACAGTAAAAGACGAGGGGGAAAAAAGAATGTTTTTTTTTTTTTTTTTTTTTAAACAAACTGCTGCTGCACATCAAAGTGGGCACCGTTATCACTTGATGCTCCACTCGCGTGACTGAGTACCGTTGATCCCTGGTTGAGAGAATAAAACCCGAAAACTGTAACACGAATACCGCGATATATTCTCAAACATTAAGATTAATTCCGTGTTTTTTAGTCAATCAGTATATACAAAAGTGATGGCTGGTACTGTCCCTTGTTAGGCGCTGGGTCCCAACTGCGCAAAAACTCTCTACCACTGTTAACAGTTCTTAAATTTAAAAATATATATATTATGATTTATCTTGCTGGTCTGATTCGTAATTCCTTTAATGGAAATCAACCTTGGTCTCTGCAGAATAATCCTTCACTCGTGAACCATTAGTGGTGCAGTTCTTCCACATCAGTTGCGCAAAAGGTATAAATAATTTAGTATTATTCAATAATTCTGTCAAGAACGGATAGAAATTAGCATCAGTTTCGGACGTAAGTATTGCTTTGAAATTTATATCTTTTAAATATGATTTTATTAAACTAAGTGTTTGTTTTTGCTATTTGATACCATCAGATCATAAGTATTCTTATTTGACGGGTAAGCTGTGAAAGTATAGAAACACGAAATAGAGTAATTAATAATTAAATATTATATTTAAAAAAATGAACCTAAAGATTTTTATTTTCTTGCATCTCAAACTTTGGCAAAAACTTCAGATGTCAGCTAAATTAAATACAAAAACAAAACCAATAAATAAATAAATAAAAAGGACTCCAGCATCAAATCGGCAACGGACCAAAGTATAAATAGATACACTCGCTAGTTAAGCAGAATGGAAAACATATAAGTACTTTAGAAATTATGGTTTTTCGTTTGTCAGCGAATAATTCAACAAAACTGACTTGACAAACACCAGCCAAGAAATGTCTAATAAATGCCATTGTAATAATAATCTAAGTATTTTATGTCTTTTAAATTGGGCAGCTCAAACTTTGCTGAATTTCCAGATTAGCTGTCTGTCTGTCTGTCTGTCTGCTTGTGACGTCACATTCGAGCTGCAACAATTAAGTAGTACAAGTTCCCAGATGGCTCTTCGATTAGTGTATCACGCTGTCCTTAAATGCACTGTTGCCAAGGCGGTACACTAATCGATACCAGTTAGAGTTCGACCGAAAAAAGGTAGAAGGATTCTTCCTTTTCATAGAATCGTAAAAATATTACTTGAGCTTCTGTTTGTTTTGTTTCTCTCTCTCTCTCTCTCTCTCTCTCTCTCTCTTCTCTCTCTCTCTCTCTCTCTCTCTCTCCTCTCTCTCTCTCTCTCACTGTAAAATATCAGAGGTTTATTTAAACTTCTGACACGAAATACACCGGTAAACTTAAAAAGGCGCAGAAATTTAATAAAAAATAATTATCTAAATCCTGCATTTATCGGAACTTTGATATATATATTTTACACTGATCCACAACGAGGCTTATTAGTTTTCTGTTGCCGTGCAGCACGTGGTCTCGAGGGATATGAGAAGTGAAAACCACGAGACTTAAACATGACCAACTGAACTTTGTTGCGGCTGAGTGAGTGAAGGGTTAAGCGGAATAGTTAATTATTTATTATTACAAAGCTACCCACGGCTTCATAAGCGTTCAATGGGAAAGACGCAACTGCAAGAAAGTTGTGTAGTTGACGAATAACGCCTCATTCTGGTAATGAATGAACGCGAGTGTGGCGAAGGTTCCATGGAACGGTAAATCCCTCAGGCATCGTTCCAACAATCGAGGTTACCAAAGGTGGTGTCAAGATGCGGGTTATGCTTATCTGGCATGGTTGTGGTTTCCTCATTCCATTGTATGGCCGGATGATACGATGTAAATACCAAGATTGTTGGTTTTCTATCCGGCCGAGGATTGGATGCTTCAGAAAGACGACGCTAGTATCCACGCCATACACATTGCGCAGAAATTGTGTGTAGAACATGAGTGGGACTCTATACCTCTCCGGTGGCTTAGCCCAATCTCGTGTTTCCAATCCTATTAGGACTTTGTGGGAGTCTTGGAACAACGCATCAAAATACAGTGCTTATAGACGAAGGTTAGAATTACTAAAGTATATCCTGTGTAATGATCTACTGAGGTGGGCAGGCCATTCCACCCACTGTCAACACAACTTTCGTAAATTTTGCCCTAGCATCGCGTCATATATAAACGGTAATTGTATTTCTTGGTTTAACCGAGTAGTAAAAATGTGTTTCGCTTAGTAAATTAGCCTTTTAAATGCAAATAAATTTGTATTTCATAAAATGTCTACTTCGTATCGATGATTTCTTTTATGTGGATTTTCGAGAGTACCTTGTTTACCTTAACGCTGTCTCATCATCATCATCATCATCATCATCATCATCATCATCATTATTATTATTATTATTATTATTATTATTATTATTATTATTATTATTATTATTATTATTATTATTCGCTGTCAGTCTTGATTATGAGCCGGGTTAAAGCTCAGGGCTCGTAATTGGCCGGAATATTTAGACATGTGAATCTTCCAGCCGGTAAAAGATGTCAATATCATTAAGATTTAATCAGTTTCAAAACCGCGCATTCGATCGAGTACATCCCGGTGAAGAGTTGGGAGATGCGTCTTTCTAGAAACCGTTTAGCTTCTTCTTCCTACAAACACCTGTTCACTGCGCTGTGCCAAAAGCACAAGACACCTTTGTTTGCCCTTAAAGAAGTTCTCACCGAGCAAAAAGCTTTCAAACACGATTTTAACGGTCGACTTAGCTTTAGCTGATTAACTCTGCACCGGATCAAGAAAAATTCTGGTTAACATTTACAACCATCCTGACGCGTGAAACAGCTCTACAGACCCTTCAAGACCGTTCGCGTGCTGCAAATCCCTGATCTTCAGACACATTTCCGAGCACGTGGAGGGACCCCATTAAAAAAGTGGTATTTCGATGTCGCCACACGCATTTCTAACGCAACGCGACACCTTTAGAATTTAGTTACGTGCTACTTGCTGTTTTTGCTTGTTTAAGAAGCCCTGCCAGGAGATATCTTTTATATATATATAGCAGCTCATTATCAACAGGCATCTGTAGAGCACGTTATCAAAAGAAGAAAGTATAGGAAAGCTGCTGTGTAAGATTCCCTTTGATAGTAACAGCCCCATCTTGATGGTTATCCGCAATTTTACTCATAGCATCATGGGTGTTTGATGCAAGTAAAATTGTCTTACACCTACCCGCTGAACGAATTAGACATTTTAAATTGTACAAAGATGCAGCGAGTAAAGTATCTTATAAACGATTAAAATCTCTTCTTTTTTTAGAGGTGTAGGCACACACTTCCCTTTATTCGTTTTTATGTCCGCTAGATAGAAAGTGACAAGACAATTTTAAACAAAGAAATCGGACAGAGAAATAACCCAGAACTGAGCAGTGAAAATGGGACCTTTGTGAGCTTTGACAGAAAGAGATTATTACTTTAGGTTATAACAAAAGCAGATTGAATTTTGACATTAGACAAAACGTCTTATAAATAAGTAATAAAACGACATCATGTAAAGGTAATCCTTCTAACTAAAATAATGTAGATGTCGTGAAAAGTCTACCTTTATAACTGATTTACAGGTGATCCATCTTTTAAATGAAATACCGTGTACATGCCATAAAACTTCATCTTTGTAATTACATGCTGTGTAAATGTCACACAAGTTAATCTTTATAATAATATGTTGTATAAATGTTATGGAAATTGCAGTTTACTCATGTTACAGTCTTTAAATATAATAATTTGTCCAGGGGGATTAATGTGGCCACTCATGAAGTTTGTGCAGTGGTTACCATTATTAACTAGCACCAAAAGTTCATTTCCGAGAGTTACCGGCGCAGCTAAGAGAAGAATGATTAAGTGATGGGCCATAGATATGAAATAAATTAAGAGGCTCAATTTTTACATATTACATACAGTGCATTTAAAAATTTTTTTTAAAAAACCCCATCCTTTTAGCCATCAAAGAATACAGCAAACAAACCAAAAAAATCCAGCATTTTGTAATGCATTATTAACCAGTCATGCTTATTTCCGAAATATATTTTTGTGTAAAGCAAAACAAAATGAGAGAGAGAGAGAGAGAGAGAGAGAGAGGAGAGAGAGAGAGAGAGAGAGAGAGAGAGAGAGAGAGAGAGAGAGAGGGGGGGGAGAGAGAGAAAGAGAGAGAAAGATGACGTCAGTGCAGAGAGAGAGAGAAATGACGTCAGTACAGAGAGAGGGGAGGGAGGGGGAGAGAGAGAGAGATGGCGTCAGTACAGAGAGAGAGAGAGATGGAGGGAGGGAGGGGGAGAGAGAGAAAGAGAGAGAAAGATGACGTCAGTGCAGAGAGAGAGAGAAATGACGTCAGTACAGAGAGAGGGGAGGGAGGGAGGGGGAGAGAGGAGAGAGAGAGAGAGGGCTCATTGACAGACATTCTCAACCCTGACGACGTACGGTCTGCTTAAAACATTTTCTTGAGAATAAAGAGAATAAAAGAATGTTAACCGGACGAAATCTGCGAGTGAGTCGTGCAGGAAAAAATCCAGATAGTAAACCGTTTTCCTACAACCAAACTTATAAGAATTTCACTCAGAAAAAAAATCGAAGTTTGAATAGCAGGGCTAGTTAAAGACATCTCTAATTCTTTCATAGCCAAGAGCGATGCCAAAGGTCTTTCTTCTATTGAGATGAGCACATAAAATTGCGACGTCACTGCTCTGTGTGTGTGTGTGTGTGTGTGTGTGTGTGTGTAATGGTATCCTTGGTCGGATCTTACTGGTTACTGATGTAAAATACGAAGTCTGGTAAAGTTGCACAAATTCGATGTCACGGTTCTTCTACTTTCTTTTCAAAAGAACTGAAAGGAAACAAAACAGAGTGGCGATGAAAGCGCCAGTCAGAATATTTATTTTGTGGTTAATAATTTTAAGAATAAGACTAAATCGTTAATAGTATTCATGTGTTTATCTTGTTTAACAGTTTCCTTTTTTCCCCGATCTAAAGACTTCTCACAGCAGTGAGCTAACAGGGAGGGGGGTGCATCTTCTTTTTGGTACCTGAGCAAGTTACTCGGACACGGTTGGAGTCACCTGAGCGGTGGCCGAGATGCGATATAACCTCCATCAGAGAAGCCATGCCAGAGAGGTACGTCGGACGGAGCCGGTCCCCACAATGAATAACTGGCATTGAAAGAAGTAGAACCGTCTCGGACAGAGCCGGTCCCCACAATGAATAACTGGCATTGAAAGAAGTAGAACCGTCTCGGACAGAGCCGGTCCCCACAATGAATAACTGGCATTGAAAGAAGTAGAACCTTCTCGGACAGAGACGGTCCCCACAATGAATAACTGGCATTGAAAGAAGTAGAACCGTCTCGGACAGAGACGGTCCCCACAATGAATAACTGGCATTGAAAGAAGTAGAACCGTCTCGGACGGAGCCGGTCCCCACAATGAATAACTGGCATTGAAAGAAGTAGAACCGTCTCGGACAGAGCCGGTCCCCACAATGAATAACTGGCATTGAAAGAAGTAGAACCGTCTCGGACAGAGCCGGTCCTCACAATGAATAACTGGCATTGAAAGAAGTAGAACCTTCTCGGACGGAGCCGGTCCTCACAATGAATAACTGGCATTGAAAGAAGTAGAACCTTCTCGGACAGAGCCGGTCCCCACAATGAATAACTGGCATTGAAAGAAGTAGAACCTTCTTTTTAAAAAAAGAAACATTGGTAAGGTTACCTGTTGTAACAGGTTCGAACATTTCGAAAGGGGCATCAATAACGATCCTCTCGTACGTTGTTCTCGCATTAACTAACTGCAATCATAACTTTAGCCAGTAGAAACCGTTTCTTCTGTACAACAGCATTTTGAAAATAATATTTAGCCTTCCTGCAATTAATTATCAAGAAAAGGACACAAATAACTGCGAGTGCGGGCTAATAACATTATTTCTAGCCTAATATTGGCTTTCAAAGGTAATAAATATTAACTGTCAATGAACAGAATCACAACAGAGTAAAGAAAAGCTGTGTGTAATGAAGACGCAAAATAGCGAGAATGCAATCCGACACATCAAAGACCGCCTGCGAACGTAAATCCAGGCTGTGTGAAAGACCCGATGATCAAAGTCAGTCAAAACAGGACTATTGATGCCACTCAGGAATCAGCTGAGTCACATTTTGAAACAGCGATCTGAAACTACAATTTGTGCTGTTTCACGTCGACGTACTAATAGACACGTTTAGGAGATAAATGAGTAAGGAACACATCAAGACAGACGGTGGGTGCAGAGTGGCCCGACCCAAGTCCACGCCGGAGACATCACTTTGTACGGGAAGTTATTGGACACGTGTCTCGAGACTGAGCGCGCTGGACGTTCTAGGCGGTGTTATGAGACAAGATGGCTGAAGAAAATGCTCTACATTAACCCTGCCATTGGGAAATATTGTGTATATTCAAAAAGGCAAGTAGCACTTGATTAGAAAGATACACGCAAAAAACAACAAAAAAAAAAAAGATTACAGACGGAGTTTTATTTATGGGTGCGTTAATTGTCATGGTAGGTTTACCGTTTCTTGTGACTATACTCAAGTCGAATAGATGCCCACCGCGACGCATTCACCGTACTGACACTGTGGTGGCCGAAGAAGAACACCAGAAAACAACTAAATTAAATCGTTGCGTAGTAAATGAAAAACAACCACACATTTATTCAGCCGTTAGAGTTTGAATGAAAAACGAAGCCGTGGTCGACTTTCAAGTCTCATCTGTGAAAAAAGCAAACACGTTGTTAAATGTGATCCTGAGCCGTGCGCCATTGTTAGCTTCTGCATCCTGGTGTTCTTTGTGTTTATAATCAAGATTCGTGCGGCGAAATCATTGATAATTAATAATTAATTCGATACTGATCGATAATTGGACATTTTCTTTGGTTGCCTTCTTTAAAATCATTAGCAATATTTCACTCTTGGAACCAAGGAAAAAATAGAATGGGCGACAGGCTGACGCTGTTGCTCCAACTCTGCCAGTAACCAGAAGTAGTTTACGAATCGTAACGACCGTTTCTGGTTATAATCCATTTGCCGATACCGTTGACTGTTAGACAGAGACGGGCCGAAATCAATCCACTATTTACTCTCAGTGATAATCCAGTCTTCCTGGGGGTTTGCTAGCTTAAGAGGACCTCGTATATTTCATCATTTGGAATTAACTAAAGAAAACCTTTTAAAAATGGTAATCTCTTCTGGAATATTATAAGTTAAATCAATTAAACGCATAAAAAAAATAAAACTGAACATTTATTTATTCAGGCATAAAGAAAGAAAATTCTGATGCGAGAGCATGTTGCTGTAAGTTCATATATACTGAGTAATACTGATATTTCCAGGAAGGACTCATACATTTATTATATAATGATTACATAATTGGTAACATTTAGCGATTTGGATTCAATTCTCAAGCTGTCCAAACTTTGTCTAAAAGCTGAAGAAGGGCGTTCGAAGAGAAATTAATTTCCTCTAGCAGACGTTATGCGGCAAGGCTTCCTCTTATACACGTACATGGAATGGTTTACTCAACTCTTGGGGACCTTCGTTTGTGACATTTAACTGAGCACGCTATCTGTTAGGAAATAGGAATTCGATCTTTGCAAGAAAATAAAGCAAATTCCTGTAATCATTTAACTATGTGTTTATTTTCTCTTATTTATTGTAGGAAGTGGATCATTTGTGTTATCTGGAGACAATTGCAACTATGACAGTACTTTGGACATTTTAAAATTATTTATCTTTCTTGCCCTGCTTTTTATTACTCATCTTACTCTTTCCCAAACAAACAGTCATTCTCTAGGATTGGAAATTGTTTTTCGCTTGTACGAAATCTGCTCGTAAAATACTGATGATTCCACAGGTGTTATTATTTACTCTACTTTAGCCAGTACCCAAATTTTCGGAGTCATGGCTCAAAAAAGCCCCTTCTACCATGAAAAATAAATATTTTTTGATATGGTTTACTAGTCAACAGGTAATTTTATCCCATTCATCCACACGTCGGATGCTTAAAGATTATAAACGTTTGAGATAATCTTTTATCAGTATCTTCTCTAGCAGATTTGGTTAGTAGATGGCTAATCTCCCCAAAGAAACAACAAGATGTCTTCAACAAAACAGTAGTATCGGTTTGGTGAAGCAAACCAAATAGAAAAACTATAAGTAGATAAATTTTTAAAAATTATTAGTGAATTTAGAAAAATAAATATAAATGATTGCAATAAAATGAGCAGCTTAAGAATTTTTTTAGTCTGTTACCCTGACCAGAGGATACGAGCATAGAAGAAGAATAAGAAAGGAGGTTAACGTAATAATAATACACTGATGCTCAAGAAAAAATATCAAAAAAAGAGTATTTATGTCTCAGAAGAAGATAACAATACAACATTAACGTCAGAGAAGAATATAGGAAAGCAATAATAAACTCCATGACAAGACCATATTTTTGTGTCCAAGAAGAAGAAAAATCTATATTAATGTTTAAGTTAACAAGACAATAGTGACTTCCGTAAAGATGACAAGAAATTACTATTAACGTTTTAAAAAAAGTAATAAAACAATACGAAGATAACACGATATTCACGTTTGAAAAGATAGCGAATCAATAGTGATTTTCAAGGCGAAGGCAACAAAACTATATTGACGCCCAAAAGGATCAGAACAAGATAATCTTAACGTTTCTGATAAGTTGGTTTAATCCGCAATCGCGATTTCTGTATCTCCAGATTAATTAGATTTCACACGCATTATGTTTATCTGTTTTCAAATGGTGATCTGAATATTTAAAAATATCTTCATGGATATCTATAGATCTCCATTACGGAAAAAGGGGTCGATTCAGACTGAATGAAAAGTATCGATGGTCCAAAATTCATTCTTTAAATTATAACTTAAACGCATTAATTACCATTAGTCTACCTATAACTAAATGATTTTCCGTTCTTACCTGGTGGTGTATATTAGGCTTTCGTTTTCCTCCATTTTTTGTTTTAAAGGTGTTCTTTTCTTTCTAAATGTGGTTGTTAGAGGAGACCTTCCGGTAATCCAGTCAGCTCACCGAATAAACTAAGAATTCTTTTTTTTTAAATTTCACAAAGAGAGAATCTTTATATTTTTGCTAAAAAATCACTAGCCAATGTGCTTATCCAAATAGGTAAGCGCTAAAAAAATAAAATCTACTGGGGGGGATTAAAATCGGAATATATCAAGCAGCAAGTTTATCCGCCATCACGGCTGCTGTCTGTGATGCATGTTGCAAGATGTGCACTATTATCCCCTGATCAGCAGCAAAACTTGAAGGTCAGAAATTACATTCTAGCCCGGTTTCTTTCAACACGTACTAAATTTTTAATTGCTGTTACACAGTCATGGCATGCAGAAATATATTATGTACCTAAAGAAGTAATTGGCTTTATTGATTGCTCTCGCCCATTTTTAGACTCTGCCGATGGGAGCAATACCGAGTCTGCGCACTAGCCGCTTCTGGTTAATCTGGAACTGTACACACAGCAGAAAGTCAAAAGACTACTGTGCTGTTTGTTAGTGGTCAACGAGGCGATTAATTCTCTCTTAAGGACACGCGATATCTTTTACAGGCCCCCGGACTACGGATGTGCAGGGTATCCGCTGACCAAAACATTAGCTCGACTTATTTATGTTAACGAATAATTCTGGTGAGACCGAACCACCGATTTATTTTATTGGGTGCCTAATTTTAGAGACATCACGACAGTGGCATCTCTCTCTCTCTCTCTCTCTCTCTCTCTCTCTCTCTTAGATAAATCTCGGTAATCACAGGGAAAAATTCAATTTTAATTTATTGGTAATAACTGACATAGTACATTTACTGTCTTTTATACTTAATATTCCGCGAATAACATGTGAAGATCGTCTGTTAGTTCACACAGCAGGTCCATATCAGGAAATCTATTTTTCCTATTGTTGCTCTACTTTACCTTGTACTATCCATCTCATATTTACACATCTCATCACTACAAGCTAACATGTCAGGCACTTGGAATCTTTTCAATTCATATTTTCATTACCTTATTCACTATTCCTGCAATCATAATCATAATGGGTATTATTACACCTGTCTTCATCTGCTAAATTCTATTGCATTCGATTTTTAGGTCAATATGTTTCTGTCCTTTCTCTTTTTTGACACGCACTGTGATTTTTGAAAATGCAGACATCTATCAGCTGACACGCTTCAGTTTCTGTATTCTTAATAATTATATTGGGTTTAGCAGATCTGACTAATCCGTCTGTATGAACCTGCGCATTTCAAACTATGGTCACGTTCTGGTTACGACTAATGCCCTCACTTTTATGCCCATACCGCCCGTCTACAGTAATTATCTTGTAGTGTGCACATTAGGGTGGCCCTTATTTTTGACTTTTGATTTTTCTTCCTCGCAGTCAATGAATTTGTTTGAATATATGCAAAACTGCGACACATAAAATATGAAAGAGTTTTAAGAAAGTTTAGAGGTAGCTCGTACTTAAATCCTTTTGTTTTTTAGCTTTTCCCTTGTAAACGTTTGTTTTCAATATGAGTAATTTGCATGGTGTAAGCTTTCATAATATTGCATCATGATTCATCATAAGCCTATAAAGAGGAAGCGCAGAGAGTGCATGTTTTCGGTTGTTAAGTGAGTGTGAACTCGTTCAGTGCTCATCATAAAACTAAGGCGTAAGTACCTTACCTATTTTGTATCAGTGTTCATCATTAGTTTTTGTCATAAATTATTCTTTCATCAAAGTTTGTTTAAATCTACATAATTTTTTAATTCTATTATATTTACTCCTACTTGTTTAATATCAGGGAAAAGGATGGCTTCGAGTATAGTATCAAATACGAGTTCTCAAGCTAATGTTTATCTGCTTAGAAGTGAAGTTACTGAAATTACAAGATCCAAGTTACCACCAATCAGACAAGCTCTTAGTCTTTTTCTATATCGCCATAATGTACTAGAAGAAACTAGACAAGCTGGATCAACCTATATAATTCAAAAACTTCTGCTCTTTGGGGAGAAAGTTAGAATACCGACAAAGGAAGTACACCATTGCAAGGAAAAGCTCGAGAAATTGTTCGAAAAATGGAGGCTGCTGGAAAAGAACAAAGGTCGAACATCAGCTACTCAAAAGTCTAAAGAGGAGTTTATTAGTGTGCTCGATGATCTTTATCGACACGTGCATGCAGATGCCTTAAAAAGAATTTCTATCCCTGAAGATCGTACCACAACGGCAAAAGGGCGAGTCGGTTACATGACTGAGGTTGATGTCGTTCTACACAAGAAAGAACAGAGATCTGCTAAGTAAAAAATGGACAAGCACCAAAGACGCACGCACACGTGAAACCTCAAGGGTTACAGTAATGATGGATTCTTCAAGCAGTGAATAAGATCCCGGAGACAAATCTGATGAGTCCCAGAGTACTGCTGATTCAGCACCGAGCACAAGTGATCAGGGCCGTCGGCGTGGTGGGAAAAGGGTCATTACATCAAACCTATCTGCTGTCCTCGACCTTACTAAACTCTTGACAGAAAGGCAACAGTGGTCATACTTGAAACAGCTAAGGCCCTGGGTCGTGATGTCACAGAATTGTCACTCAACCAGCAGACAATGCAATTTTCTCGTCAAAAATAGAGACAACATTTCATCTTCTTAAAGAAAATTTTCAGGCAGAATTTCTTCTCGTAGTGCACAGGGACAGAAAATTGCTGCCCAGTATTACTGGAAAACAATATTCTGATCGTCTGCCAATTCTTGTCTCAGGAAGTGGTATTTCTTAATTACTAGCAGTGGCGAAACTACCCTCACCAACTGGAGAAACTCAATCTACTGCAGTCTGTAATGCACTCAGTGAGTGGGGAAATGAAGAAAAGGTTCAAAGTATGAGTTTCGACAACTAGCTCAAACACAGGAAGAACCAACAAGACTTGTTCCTTGATAATTTACAGAACCTCAAGAACAACCTTCTTTACTTTGCCTACCATCATCATATTTATGAGCTTTTAATATCAACAGTTTTCAAGCATTGCATGGGAGTGCCGTGTGGACCAGAAATGCCCCTCTTCAAACAATTTGCATCTAAGTGGCAATGTCTTGACAAACAGAATTTCCAGGATGGTTTCACTGATCCATTCATATGCCAATTTATATCCAGAAGAAAGAGGAGATTATGCTATTCATCAATTCACAGCTTTCTGAAGCTCAACCGAGAGACGATTACTGAGAATTATTGGAGGTGGCAAGCATCTTCCTAGTAGTAGTTCCAGCAAAAGACATCCGTTTTAGGACTCCAGGGGTCATGTACCATGCTCGTTGGATGTAAAAAATCATTTACTCTTTGAAAGTATGGATGTTTCGTGGCCAGTTCAACCTTTCTTCTTGAGAGGAGAAGGGTCTCAGAGATATCTGCCCTTTTGCAGTACGTCTCTATATTAAAGCCTGGATCACTTGTCCTAGCGCACCTGATGCTCCTGCAAATGACCTTCAATTCCTCAAAGATTTGTTGGGTTACTTGTCAATACATCCAGGTATTGCACAAGTCGTCTCAGCCAAAATGTCTAGTCATCTATGGTATATTTCAGAAGAATTGGTTGGGCTGGCCTTTTTTGATGACAACACCTTGGCCTCGACAAAGATTCACGCGCTGAATGCAAAAGGATGTACGGAGAGTGACAATATGGCCCCTAAAAGAGTTTGAGATGATCGAAAAACTTTTGAGGATAAGACACTACAAAATTTCGTCACAAGATGATCACGCACTTTGTTTACAAATTTTAATCTATCTCAGCGCTTTCTCAAAGAAAATCCAACGACCTGGAATGAGATGGAGGGTTATAATCGAGCGAGAAGGTGAAAACCATCAACGTTGTTAATGACTCTGAGGAGAGAGCGGTTGCTCTCATTCAAGAATGAAGAGCAGTTTCAGTTTCTTATACAAGTTGTCAGCGAACACCGCCATCGTTTCCCAAATATCTTGAAAAATACTTTTTGTGTAGCTGAACAAATTTCGTTTTTCATGTATATTGATTTTAATTATATAATATAAAAAATGTTAAAACTTCATGTTGCTTGAACTAGCTTAGAATATTAGAATAAATGTTTCAAAATCTATAAGGAATGTTTTTTCACCAATTAAAACTATTCTGATGGTTGCGATCACAAAAAAGATTCAAATTCTTTGCCCTATATAAGGGCCACCCTAGCGCACACACTGTCTACTGAAGTTAATTAGTTACCTCATTATGTATTTTCGAGTACTCTGTTTATACCAGAGCTGGAAATTTAGGTACACTACGATCAACTCTTTATGCAAATATGCGGCGCATTCCGCGCTAAAAATCAACTTTCTGTCAAAGTTCGCATTCTCACAGTATTCCGCCGTGAAGACTTGTTCTTGTGCTGTAATCAAAAGACATCCACCTTCTACTTCAGCATTAACAAGCCAACTAAAATTCTGCGTCATGCCAACAGTTTGGCTCCTCGTTCTGTGAAGCACATGATGGTTATTTGCCGTTTCCTTGGCTGGCTCCCTGTTTAACTTGTCTTTCGCCAAATCGTCAATATCATGCGGGTTCATGCCAAATTCATTTCTAAAACCTGAAGTCTTCCTTCATCAAAGATTATCGAAGTTTCTGCTTTTGGACCTGGACCATTTGCAGAAAATAGTGTGTGCTGGATCTGATGTATTCTTTTAATCCAAACATTGGAAATTTATATAAAGATTCTAGCTGCCTTATCCTCCGATTTCATTGGAAACATTTAAATAACCAACTTACATTTGTTGCCCATTTACATTCTTTAATTTCAAAATTCAAGCAATAAATTATTGATATTGTTATTATTTGTATAATTATATTTAATGATATGTAAACGCCACATAGAAATGGGCTCTTCGTTATTAATTTTAGTTAAATCATGAATATTTTATCCTTCTTTCTGTCATTCTTATTATTTGTTTGCAGGTGTAGATAGCATACGAAATAAAGCCAAAAAAAGAGAGAAAGAAATAGATTACAATTCATATTTTATTTGATTTAATGCCGAACAAAGGAATAAAGAACCATATATAATTACCACAGAAGTTGCTGGTAGAAGTGATGTGTCATACTGTCCGTGATCTAAAGCGTATCGTAATACTAGCGAGAGAACTCTTGACATACAGTAACGCTGGTTAAATGTTAAAGTCTTAGGTATCAAGTAAACAAAAAACCATTACTCAACAGAGATGACAGATTTGCTCTCGTTAATGTAGTAACACAAACCCTATAGAATCCACAACGTATATCTTTTACACATATAATGATTCAAAATCTTTCCTCCCCTCCCTGTAGTATTAATCAGCGGTTAATGTATTACAATCTTTCTTGTTGTTCGCTTTAATACATTCCACTTTCAGTTCGCATGAAAACCCGGAGACTGATATGTCTGATTGGCAGCCAGTCCATATAAATAAATCTGCCTTTTCATACATTAGAACAACTGCAGATACTGTTAAACCAAGATTGGATTTTTGCGTCTAGAACTGCATCTTTGAGATGAAACAGTAGCAAATAGACCTGATGCACAGGGCGGTCTCCAAAAAGCTCTAGTATTCTCATTACGGTAAACACCGAGCTGGTTTAGGAACGAATTGCTAAGTCGATTCAAACACAGCGCTGTTATGATTAACGATGAGATTTTGGCCGCCCGATTCGATGGCTATCAGGCTGCGCGAAAAAGTCGATGGCACTGGGAGACATCGATGCCACCACTCACCGAAGATGTCCATTTGGCGTGACATCATACTGTAGTGTCCAGACACACGCACGCACAGACCAGTTAACGCGAATAGCCAACCTTCTCTGGATGGAACTCGAGGACAGAGACCACGGAACATTAACCGGCTTACATTTCAATTTCCCTCCCTCGAGATGGTGGCTATTTTCTTCGGCTCTGTACCGCACGGCAGCGCTAAGCCGATTTAGACGGATTAAGCTCGATCGGGGTGAGATGAGGGAATCTGCGAAACCAGTCAAGCGTTGCTCCGCGTTCAAGTAGTGATGCGGAATTCTTACGGTACGCTATGTATGCTCGCTCATCAGCGTCGAGGCAGTGATAAGGCGATTCTGCTGGCTGCGTGTAGCCGTCTTGGCCTCTGATGTCTTGGTGGACTTTGTCTGTCTTCAGCGCTTCTGATTTGGTTAAATTGGTCCCCCAGTACTTATCGTCGATGTGTGGAGACCCAAATAGCAGCAGCCTGAGACTAGTTTTTGAACCTCTCAATTAGATAACTTCGACCTCTTGAAATTGTTATAAAATCACAAGACCGGGATCAAACCACAGGGTATGATATGTATGATTTCCAGTTGAAATACCAGGGTTCGCATGGATTTGGAAAACCGATATTTTGTTCGCAGGACGACATGAACATTCACGTAATGGCCAAAAGTGCAGCTCATAACGAGGATAGTGAAGTCAGTGACGCGCAAGGGGGGACAACTGACTGTTTTTGTTACTTTGTGTCAGAATTAAACCTTGAGAAATATTACTACTACGTAATTTTAAAAAAATGAATAATATAAATATACACCAAGAAATGAACGACTTCCAACGTCTCGAGAACGATAGTTGTGTTATTCCCTTTAATGAATGCTCTAAATAAAGTCTGCCTCAGTTATTTTTCTTAATATATTTTGTATTAAAGACATCTGTTTTTGTTTTTTTCTGCTTTCAACGTTTATCTGTTTGTTTTGTTTTTTTTTTTCCTTTAAATTGGAAAGGCTAAGTAAAGCACAAGTACCAGCAGATCAAAAGTCTAATCGATCTCCATTACAAACGATAATAAACGTTTAGGAACTGATTTCGTGAACTGATCCACTCGCCCACGTGAACACCACACATCACGTGGTGTCGTCAGCAGAGCCCCCAGCTCTGCTGGTTGCGACTACCGACTACCACCGGCCGGCTGTGGAGGCTGGAACGGCGTCTTACACCACTCACAGCTTGGTGTGTTTTTTTTTAGACTAATTTTTCTTCTTTCGTCGATACTTATTCATCAAGACTTCTTAATCATCCGCTTAATAAAAACAACCAAGATGCCCATGGCAGCGGCATCATGGCGTCCATCTCTCTCTCTCTCTCTCTCTCTCTCTCTCTCTCTCTCTCTCTCTCTCTCTCTCTCTCGCTTGTGTGGTCATTTAAAAATTTCTCTCTAGCGGTACGAAAAATGATTAATCTTCCGAGAAAACAGAGCGTCTTGACATTGGGCCGAGCTGATCATTACCCGGAAAGCATAAGGGAAAAGAAAAAAGAAATTCAAGGTCAATGCTTTTGTCGGTTCCATAAAAGTACACATTTAGCTTTCGCTAAGAGTCGCTGAGAGGTGGATTCTCCGGAGCCTCTGTTTTCCTGTACTTTTAGCATCTAATGAACTGAGCCCACAAAATCTAACAAACTAATAACAACAACAGATGTATTACTTGTTGTATTATAACTGCAGCCCATAGAAGCCAGATATATATAAAAAAAAAAGAAGTCGAAAATTTGCAAGCTGTTTCTTCAGCCAATGAGGACGCTATCCCTTCAAGAGGTAAAGATACATGGCAGTGCTAGACCATCACCTGGAACAATCTCCCAATAATCTATCGAGGTAATTTTGGAAAACCTATTTTGCATCGTAAATTTTGGTGTATTCCATTTTCGGGGGATATTTTACAAAAAAGTTTTCTTTTCCCATTCATTCGATTATCGGTGTAGATTAATTATAAGCTATAGCACGTTCCAACCAACTGCGTAAGTAATGCACAGTCCCTATATCAGCTGCGTGTTAGAAAATACAGAGAACAAAGCAAAACGTTCAATGAACTGAAGACAATGAGACCTGACCCAGGGTATTTCTACTACTTCTTTCTAACCCCCGACCTCCCTCATTTCTCTCTTTACATCTGATCCGGTTTATTCCAGTTCCTTCTGTTTCTGACCCCCGTTTATTTCCACGTTATCACTAATGGGTTTTCTCGCAGATGATAAGCCAAACGCAGTCGAACCACTGATGTGTCGGATTTAAAGCGAAATTCTCATTAAATTATTTTTAACAAAAAATAAGTTGATTTTTGTGACGCGGAATTAAATCCCGGGGAAGAGAGATGGTCGACTTCCCGTCTCTCTGTTAGAAAACGGCAGGGGCAGATAATCGAATTGGAGTGGGATCACCTTCGCAGGTATCTCTCAGCCGTTCCCGTTTATTATTTGTTGTTGTTGTTTTTTAATTTGCTAGTTTATCATAAATTATGCTCCTCCATACCTCGAGTGGCGTGTAGGTGTTCGGCGAAAATCTACTGCGGGAATGCACCTTTATTCAAGTACAAACGTAGTTGATTTGTTTGTTTTTTTCCCCCAGCTGGTAGTTAGTTAACCGGCGCACGCGTCTCGCTCTCTGCCGTTATCCCCCCATGGCGACTAATTCACGCCATTGTCAAATGACTTTTAGCCTTTGGCGGCATCACCCATTCGATAAACTCCCATTGTGACTCTTTCTCTCGCCACACTTTCTCCATTTGGCGCTGATTGTTTTTCCGTACCGTCCCAGACAACATCTATTATTCGGCTGGAGACCCCGTCTAACGTGTAATGCGAATGGCGGCAAACCGCTTCATCCAGCCACCACGGTTCGCAGAGCCGCCTGGCAGAGACAAATTGCTTTAAGATGAGATCTCGACCGTTTTTACCTCGCCGCTTGGAAGACTGATGTAATCTTCTGACCGGGGATTTTAGTTGTACGGATAAGGGATTTCCTCGCGCGCCCACTCATATTTCAAGAAATGATAAAAAACCCTGAAAAAAAAAAAAGGGAATAAATTCTTTTTTTTTAAAACCCACACACAGACACAGACACACAGACAGACAAGACACACAGACACAGACACAGACACAGACACAGACACACAGACACAGACACACAGACAGACACACAGACACAGACACAGACACACAGACAGACACACAGACACAGACACAGACACACAGACACAGACACAGACACACAGACAGACACACAGACACAGACACCAGACACACAGACAGACACACAGACAGACACACAGACAGACACACACAGACAGACAAACACACACACAGACACACAGACACAGACACACACAGACACAGACACACACACATATACACACACAGACACAGACACACACACACATATATACACACACAGACAGACAGACACACACACACACACGCACACACACACACACAACAAGACACACAGACACACACACACAGACACACAGACAGACAGACAAGACACACACACAGACACACACACACACACAGACATTCACACATACTTACACACACATACACATACAGACACACACACACACACACCACACACACAAACAAGACACACAGACACACACACAGACACACAGACAGACAGACAAGACACACAGACACACACACAGACACACAGACAGACAGACAAGACACACACACAGGCACAGACACACAGACACAGACACACACACATATACACACACAGACACAGACAAGACACACATATATACACACACAGACAGACAGACACACACACACACACGCACACACACACAAACAAGACACACAGACACACACACACAGACACACAGACAGACAGACAAGACACACACACAGACACACACACACACACAAACAAGACACACACATACACATACAGACACACACACACACAAACAAGACACACAGACACACACACACAGACACACAGACAGACAGACAAGACACACACACACAGACACACACACACACACAGACATTCACACATACTTACACACACATACACATACAGACACACACACACACACACACACACACAGACAAGACACACACACACACACACAGACACACAGACAGACAGACAAGACACACAGACAACACACAGACACACAGACAGACAGACAAGACACACACACAGGCACAGACACAGACACACACACACAAACAAGACAGACAGACAGACAAGACACACACACATATACACACACAGACACACACACACACACACACAGAAAAAGACACACAGAGACACAGACACACACACAGAGACACACACACACACAAACAAGACAGACAGACAGACACAGGCACACAGTCAGACACACAGACAGACACACAGACACACACACACACACAGACAAGCACACAGAGACATAGACACACATATACACACACACACAAACAAGACACACAGACACAGACAGACACACAGACAGACACAGACACACACACAGGCACACAGACAGACACAGACACACAGACAGACACACAGACACACACACAGGCACACACAGACAAGACACACAGACACACACACACACCACACACACACACACACACACAATGGTAAGAATTCAGACGACTAGCGCTGATAACAGGCTCAGCCGTACGGCGTAGGGTGCAATTTCCAAATGTGCGTTTTAAAGAATTGCTGCAAACAGTTCATTTTTAAGGAACACTGCTCCAAAATGACCGGGATTCGAACCTGATGGTCCCCCTCTCCGAAATGTACGCGCAGTACCACACCGACATTTCATTTGCCAACATGGACGCAAGCAGTTATTTGGCTGGTTTCTGTCTTCCATTCTGTTATATTTTTGGTTTTTTTTTTTTTTTATCTTTTTTCTCCGCAGAATTTGAATAAATGATTATTCGTGTTACAGTTGTGGCGGACTGAGGGCTTTTTTCCTTTTCTTTTTTACTGTATTCGCATACAAGAAGAAATTATTTCGGGCTGCGACGATAAACAGAGACAGTTCGAGAACTTTTCTTTGGATCCGCGGATGTGACGTCATCTTAGGCACGGGAAATGAGGTCACGCAGGCGAATGCCGTTATGGCGTGGACCCCACCCACTCGGAATCTTTCGGGAAAACCCGTGATCTGTCATTAGGCGTGCAATATGCAGACTACCACCTTCGCTAACGGAGGGCGGCCTGTGATGATCAGGGTTCGGGACGTAAACCAAAGTAACAGGTGATCGCGATACAATTATGAGTTAGTGTACTGCATTATTTTCGTATTTTATTACTAGAAGCTGGTAGACGCGGTATCTAATCAATCACGGATCAGACAATATTAACAAACATCGATTGATAAACTTTCCATTTTAAAATTACTAACTGCAGATTATGTAAATCAAAGTTTCATACTTTAGTTTGGTTTAATAGTACCTGGAAGCCATCTTGATTTATTACTCAAGAGCATCCAAAGAAAAGGAGGCTGGCATGAATACAATTCATTAATTGATTAATACTATCACTGTTAACTAAACAGCCAATTGTTTATTCCACTCATGAATTTTATTATTAAAAAAAAATTTTTTTTTTCTTGGTAACTAATTAGTCGAGAATATTTGGTAATTTTCACTTACCTCCCCTATTATCAGTAAATGAGGAAAAAAGGAATTATGAACGGCTTTTTAATTATTTAGCTTAATTCAAATGCTTAACACCTTAAAAACTCTAGTAAGCCTACACGGATGTTTCTCTAATAAATCTATATGCTTTCTCAAATAAACACTTCACCCCTATTTAAGATGTAGACAAACGAAGGATTCAAGCAACGGAACTGAAAATGATGTACTTTTCTGTTTGTTACCCTGGTTAAGTTCTCTTAGAACTTAATTTGATAATTTATTTTTGCAGATAAAATAAACTGTTCTTCATATTTGAGATTTTCGTTAACAGTCGGCCCTAGAACCATTTCTGAAACTACGTTTACCATTTTACTTTTATCCATCAAAATTCCTTTTGTAACTAATGACCTGCTCCATGAATTATTAAAATTCACCTGAGAAGTATTTTCTCCAAGGTACTATTCATACTGGCATGCATTTTAGTGACATATGTAAATGTATCGTGGGCCATAGCGTCACCCTATTTTCACCTTTTAATTCAGGAAACTCACACTAGCGGGGTTCTGCTGGCGGCTGCCTTATGCGACAAAATCCTCACGCAGGTTCGAAGAAGAAAAAGACCCGTGCAATATTATCTATATAAATAAAAAACAATACAGGATCCAAAATCCAGCCTTCTGGCACACCACTGGACACCTACTCATATGGCTATTTGTACTCCATGTAATAATAAGTGTTCTCGACATATTTGGAAGATGTTCTCCTTCGCAGTAAAAGAGTATCATTCTTTTGTTTCAACAGATTTTTCTATTAGTCTTTTCTGTAGAACTTCACTGAAATTCTTAATAAAGTCTAAACTATCTGCACCAGTTTTGAATTTCTAGTGAGTAACTTAATTAAGTTTTATTGAAAATTGGTAGAAAAAAAGAAACAGTTAACTAAATTTCCCAGGTCGCTGCTCAGGACACCGCTGCCACCTGGTGTTGTAAGCTCTTTTCAGTTGAAGGTTTTAAATATATTTATATCAGAGTCCACACGAACGTAATAAGCACATTATATATTAAAACGGTGTACCACATACGTATAGCAGAATACACAACTATTACTCAAATCCGTATTACATAATGCACACGAAGTTGTTTGTGGTTTCCTTGACTAGAGAGCTATAGCTTCATTTGTATGTTTTGAAAAGCGTTGCAACTTTAAATTCAGAAATCCTCTTGAAGTTGGAAATAGAGAATTTTTTTTTTCTTTATAAATGATGTCGCACTATAATTTTAAGTTATGGTATTCAACAAGTTTTCCTAATGCTTTAAGAATTAATGAACGTTAAAATTATCATATTTATTACATATTATTTTAAAGGGAAAAGAATCGAACAAAACAAACTTTTGACAACAGACTTCTTTAGATCATAACTTCGTGAAGAAAAAAAAAGGGTTGTATCAACCAAGAAAAAAATGTCTGGGATGAATTATGCAACTTTTAAAGTTTTGCAACTAATTTTTACTTGATTGGAAACATTCTAGTTATTAATAAATTGATTTTTTTAAAAAAATTTTTTATTATTTCCATGACGCCTTGAATTCTTAATACATAACGTGTAAATCACACGCCTCAAAGACAGAAGTCACGCAATCGAAAAAAAATGATCAACGATGCGAAATTCACGAGCGGGATGATGTAGTGCCGTGTCGTGGAATTCTTGGAGCGAGGCTGTTGCATAATTTGAAATCATACTGATTATTAGTCTTCATTACATTGGCCGAGCAACAACAAAAAAATACATGAGCTGGCTTTGACTGCTGCTGCACGTGTCTGCATTCCATGCAGTCGTGAAAGTTAGTACCCTTCTGAGATTTCCCGTCGTCGTAGCTACTGAGGATAGGTTACGGAGGGATTTGTAGTGTTAAAATCTGTCCTATACTTGTATGGAGATTAATTCATTTTTCTTCAGAGTTGTGTGTTTGAAAAAATTATTCATAGTGTCACAGATTTTCGACAAAACGCATTGTAAGAAGTATACTAGATGTTTGATTCGACAAAAAAAGAAAAAGCCCATCAAATTGGATGCAAGAATTTGAAAGGCGTTACAGCGAAGTAGTTTCAAGAATTGGTGGGTAAATGCAATAAGCTGAAGGCAAGAATTTGAAAAAAAAAGATACAGTTCGCTCGATGAAAGAATTCATAGAAGATACAGTAAGCTCAAGGAAAAAATTATCAAAAGATGCTGTGAATTGGATATAAGAATTGGAAAAATTGAAGTGAGCTAAATGCAGAAATTGATAGAAAGTACAGTTAGCTGGATGAGAGTATTGGCAGAAACTGCATCCAGTAAACTCCTTTATTTTCTTTATCTGATGAAAAAAGCAAAGTTTAAAGTAAAAAAAAGAAATAATTTAAAATCTGACATGAAACTAAATTTTACGTCACTGTATAATAAACTTTCGATTGTATTTCAAGCCAAAATTCCTTTCTATCAAATGTAGCCAGTCTTCGTTTCGACAAGCAATCTTTTCAAACCTGTTTTACTTTTTTTCGTTTTAATATTTAGATTTTTACAATGAAAATCGTTTCTGTTCTGCTTACTTTAGCAAATGTTTTTTCCGTTTTTATTCTGGCAATCCTTGTTAGCAAAGGTAGCTACTTGCAATCATGGGAACTGCTTGTCTCATTAACTTTCAGTTAATTTTGTCATTCATCGATCTGTTTTACTTTTTATAATTGTAAATTTTTCCATATGCTATTGTTTCCGGGAAGGAGTCCAGTGTGAAAAGTTGACAGGGCTCAAAAGGGAAATTAACCGTCATTTCGTGTGGAAATTTAGCCTATTGTTCTTTAAAAATCTCCCTTTTTTATTTGGTTCCAAAGTATTTAAGTTGTCTGTAAACTTATACCTCCGAGCCGAGGTAAAACCAAGACGTTTATAAGACAGCTGATAATCACTCACTGACCCATAATGTTTACTTTTGCTTGCAAATCATTAATGAAAGTTGTAACTTTTGTTAGTTGACAGAAGAAAACTTAAAATTTTAACTATTGTTTTGTACTGAATTTCCCTGGAATATGTATTGCTATACCTAAAGCATTGTTGCTCACTTTTAAACACGAGTAAGGACAGTGAATCGGTTCTGGTGCACTGCTCTCCTCGAGGCGGGGTTTGTATTTGTATCACCTCGTCTTTTAAAAAAAGATCGTGGCGCGAATTATCCACGATGAGAGAGGAGAACGACTGACTGTAACATGTATATTTCTGGCCTAAATCTGAGGAACACCCAAGAATTTATTCACTTTGTGAGATTCTGACACAGAGACAGCTGACTACGCCAACTCTCACACAAGAGCGCAGCATCCTTGGCGTGAAAATATTGAGAAATTGCATTATGACCATCCAAGTTCGTGTGACTAGGATTAAACAAAAAAGAAATCTCTTTTCGTTGATGATAACAAAAAAAAAAGCGAACGAACGATTTCGCATCATAACTGCGTGGTAGACAGACTGCGTTAAAGCGAGGAAAATGCCTGTTTCTTGTTGTGAGGATGTTTTAACTTGAAAGTTTTTTAAGTTGATCAGAACCTTATGAGTTCACCTGTCCGATCAGCAAGATCAACGCTCCACACATCATCGTTCATAAGCTTCGGGAACTGTACAGAAGTCCAGTGCTGCTGCCTCTATAGCTGGGCAAGAAACCTCAGTAAAGAAGAGTAAGGAGAGCTTTTATGCAATTATCAAAATTCATAAACCGTTGCATCTGTATCGATAGGAAAGTACAGTGCTTGTTTTCCTTAATAACATTCTCTGGTAATAATTTATTACCCGCAATTTAGATACTCAAGTCTCGCAGACGATTAGCATTGAAAAATTTTATGTAAAATAATGCATTGAAAAATAATTGAATAATTCAGTTGGCTTTAAAATCATATATATATTCTCAGCATTTAAACCGTAATTGGATTTACTTTCATATTTTATTGCTCAGGTGCACATATAATTAACAAATCGTACGGTATACATGTTTTCTTAGGTAATTTAAGTCAAAATTCCTTTTAAAATTCAAATTTTAAAAAATGTTTTAAAACTGTAGTTGATTCTTAATGTTGTTGAAACACAAGGAGGCCGCTTATGAAAGCACAAAAAATTTTGATAATTATTGCTTTTTTCTTGATCGATGTTTGATAGTCTGCTATTTATTAGAATATTGGATCAGGGCGTGTAATATTTTTTCTTTGAAGTATTTATCGTTGCCACCATTTAAAAAAAACAAAAACAAACAATATTTATTATTGTAAAATATTTATAAATAGTGAAGCACCGCAGGTTCACTGTTTAAGACGACCTAGAGTTAATTTCTGCTGGGCTATGGGTCTGGAGTATTGGCTGGATGATGAGTTAGTTAATCAAGTATCTGTTTTAACTATGGGGTTATTATTTTCCTGCGCATGGGTAGAGAATCTTCTGTAGATACATTTACTACACTAGTTTCATTTCTGTGTTCGATCTGGAACGTGAAACAAACAAAAAATAAATAATTTTCTGACAGTTATAATGTTTTATTTTCAGTTTATACGTCGAAATTTTTTTTTTTAAAAAAAATGTGTAATTACCTACTGAGCTAAATAAAATAAATTTAAATTAATTAAATTCCCAATGCAAACTGAATAATTTATAAACCCAACGGAATATTTTAAAAAGAGAAACCCATTCTCTTTAAGATGCCATATTAATATCATTGTGCTACATTTTGCATTATTTCAAATCCGAGAATAAAAATCAATAATCTTCTATTCCTTCCTCTCTTTGACTTTTTCTCTTTTTAGCAGAATAATCTAGATTGTTAATTATAATGCATTTAATCGTGACAAACTACGAACCAAGCATGCTTCCCTGGATTTTACCATGGCGGTAATTTGACTTTTCTTTTACAATGAGAACAGAAAATAATGTAGCAAGCCGAAGTTCAATTCCAGTATTTCCTTTTGTTTAATCTCAGTTAATCTCTGCGCTCGTGATCTCAAAGGAGCATCGAGCAGTCACGCCTTTCCGTAATCTCTCTCGGAGCATCCCAACAGCCACTGGTCGGGCTCTGTTTTATAATAGGTAATAAAAGAGGATGATGCAGAGTTTATTGTGTTAAATCTGTTTAAGGAGTGGAGCCTCCTTTTCCGCGCGAGGAAAGCTCGAAGAATCTCTGCCCATACAAACGGGACAAGCAAGGGATGGCTGAAGAATCGCCGGAAAATAGTCCGTATTTTCAGCGTCAGTAACAAAACAGAACTTTTCTGAAAACCCAGTCGTTTTACGTGAAGATTTTTTCCTGGTGAATCGCAAACGAAGAAATGTTTCGCTATCGTTTTTGTAATTTCTCAAAATTAAATCTGATTTATCACAAATCGTCCATCTTGGACGGTGGATGTGGTTTAATCTCGGAAGCCGTTTTTCCCTGACCAACGCACACACAAGCTTCATACGCTCGTTTCTGACGTCAGCTGTTTGTGCGCCTTAATTGATGACGTTCCCTGCAATAATTGGCGTGTCGTGAATCTCTCGGCAGCTGAAGTCGAAAGGGAGTAAGAGAAGCCAACTGCCAAGTCAGGTACATCTGTAATACTTAATGTTGTGCGTGCGTGTAAAATGTTTATTCTGGTATATATTCCATATTAGATTCGCTTCATTGTAAAGTGTTACATGAAAGAAGAAGGCTGTGAGTAATTAGACAATTTAACAACAGCAGGTGCCATTATTAACTCGTTTTAGCAAAATGCAATTGGGATTTTAACCAGCAGCCCTAAAATAATGAGATACCAGATAAAAAGTACGGAGTCATTAGAACAATTCTCAGCATCAAAACAAAGTCGATGGTCAATGACAGCGAACACTTAGTTTCACTCTCTGTAATCCCCACGGATTAAAAAATACCGTATTAAATCGATACTATTAAATCTTTCGCATGCTATAAATATACTTACCCACTCACCTGTTCAGTTAATTCAATGCCAGACATTCATTCGTTCGTTTTTTCTTCATACCTGATACCATTGGAAACCATGGCAACTATCTGCGTGCAATACAGTGTAATCTTTAGGTGGAGAGGAATTTTTATTATTTCATATCTTGTTTTTTAGTCTTAAAACGCAGCCAACGCTGTGTTAAGCCGTGATATCGAATAGAACGGGTAATAACTTAACTCAGGATGTCACTTCCCTCAAAATATAATATGGCATAGAAATGTCTAAAAAATTAAATTTCATAACATAAATAATCATGTTGTCATATTGCATTACATTTACAGAGAATTTTACACCGAATACCACGGAGATTGCATTAGAACACAAAAATAAATGTTGTATAAGAAACTGAACGAGTTGTCTCCCGTGTTTTATTCAAAATATATCCCAAGGGAGATAAGTGAAAACTGATATTAATTTGACATTCTTCACAATAGCGATCGCCAGGTATTAATTTTGAAAAATGACTTCATGAAATCGATTATATTTATTTTTTCATATAAATAAATAACTGTTGAAGAGGTAAAACGATATACCACATATATATATATATATATGTATTATAATAATCATCATCACCTTCATCGTTTGAAAAATATTAATTTTATTTGTTAATACCAAATAAATTTTAAAAAAAATTTTTTTAAATGTAGATCTTGTGTAATCACACTGATTCTCCGTGGCTCGAACTCGCGGGTTTCTACACCTCGCGAAGTTACAGCCGTAATTTCTTGGCCAGTTTCTGAGAATCTGTATAATAACACGAGTTCAAAAAAGTAATATTTATTTCAGAAGCTTTGAACCTACTCTATGGCCGACTTCAAGATGTTTACCTAAACACTTGTGATACTGAGTTGTATGTCAGATGCAATTTGCTGTGTCAATTCCTCGGTGCTTTACGACGTGATCTTATGCTTTTCTTCACTTCTGTTTTTTTTCGATCTTTCCCAGTAAGCAGCCAGAGATCCCACACACCTTTGTTTCTGGTCACGTCTTCTCTCTCCTTTTTTAATTAGTTTGTTCTTCTTTTTTTTTTTTTGTAGCATCGATCATTTCCATTATTCCTCCATTTGTCGCCCTTCTTCTCGTCCATTCAGTGTTTAACAATTTTCTCCTTCTTCATTGCAAAGTCTTCTACGTCCTGTTCTCTTTCTGTGTAATCCATACTTCGCGTTCGTATTATGCCAAAGTCGAAAAGACCAAATATTTTGTTATTTCTATTCCTTGGTGGATACTGCGGTTATTTTGTTTGCAATTGTCACCTTCAGTCTCGTAGACTTGGCTTTAGCCAATTCTGTTCTGGTCTTTCTACCATCTTCCATTTGGAGGGCGACTTATGATCGGTTGCTCCTTAATAAATGACTTAACACACGAAATCCCGAGAAATCATTCTTCGCTTAATATTTAAATAAAATAAAATTTAGCAAATTCCATACAAGAAAATTTTTTTTTTTTTTTGTATTTTTAAGACAATCACTAACAAACGATTTGTTTTAACCCTTGTTGTATCCAGCCGCTAACGTACACAGAGATCCGAAACATTAGAGACTCCAAAAACTACGGCTAGCAGGGAAGTCCTCACGAGGGTGCTAACCCGAGCCAGCGACTGATGTACCCGCCAAGTCGTTTCTTGCTAACCACTAAAAATTACTTTACGCCATTGGGTAAACATGCAAACCTTTTCGTTTTAATTTCCTTTTCTTATTTCTTGATGTACATGGACTATCTATTGCTATCCGGTATTTTTTAACACTGTATTCTTCATTTCCAACTTCTGACCAAAATCTCTGCTTGTTTGGTTAATTTTTTTCTTTTTTTAAAAAAAAAATGTGTGCTCGCTACTAAACGATATTAAAAGTTGAGAATGTGTGAGAAAAAATGAGTGAAGAGATAGATGCTGTTGATGTAGGAAAAAGACTCTTTAAAATGTTACAAATATACTAAAACGTGGCAAGAATCGACAAAATTTACCACTCGTAGAATTGGTTTTTTTTAAAAATTCAGTCATTTCTGATATTGAATTAAAATGAGTCTCTATCCAGTCTCGAAGGCTGCAAAATCCACTATATATATATATTTAAATCAGTTGGAGAAAGAGCCAAAATTACCTGATTTTAAGTTCCCATCCTTTCTTCCTTAAAGATGTATTTTTTAAGAGTTTGTAATTTAATTGACAACTAGAGTTTTAAATAAAAATGTCCCAAAGACCGGCATGGCATCGGACTTCCATCAGTAAAAACCATTACATCATAATCTTCAATTATTTAATCAGCGTTAATCTGTGCCCTGAGCTTTCCCTACCAAATTAGTTTAGATTAAATAATTCCAAAACGCGGAGCCCCTTAAGTGTTAGTCATACATTAATAAATGGCGGAAACAAATGAAAAAGGTCAAAAGAAGACAAGCTGCTGTGTAACAAAGGCAGGGTTTGGTATTGTTAAAAAAAGAAAATTAATTTCAACGAATTTGTGAATTAAAAAAGAAATTGCAATGTTCTGGACAATTTCTCTTTGCTGATTATCTTTTCAGTTTGGATTAATTTATTTTAAATTTAAAGTATTGAAAAACCTCTCTCGCTCTCAAGTTTAGGAAATGATAAAACCAAATTAACGCATAGTTTTCTTAGTTTGAAGCATTTGCTGAGGTACCGAGGGAATTATTGCGGTATATTTCAACTTGAGGAGTATAAAAAATTTTAGTCACACTTTGTAATTGTTGTGATTCTTTCCATATACTTCTTTTACCCGGTTGTTTATTACGGTATTTTCTTAAGTATTACCTGATCGAAAGAATATACCTGTATTGCAGCTAAATATGTAGAACATTGGCAATGACATTGATTATTTTCTTTCAAATATTTATTGCATCTTTCTTGTTTTTATCTCTTATATTTGGATAAGTAAAAAAATTCTCAAATATGTATATATATATATTGTTTTTGCACGCACACTTCAAAAAATTTTTTTTTAATATTCATATTTTTGAATCCGATTAACTATCGCACTTCCCTTGATCACACACTAAGTACAAACACGATATATATTCCCAATATTGCATTTTTTGTTTCACTTCTACCCATGTTTTATGAAATACTGTAAAATACACAATGTAATGGTCACCTGCCTAAGCTTCGCCAGAAGTAAACGGATAATCTTATGAGAATTTCTCTGTTTAGCTATGAAAAACAGAATAGCAAGGCGAGAGGAAACTGCTACCTCGAAGGTCGCCAACCCGCCGACGAGTACCGTCGGAAGCCGAAGCTGGGCTCCCATCCGCCGCCCATATCACTTCACAAAAAGAGGCAAAGGAGAAGTTCCGCCTATTGTTCTGACGTTGTGCCAGTGATCATAGTTAACATATCTAAAGGCCTTAGTTGCCTTTAAAATTGCAGTTTAGATCCTTATGGCATCCTCAGATACCGTTTACTATGCCCTGCTGCCTTCTCTATCACCTGCATCTAGCTTATAATAGTAAACTTATTTAACACTCTCCAACCAAACCCACCTTGCATTTCAGAAGTACTGCAATATTTAATTTTAATTATAAAATGTTGTTTTATTATTTTTTATCTAAAGAAAAGATGCTGTACGTCCAGAGTATTTATTACTGTGAATGTGTCTAATGGGGTCTTCCAGAAATACGTGGAACAGATTATCATTTTTTCTTTTAATGTTTTAACTACAATGTTAGCCAGTGCTCCCCTAGACATCCATTAGCGGACCTCACAGTACACAGGACCAGTTTTTAACCGTAAAATAACGTGCACTATCTACAGAGAATATACAGTCCAGATTACATAACTCGAAAGTTTTGGTTGAATCCGCGACACTTCTCGACAAATACATTTATTTTCCTACTTGCTGTCTTTCGATAAACGTAATTGTCAACGACGAAAACCACTAACACAGAACTTTCTTGATCCTAATGTCTTTTGTCGTCGTCGATGTTGCTGTTCGTAATTTCTTCGCGTCTAAATGTCTTTTCGGATCCAAAACCCACTTATCGCGCATTTCCTCTGTTTCTGTTTACGCTCATCAGATCTCGAAAATTCTTCAAAAACCAAACAGCGCAATGTAATCCGCCTCCATTCACAGAGCAGTGTGGAGATGGCCGTAGCCAGCGGTTTCTTTTGTTTTCGGTAATTTTGTATCGACGACTTTGCAGAAATAATTTACTTGGTTGTTTACCCAATCGACTCTTGAGATCCCCAGGCCGGCTTTGCGAACAAAGCCGGAACCGATGACCAACGATCTAAAGTTAAACAAATATGTCGTATCGGGAAGGACGGCCAATGCGGTGTCGACCTCTGTACGCAAAAATCAATAGCAGTTCTTTGGCATGCAGAACGACAGCAAGGTTACTATGCCGAAAATATTTACTCGATGCTCACTAAAAAGCCTTTTTTGGTTATAATGAGCGAATAGATATCAAATATCCGATGTTTCGTTGACTTAAAATAGTGACCACGCTACAATAGTGCTCGAATCCCGTTCGGTTTGACTAAGTGCCTCTGCAAGAGGGTTTTTTTCACTTCCTCCACATGAAGATATATTCCAATAGGTACTTTCCATCTTAACCCTACACGGTGGTGCGCACAACTCACTCCGTAACCAGTCACACGAACCTCAGATTTTAGTAACCGGAGGACTCGATCAACGACGACAATGGAAAGAAATGCGCAGACAGGTAGATCTACAAATAAATACGAGACCCTGACTTCTGTTATGTTCGTATTAAGATTAAGAAATAATATTATTTCCGCTCAAAGAAATCACATTGCAGAAATATTCGAAATGAAAAATAGGAAAGGGGGCGCATCGAGGCCCCCCCTTTTTTATTGGTCTCTTGTTTTTAAATGCCGTTTGTAGTACGAGCTCTGTCGTGTTTTAATTTAATTAATAGGCAGGTGTTAAAAAATTTTTCTAAATTATTTTTAATCTCTATCACCGCGGCACAAAATAATTTGTGTTTTTCCGGGGCCGCCCTGGGCTCGTCGAAGTGTTGGCTCCCCATCTTTACATCAACCGTCCAACTTCAGAGTCACGCATCTGAAAAACGGCGAGAAGTATCGATGGTGACAGCTGGCACTTTCTGCAAATTTGACGCAAACTTCAGATTTAGAATCTTCCGATTATTCGTTCATTTATCAAAAAGAAAAAGAAAAATTTTAACTTAAAAAATGAAAACAAAATTCACTTAAATTTCTTTAAATTTTTTGTTATGTTCAGCGTCCATTCCAAAGATGAAACATAAATTGTATTAAATTGCAAATGGCAGATTTTTACAACACCGAATAACGGGAAAATTCTCTGCGTCGCTCGGAGAAAGTAAAATATTTATTAAATTTGAATTTCAAATTAATATTTTTTTCTTTAGATTTTTATTTAAATCACTTGTTTTCAATACACAAAACACCGAGCACCAAAACACAACCAAATTAGTTGATACTAAAAGTTCTTAATTTCTACGTCAAAACTTTAACGAAGTATTAAATGTATCTTAAATTTTAAGTGAAAATGTAGCAAAGATTGAAATATTCTTATTTCTGAAATTTGTGCTGAAACTGCAGCAGATTGAGACAAATCTACTACACAACAGCTGGCAGAGTATATTTCACTAAAGTCAGTAATTTTTTAAAATTATCTGTTAATTCGAACTTACATTTTGACTTTTTCCTTTTAGCTAAATTTAAGAAGAATTAATAAAATAAGCTTTATCATGAAAAAAAAGCGTATAAAGGGGGGAAAGAGTTAAAAAAAAAACTTCGAATCTTCGAAACTGAATACAGCAGATGCTCGCTTACTAGCGAACGAGGACAACACAAGAGACATTTTTCGCTACATATCATTCAACGATTATTATTATTATTATTATTATTATTATTATTATTATTATTATTATTATTATTATTATTATTATTATTATTATTAAAGAAGGCATCAGTCAAACTGGATAAAGCACACAACACATCATTTTACTTGCACTAACCCAGTTACAGATATTGCACATCTGTAGTAAACCATTTCTATTTTAGTTTTGTTTTGCTTCCGTTGTCCTCTTTTAAACTCAAAAGTCAAAGCTGATGCTTTGAATTTGTATCATTATTGGCACCTGCTTATATTTATATTCCTCTTATTTAAGTCAAGCCGATCCTAGGTAAGAGAGTGAAAACAAAACAGGACAGTTACAAGTAGAAGATTTATTAGCCTCACCGAGAGTTACAGCATCGCCGGTCGAACTCTTATTCCCATCAGATGAAATCTACCGGAACCTACACCGATAGGTATACACATCATTATTCGCGACGAGAAACCTCCCCTCGAAGTTGCGACTATGGCTGATCAAGCTGGAGATTGTAATACAAACCTGCTCGCAGCCACACTGCTGGATAGTTACAATAGAAAATTGCAATCTTTTATTAGTCTGATTATTTCATGCTGCTTACAAAATCGAACCGATGTCTGACCCCCCCTAAAGGACTAATGCGAGTTAATGTAAATTGACCGTATTTTACTCAGTTTACTTGGTGGTGCAGCTCTACCTGAGTTTTCTGAAGCGAGATCCCTCTTTTAACGGTTCACCAATAGGAATTCTTGCTGTATTCTAAGTGAGCGATTCTTCTAAAATTCGTTGTTGCTTCTGCCATTTTTTCTTTTGTTGTTTTGTTTTGAAGGTCGCCTTTCTGGTAGTTCCGTGTTGGTGGGAAGAACTTCAGGTGCCGACCGTTCCTGGCCAGAACATGACCATCACCAAGTAGCAGACTTTTAGATGCGTAACAGCAGACGTAAGCTCCCTTAAAACCAACTTCTTCGTGGGTGCTTATGGAGGGCGCTTGGTTTTACCCTACGAAACCATTCCAGCAATGTAAACTGCACTAACTGAAGGCCCCATTTCGACTCCGATTGGCGACCGACTTTACTTGGCGAATATCCAATAACAGGTTTTTAGTCGTTCTTTCAGGGCCAAACCGGTCGCGTGCGGACCCTTCCAAACCACACAACTAAACAGAAAACGTGTAGTATCGGCTTTCCGTGCCGGTCGGGACTCACAAGGCGTAGGGGCCAGCGGTAACTGTGGTACTATCAGATGTGTCAACCAATGGAGAAGACGACTAGGATCTTGGAACGATGAGCAACTAACTTTTCTCTTTATTTTAGCATCTTATTCTTTTAGTCTCTTCCCCGTGTGAAAAAAGATAGAATGTACAGTATTAGAAGAAGGTCATAGATGTAAGTCTCAGGAATGTTGTTCAAAATATCTTGTCGCACTTTGCACAATTTATTCAAAATGTTTGCTCGCCGTTTGACTTTCCCAGTAGCCATACAACCCAATATGGCCTCATGTTCATGTGAGGACTTTGTGCAGGCCAAGGCATCTTTAGGAGTGCTCCATCAGCCTCTTTACGTTCCAGATAGGTTTTCATTACGTTGGCTGTAAGGTCATTGTCATGTTGTAAGATGAATCCACATCCAATAAGATGTCTTTCTAAAAGAATGACATGATGGAAGAGAGCCTGCCTACCCGTCGGTAGTCAGTATATCTTCGATTTTATGCAGATGTCTGACATCATTGGCTGATATGCAGCTCCACACTTGTATCGATCTTTCATTCTTCACTGTAGCTGTTGTGCGCTGACTGTTATACAGCTCCCGGTCCGCCTTCGAACAAACTGCTGTTAATTATTTCCAGACAGTTAAAACTTTAAATCATCGGCAAAAATCACCTTCTTCCAGGTTTGGTCATCCCACTGGTTCATCTTTGCTGCCCATTTAAACTTCGCCGTTTGGCTTTCTCTCTCTCCAGCAAAGGTTTTGGGGCAGCTACACATCCATTCAAACCCCTTCGCGCAGATACGCATTTTAAAGAACCATTAACTCTCTGTACCTGGAGCCAGGTCATTCGCATTATTTCCACTGGCTCGTCGTCTATCGCGTAAAGAAAAAAACATCGAGGTACTTAACTACACTTTTCAAGAGTCTGTGCTTTCTTTTCGGACCGCCCCATATTTTCAACAGTGCCTGTATCAACTATTCAGCTTTTCCTGAAAGATGAAGTCAGGCTGAAATCCGCTGTATAAAGCACCTGCTAAGTCTTTGATCTCTCTACGCTTTGTCACGTGATATTTCGTTCCCAGGAATCATAGTTTTCACCATACTATAAGGATATCCCTGTCTCTAGCGTTACAGTGCTTTAGCTGCAGGTCTGACCCTTTCTAATTGTTTGCACGACAACTAATCACAGTGTTGTATATCATGACGGCTGTATTGTAGAGCGTGCCATCTTTCACGAATAAGGTTCGATGATTCTAATAGTTTTTCTCTCCATTTTCCATAATAATTTTAATACCGTAGATAAACATATTTAAATGTATATTTTAAAATGACAAACAAACCTCTTCAAAAGAAAGGAAAAGGTAATTAATGTTATAATCTGTATCAGAGTTATAATGGATGTATAACTATAGTGTCAACCATGGAACAGTATTCTTCCTTTTCATTGCATATAGCGGAAAACGGTCCGTGTGGTAGTTTTGGTTCCGTAGGAAGGATATTAAATTTATTAAAATAACAACTTCTCCCTTGATGTATTGTAACCCTGCCACCGTCGATGGCAGGGATGCTAACCCTGTTTTCTTGTCTGTTTCTATATATTATTATCGCTATTTCTGCAGCTACCGGTCTATAAAGAACTAGCAGCCGTTTCGAGCAAAAGGTCTGAAATGCCGCGGTTAATATTCTGGGTTTTGTCAAAATAACGCGACGGCTTCGTAGTAAGAAGCCCACACTGAAATCCCAGAACTTTGCAGCAGAACTGCGGGCTCGATATTTTAGTGCCAAAACCGTTAAAGAGCCCTCGGGCTTCATAAATCCTCATCATTATTCTCACAGCATTTAGTAAAGTACACATACAGCTGCTATAACAACAGCGGCTTTAAATAGCGGTCGACCACTAATTATGAGAGAGAGAGAGAGAGTTATCTCGTTATTTCTCGACCGGTGGCACCGACTGGGCCGGCCGGCCGTCCCCTGTCACTGTTTGCGTTTCTGTTTAGCAACAACGGTGAAAATCCCCTTTCTTGTCTCGGCTGTAACATTTCCTGACGCCCCGAACAAGAACCGTTTAATCTAGCGACATAGGTGGCAGCACGGTAGCTCGAAAAGCAACGTTAAAAGCAAATAAGAGACGTAAATGTCCCATTGGAGACTGGGCGACGGAATACAATCTCGATTAGATAAAAATTTAACTAGTAAATGAAACACGATCCGTTTTGATAAGTGAAATGTTTGGGTTAACTTTTAAAATCTAAATCTCTCTATTGATATATATTATATCTTTTGGCTGCGTTGAAATATGTGTTTATTAGATGGTAGACTTTTTTCAAGAACTGGAGCATATGTGAATAGTCTTCACAAGCAAAATCTTCAATGTATACATATATATATAATGCTGCAGTAAGGTGTGGTAAAACAGTCTTTAAACATGTCTTCAAAGATTTTACTCTGAAGCAGTTTGCGAAATAAAAAGAAAAAGCAATCCATAAGCATTTATATAGAAAATTTTTAATATTTCGCGAACATTTGCAAGAACTAAGATTATAAGTGTAAATATTAATCCTATAATATTCTCTTCAAGCGCTCCTAGTTCTGTAAACAGTGACGTTATGCGATTATCCACAATAGTCATTATTCACATTGTTCTTTTTAGCATCTGTATCTAAACGCTGCTGAAAAAAACATTTATTTGTCGCCAGTATAATGTCGCCTGATAATCAATATACCCCATTTCCTATCTGCCATTCTATACTTGGCAAATATGCATTTGAGTTATTCGTTCACGTTCTGTCAATATTTAAAGAAAACAATCGGCACTGGCGGGTAGATATAGGGGTGTTTCCGCCATTCTCGCGGGCTTTGTTTTCTTTGTTCTCTAAGCGAACAACTTATCCATGTGGTCTCTTGCGTGACAGAACTGAGGCTACATAAATGGATGAAGGGCAAATCTACATACACCAGCCGAGCAAGCAAAATAATACGAGAAGTCGTGTAACCAGGCCTCTGTGCGAACCATGATTTCAAGAGCCTGTTTCCGGCGTATGTAAATAGGAAAATTGAACGTCTAAATAGAAAATGTCATGCACAAGATATCTGTCATAAATTCAATAAATTTCCCAGCTCAAATAGTCACGATTCGCGACCACTTATACGTGTGACTGTGTCTTTTCTCACTTGAAACCCCGTTTGAGCTTCGTCTTTATAAGATACGAATATTTATTCAAAGACAACATGGCGACCGGCTCCCGTAGATAAAACGCGGTAATTCCTGCCCGATCGAATGACTTCCGACCTGTGATTGTTCGAGTCCCGATACACCTCGCTGTTGGAATTTTTTATAAACATTACAAAAGTAAAATCGGTATCTGATATGGAAAACAAAACTAATATAAAGCTAACGCAGCGGAAAACAAGGTATCTTCTGGTTCTAAAATAAATCGTTGATTAAATCAAATTGGCATTCATACAGGTAAGTAAGCCCCGAACGAAAATGAGTTTCCTGTGGTACTTTCCATCGGTGCGATTTTTTATAACTGTCACTGGCAGGATAACTTACCCCAATCGGGCCGAGATATAATAAACCCAGTGTGTCGAGTGCTGACACGGATTCGACGGTGATGCTTGGCTTCTCACAGAAGTCCCCTTGATTTTTATCTTGTGTGCCGTGATCCTTAGTTTTTATGGATATTGCGATTCCAAAGTAGATACTATTTGAATGAACTTGGCGGTTTTGATAGGTATCACCTCGCTGCTAAGAAGCGATAATCCAGTTTCCGACCAAGGTTGCAGCGCAGACACAAACGAGGGGGATAGCGAGAAAGAGAGAGAGAGAGAGAGAGAGAGATATGACGTCAGTACTGAGAGAGATATGACGTCACTACTGAAGAGAGAGAGATATGACGTCAGTACTGAGAGAGATATGACGTCAGTACTGAGAGAGAGAGAGATATGACGTCAGTACTGAGAGAGATATGACGTCACTACTGAAGAGAGAGAGAGAGATATGACCTCAGTACTGAGAGAGAGATATTCTTTATTAATATATATATATATATAAACTTCTGTAATGGCACATAAGAAGTAATGTTACATATTCACACATTAGAAATATAGTAGTTAGCAAAATAATTGTTACTCGAAATAAGTCTATTATAATTCCAACATAAACAATGCCATATATAAGCATTTGCTTTCTTTTTAATTTGTCATTTACATATTTTTTATTAAAATACTTTTGTCAAAACGATATCGCACAATGTGCATCTATTGAAGCATACCGCTTTACTACTCTAGAATTTCTAGATTACGGACCCTTGTTCTGACTTTGAGGTTGACGACGTCTGTCTCACCTCGACCAGGGTGTGGTGGCCAAGGAAGTTACCTGGATACGGTTGGAAGCTATCCAGCGAAGATCTAAGAAGTAACTGCAGTACTCGTGGAAAATGCCCACGGGCCCTGTTGGTAAAGAAAAATGAAAAGAAATCGCGCCAGGGAAGTACGGCAAACCGAGTAAAAGGTTTAGTGCCTAATTGGTATTTTTACACGTATGGTCGTCACTGTATTTAAAAAGGTATGTAAAATAATATAGACATATGCATGCACCAATGGCAAATATCTAAACTCTCCAATTAAAATGAAAATGAGAATTGTTTGACGAAAAACGTTTGTGATCAAAATTCCAATATAAACTTCTAGTAAATTACTTATATATGATAAATGAGATATTTCAACGACGAGTCTACAGTTATAGCTGTTAGTGATGCATGGGTGTATTTCTTACCCAAACTAACTAGAGCCCTCATGAAGAACACTGAGCAGATCGATGGAAGATCAAAGAAACTACAGCATAACGACAATATGTATATTTATCTTTGTTCTGTTCGCCTTCTACACGGGTACACACGATTTTCATTCTACCTCGAACGTCTGACAGCTTACAGAAAATGCCTGCGTTAGCTGGACAACCTACCAGTCATTAGAATGACACAGATAAGGATGTTGTTGAGATAGACAATCCGAAGTCAACGGGGATCTGTGATGGCTGTATAAAATCTTTTCCAAGACAGGAAACACGCGAGACCGTAAGACCAACCCCCCCGTCTGAGAACTGTCTTGGACGTGTTCGTCGTAACAAAATCAGTCCTGTTTCATCATCCAAAATCTCTTAATTCCTGCTTTTGAATTAGCATCTTAGGTTGAGTGTGAGCGGGGAGGGGAGAATGAGTTGAGACCAAAACAAGCTCTGCACGCTACTCTGATAATTATACACGAAGAATAATCGTTTGAAAGGAAAATGAAAAAAAAAAAACTATGGAACCTAGAATCTAGGCACAGTTTGTTTACCGGTCATCAAAGTTTCGTATTGGAGACGCTGATACTTTGGCTTTGCAATGACCTTTCTTCCAACCACTTGCCACGACCAATCTATTTCTCAGCGCAATTCTTCTCTTAATAAACATAAAGAAACTTCCTTTTCTTCGCATGAACTCGAACACTGTACTTTTTTTTTTTTTTAGGTGGTAATTGAACGAAAATTTATTGATACCCCGCGGGTTTCAGCCGATAAATCACATAAGTCACAGGAAGTCGACAGATCTGGCGAGTTGATGCGGCTTAGCTTGTGATTGCAGCATTGTCTCAGACGATGCTGGGGCTCCATTTATTACCAGAAGAAGAACAACAGAACATTTATTTTTCTTCAACCGGGAACACCAAAAACGAGAACACGCCAGGCAAAAAAAATATAGGAGAAAATCTCCCTTCCTTCCGTAGGTCGGCCGACCCGTCACGAATCTTCGCGGAGAGCGAGAAGCTGCTAATGGCCTCAGTGTTCGGTCCTGGGCCCCAAGAATGGTACTTAGTGGGTGGCCGGAAAAAAAAAAACAACAACAAAAAACTCTGCAGTAAATTTATCATCGATTGTTTGTTGTTTACGCGCACGCATCGCGTTTATAACAATATTAAAATGAAACAATTAGCGAGGTGAATCAAATAAAACGAATGCGATGAAAGAGGCGTGGAGAAGCTTGGTCTTATACTACGGTCGTTCGAATTAAATCTGGTCGGACACGATTACAGCGATTCTATTTCTAACCAACTGCTAGAATAATAGACTTAAAGTTGCTTGGAAGTGGCTGTTTCTCCTGCCGGATCTTGAATTCTCACAACCTGACACTCGGCTGTTTTTTTTTTTTTTTTTGATAAATGGCCGCAGCGATATTCCATCTTTAAACCGATCTGCTAATGCGACTACATTTCTCTTCTGCCAGAAAAGGCTACGACGAATCGTGTTTAGCCACTTAACAGTAACCAAAGCAACATTCAAGTATACGAAACCATTCACTCCAGTTTTGAATCCTTTTGACAAAGGACTACGCGATTATACAAGATTATTTAATTACTGATAGACAATAATAGTTAATACAGAACTATCACCAATCCAATTTGATGAATTATTTGATGTTAGACCCGTTTAATTTTGCTTTACTGGGTTTGATTAGATATAAAGTAAATTGAAAAAAAAATTGGGCTGAACTTCCGGGCGAGTCCCTATTTTTTCATTACACGTGACTACTCTGAAGGTCTGAAGAAAAGTTAACCAGTAAATGTATAAAAGCAGCGATTTCTAATGAGGGGAAAATCAACTTCAGCAGACAGTAGATGCCAGGACTTATTTCTTTTTTTTTACCTAAGGAAGCATCAGAAATTGAAGAAAAAAATAAAATTAAAGAAAATTAAGAGAAACAGTGCTTCGAGAGAATAAAGAGGTAAAAGAAAGAAAGAGAATTTTAAAAGTAAAATTTACTGTTTTTAATTACGATTTAAATATTTAGCGAATACAAAGTTTGAAAAATCAGAATCTAAACTACAGCGGTTCTTTAATTAATTATCAAAAGAACTGTGTCGTCAGGGTATTAACGTTACACCGCTTTAAAACTTTGAAATTATTTCAAGGACTCTTCGACAGTTAAAGTAATTCTGCAGAAAAAGTTGAGTTAGGACAGGAACCGACAAGAAAAAACGAAATCTGGTGAAATATACCATTTATTTTATCGTTAAGCATCGGCGACGGTTGGCTAATTGATATGATGTTTCAGTCCTAAAAAAAAGACATAAAATTAAAACAAAAAAGGCTTAAAATATTTCACTTTATGTGTAATGAATCTAGAATATATGAAAGTTTCACTGTTTGAATTAATTACGGGAAAAATGAATTCTTCCACGATATTCTAACTTTTTGAGCTGCACCTGTACATACTGATGGATATATGTGAACACAAACATTACGGTAACAACAGTGCTGCGAAGTTCTGTATCTATGTCACGTATAGATCAGTGAATGCAACGCTAGAGTACAACAATTGTATTCGTGTGTGCTTCAGTTAACACAAACTGAAGCTTACATTTTCGTATCCCTTTCACGATTCTATCGGAAAATATCACCCAAGATCGTTGCTAGGCAGACAGCAATAGATATCTGGTTACAAAGCAATCCCATACAGCCCCAAAACTTACACTGTACTTTAGATGCAACCTGAGTAGTAAGTAGCTGATCAACACTTTTACGGTCTTTATCGGTCGTCACGAAAGTTCTGAAAGCAGGGTTGTGAGATCAGCTGCTTACTATTGACGTAGCTGGAGACATCAGGTGCTTTTGATGATCGTTTAAAAGAGTTTAAATGACTGCAGGATTTGAAAAAAAAAAATATATATATATATATATACCCACGTCTTCCTGAAGGTATGGATGGCTGAGATTTACTGAAATTCCCATAAAAATTGCTGTTGTAGAAATTTCATTTTAAAAAAGTGTCTTGAGGCGCGATTGGGTGGATTAACTCTGCTCGTTTTTTAAAAAGTTTGAAGTAACAGCATGACGTGTGCCAAAACTAAAATAAGCTAGAACATTACTCTCAGGTTAAGTTAATATATCTTAAAGGAGAAAAAAAGTTTCCAACTGTTAAACATTTTTGTGGCCATTAAAAACTGACTTCATTTTGGGCGCGACATCTATCATAAGATGCACCATCCACCAAAAAGACTGCGTTACTCAATCGTGGAAACACATTCCTCTTATTACTGAGGTTTGCTTTTTTAAAGTCACCGAGAGTAGAAGCACTAGGCTGGGGAACTTCACGGTGCTGCGTGTAAGCCTGCAGCGACGATTCATTAAAACATTTAATCAATAACTGCACCGTTCCGATTTTTCGTATGTTGAGAGCAAACAACCCTGACTCCAGCTTCTCCAGTCGAGAGCGGGAGATGACTGTAATGGCGTAGAGGTGGGGGGCCTTTTTCGACTGCCTATAAATAAGTTTTGGAGGGGGGGAGGTTAAAGTTAAGTTCTACCGAAACCTTCAACTCTGTGTGTGATTGAGAACGGATCGACCAGCTGAGAGACTCGAAGAAGCTTATTAACACCAACCAACGCGTAGTAAGTCGGCCATCATCGATATACGGCCTTGTCACGGTAATCTAACACCCTGACAATCATTTCGACTTTGGCACAAACAAGCTGCACGTACGCCGTTATTCGCCTTACCGCTGTTTGCTTCAGAGGTTCGTCCAGAAAATTTAAAAAAAGAAAAAAAAAACACACAAACGGAAGACGAGTTGACAAGAAGGAAAAGCGTTGACGCCATTGGCGGAACTCACGTTACTTTATCGCATTTATGTTTCAGATGCCTGCTGCTGTATTTGAAAATGTGTCGAATCCGTTCAGAAACATTCCGTCGTGTGCCATTCCATTGAACTGGATTTATCACTTAATTAACCTGGGGGGACTCACTTTTCACGTGTTATGCTGGTTATGTTACTAATTACATGTTTTAGAGGCTTCATTTGGTGTAGCTTTTTAAACTTTATCTATTGCGTGCTCAGTATTTCCAAAGTTACATAATAAATCAGAGCTGATTTGAATGTGGCAGCATCACGCGAAGTCCCATTATTACACTGGTTACAGATTGGGGAGGTTTAGCGCACCGGTCGAGATGTAAAACCGGGTGGTGTCTCCTCGCAGTGCTTCCAAACATTTTTCCCAAGTTTCTACTAATACATGGTATTTACTTATAAAATGGATTTCTTTGCTTTCCTCTATAATACGCACAGCAAAAACAAACAAACCAGCAATCCAGTTGATATATTAGATCATTCCGTACAATAATAATGATAATTAATCTTAATTTAAAGTAGGTTAATATTCGCACTAATTCTTAATTCCAACCTTTGTAGTAAAATATTATCATTAAGACTACGAAATATTAAAATAAAAGGCAGAATTATTTCTTTAGCTGAACAAATTTTGAATATATTGCGATAGCTGTGGTGAATGTGATGCCCTTTTATCTTTGGTATTCAGACTGTTGACAGAAAACACGAGGTGAAGCATCATCGTAGCAGATGTTATAAAGACGATATCTATAGAACATTTTTTTTTTAAAGCCAAACTCTTTGGAAAAAAAATAGAATAATTAAGTCTTCACATTCTCCCTGCCGCTGAAGATAGTAAAACGGTTGCTTGTCGTGTAAGATGCCTCCTCCTACCATCAGGCTTCCTCTTTCATTGCCGTGTCAATCAGAAAGTAGTTTCCCTTTCTTTTTTTACCATGGCATCTAAAACAGTTCAATCGCGTCACCACCAAACCTTCGGCTCACCTCAGAATTCTTTGGTGTTGGGTTCCGAAGACGTCCACTGGGACGCGTCACCCGCATTCAGGAGCTCGCATTAGTTCGTCTTCGTGATTGCGGTTGACTCTCGACCCCGCTATTAAGAATATTTTCTTTCCTACTACTTGCTTAGTTCCCTGTCGGTTACGGATCGAAACTAGCTCGGTGGAAGGGCATTTCGTTCGGATCCCCGCCTAATGTCATTATCCAACGGTTTTGGGTGATTTCTCTGCCTGTCCATCGGCGACGGTAGTCTTGACATCACCAAACCAGGCTAAGCTGCTGTGCCCATTGTCTCTCTGAATAACATACTAATGTGCTGAATGTATCTTTCTTCCGAAGAGATCAACACAATTTCCTTGTTTCTATTTTCCGCTAATTTCTATAGATACTCGCGAACTTGTTAAGTTGTGCAGTGCCATGGATACCGCGGACGAACATCGCGCGAGTTCCAGTCTTCGCCGGGAGCTGCACCCCGTCGTCTAAGTTACGTCATACACTCAAAATTACCGAAGACCAGCACTAAACACAGAAAACCCGTAGCGGATACCTGCCGCAGAAAGTCTATTCGAGAACGCGTCGTTTCTGGATGTGAGAGGAAACCCGAGCAACGGGTTGGTGGAGGAGATCGAGAAGGAACCACGCCACGCAGGTACGCCAAATCGAGCCGGTGCCGACCGGGACTCGAACTCAGGTCCTCTACCACTGCAGTCTAATAGCAGACCACCGCGGCCGCTCCGTCAAATATTAATACTCATAATCTTTATTTTATGATTAAAGAAGAGAAGTACGTCATTTAACATTCTCCTGTAATATTACTGCTAACCACAGTAACTCATAATTAAGGATCTAAGGGAAATAAAAAAGAAAGGAATAAAAGAGAGCTCTATTTCAGAACGAGGCAGGAGTTGTCATGGAATGGTGTGAGAGCGAGCGTCTCCGGGTTCTTTTAAAATACCTGCGTTTAAGATTTGAATTAAAACGGAGCAGAATCACCACCGTCGGGCCGTTTGTCGCTCAGGCGGAAGGAGAGACAGCAAACGAGCTGAATGATTCAGCTGGTGGAGTACGAGGTGCGAGGGAGAAGGCACCTTTTAGAAATTTTCGTATTATTCTTTTGTTTGTAGGTTGGAATAACGTAAGGATTTTACCAGGAAGATCCAAGCAGTTCACCTGTGCCTGCCGAGAAAATAAAATAATATTTCAGAAAAATATAAATGAATACAAAAAGAAAATTAAATAATTAGGGATACATTACATGTTTTCCACATTCAAAAATAAAGACATAATTAATTCAGTGGTAAGAAGCAGAGGGAGTCGAGTCTGTCGGTCGGCCAGCTATCTGAAAAACCACTGGTCGGCTAGTGCGGGCGAGCTGGTCTGCAGTCGGTATAGACCAGGGCATTCCGACCTTTCTAAACGATGAGCCAGACTCTCTATACGCTCTCTAGCGATTACTAGGACTTTAAGCGAGTTATTAGTTATCTATCATTGATGCAATAAATTATAGTAATAGATACATAGAAACCAAACACACACACACACACTTCTATTATTGTTAATGCGAAAGTTGACATTCCTTGTGACCAATAGCTAGGCTTTCAGCCTAAAGGTATACATATCTACAGAATATACGGTTTATGTAAAATTTGTTTTTGTTTATTGTTTACAGTTTATCAGTATCAAGGCTTCGCTCTTTCGCAGCCAGGTTCAGTATAGTTCCCAAACTTTGAGCTGATAGCAGTAATCAGGGTCCAGTTTTACTAATCTTCCTGATATGAAATGTTTGTTCGCACGTGTATGCGTTTCCAAATAAGGATAAAATCTTTTGAACAAAGAGAATATAATTGAAAAATCTCGCCTGCTGTAAATACCTGAACCATATACCTTCTGTAAATCTTGATTTCAACTCTTGCAGATCAATGATTTCCATTCGCAGCTCACACGGAGCATCAGCAGGACTGACATCAAATGGATTTACAATCAATTCTGTTTCTGGTTCGTGTTGGCGAAAATCCTTAAATATGCTCTCAGATTTTTCTTTTAAACTCTGTATTACTGATACATACTTTGTGCAGCCATGGTAACTGAAGCTTCTTCATTTGTTATGAAATCTTGCAAAGTGGATAAATGTGCCAGTTTGGGTTCTGAAAGTGGTTTTAAAACAGCAGTAATTTGGTGTGAAATGCTTTTATTCTGCCAAACATTACATGTTCAAGTCAACCAAGCTCTTGTAATTGGATATTGAAAACATCCAAGTGTTCCATAATGTCAACAAGAAATGCCAGGCCTGCAAGCCGATCACCTGCTAATTCTGCGGCATTTTTTGATCTGTGGAGCATACATTTATTTATTTCAAGCCGCAGTCTGAAAATGTTCCAGAGTTTTTCCGTTTCTTTAACCACCTGACCCCTGTATGATAAGGAAAACCATGGTGTCTGGCATCGGTTTCTTTAAGGAACTGATCCAACTGTTTGTCGTTCAAAGCACCAAATCTAATGAAGTTGGTTGTTAGTACATTCTCATTCATAACACGATGCAAGCCAACAACCTTGCTACATAAAGATTCTCGGGATATAATACAGCGGTAATAAATCAAATCATTCTCTCGAAGCTTTTCTTTAACAGTTCTAGTAACCCTGACTTCCTGTCTATCTGGTAAGTCCACCTATTCTAGTAACCCTAACTTCCTGTCTATCTGGACAGTCCGCCAGTTCTAATAATCCTAACTTCGTGTCTATCTGGACAGTCCGCCAGTTCTAATAATCCTAACTTCCTGTCTATCTGGACAGTCCGCCAGTTCTAATAATCCTAACTTCCTGTCTATCTGGTAAGTCCGCCTATTCCAGTAACCATAACTTCCTGTCTATCTGGTAAGTCCGCCTATTCCAGTAACCCTAACTTCCTGTCTATTTGGACAGTCCGCCAGTTCTAATAATCCTAACTTCCTGTCTATCTGGGCAGAGGCACAATCTGTAGTTAACCCAACCATTTTGTCAGCATCCCAATTGAAACTTAACAATGCTTTCCATAACATGAAATAAGTCATTACTTTTTATTTCCTCAGAAGGATTACCATTGCTGCCAGGATGTCGTTATTCTGAAATCACTGTCCATACAAAAATGAATATGTATATGAATATTAGCAGTTGAAATGTGTCACTTAAACCTGTGATTTCATCCGCTGACAGTGAATAAGCCACAACATTTTCAGCCCCGCTTTTCAGGTCTTCAGTGAAATTGTCGTCCATTTCAGCAATGCGGCTGCTTGACTGCGTGGGCAAGCTGATTTGAGCGCAGAGGGGTCTTCCGTGGTCGTATACACTGCACAACGATTTTTAATACAACCCCTGACAAACGCTCTATCTTTGAACGGTTTTCACTTTTTAGCGCCATGTAATCCAACAGATGACTCGTTCTCATTAATACTGCTTCAGATACCCTCTTTGGTTTTTGGTGGAAACATCTATAATTCGTGCTAAACCTTGTTATTGCTTCTGAATTTGGCCTTCACGATGTTTTCCTGTTAGTTATCCGCACGCACACCTTCTTTGTGGCATTTTACATCATACATCTTGGAACCAATATCATTTCGTCACATAGCAGGAATAGATAGGAGAGAGAAGACAAAGTATTTTTCTGCCTAATCTTGTTGAAAGTTCGTTTTCAAATCCAACCTTATTCTCTCTGGCCATTACCGTGTGCATTGTAGTACGTTGACTGCAATGCCATATAAATCAGGAAACTTTGCACCCATCTGACCATTTCGTCATTTATGGGCCGTTACTCTATTGAAAAATTGAAAATCGTGGCCGCGGGGTGGGTGGGTGTGCGAAGAAGAAGACGGTGGGTGTGGTCCAGAGGTTAGAAACGTCTGGGTCGATGAATATACTCTTTGCTAGAATTTAGTGTAACATCGCGTAATGTTTCCGTTACGAACATTTCTGCATCGTTTCTTAAAATCATTATAAAACCTCGTTATTTTAAATAAATTTAAAGTTTTAGTTAGGGTTAGGGTGCCAAGGACGACTGAAAACCATCGGTTCCTCATCTACTCAGTGCAAAGCAGCACCAGAGAGTCTGGTTAAGAGAGTGCAGCTGGCCATGGCTCCGGCAGAGCCGCTGGACGGGGTATGACTTTCCTAACCTCCCGCCAGACGGTCGAGTCCCCGTGGAAGGACTAACGAACAGCTGAAGTGTTTATCAGAAGCAATTTGAACGTATTTAAAAGTAAAGTTAAACCAGTTCTTAAAAAAAAAATAAGATAAAAAACAAGTATTTTAGCAAATTTCAGTTCCAGGTTATGTTCTAGACGCTTTTCTAAGACTTTATGAAGGGCAATTAATCACTTTGTTTTTTCCTGCAGTGTGCGGAATATTAACCGTTTATGGAAAATAACAAGCAAAACATATATATTGTTTTCGTATCGCATCAGGGCCCCGACAAGAGGAAAAGAGCCGAGGCTCGGCGTGAATTTCTGGCCAAATCTCTTCTGCGTGGTCAAGCATAAGGAGTCAGTCGCGATTACTCCGGCTCAGTGATGGCCATCTGAAAACTCAAAACAGTTTTAATGCACCGAGCGCCGAGTCGCCGCTCTCTCCCCCACCCTTTTCTCTCTCTCTCTTTTTTTTTAATTTTAGCGATTGCGAAGTAAATCGACTGTATGGTTAAATGGCCGATCGCGTGGATGTCGCCGAGTGCATTGAAAGTCGGACTTTGTTCGACGCCATAACCGCGCCGTTCTTCATCTCCTACTGGGGGGGGGGGCGCTAGTAGTGTTCAGCTCGGCGTGAAAGCTTGCGACGTAAATATATAAACCGTGATGGGGATTTTTTTCTTTTCCTGTCGCATTTTCCCCAACGATCCCCGCGGTGAACAGTCCTCTTTGTGACCGGCTAATAACTTTCCCGCGTCGTCCGAGGCGCTCCGCACCCCCCCCTCGCCATTCCAAAAGGAAACAAGAGAATTTCAGTGTTGATATTTCCACTATTCTTTATAGACGTAGTTCGTCTGTCGCGTACCTCGATGTCTACTTCAAGCTAATGGCTCTAGAGCAACAACAACAACAACAACAAATCCAATTAAACACAGGAACAAAAAACCGTCTGCAGATCCAGCTGACAAACACTGGCTTTCTTCTTCGGAGTTTTTACAGAGTTGAGTCCGGCTCGGCGGTGGCTTCCATACATCACCACCAACTTCCACACTACTGTTAATAACCGCATGGCTGATTCCAAGCAAAGAACTGACACCAGCAGATTTTCGAAGAACACTTTAAAGCTGCTTAAATTATGCATCTTCCTTCCTTTTTTTTTATGTTTGTGGAAAGAAACAACAGAAAACTTGTGGATTAATAACGAAAAGGAAACTTCTTCCGCTTGGAGAGCTGCCTAAATCCGACTCCCGTGGTTTGACGTTGACCATCCTCGCAGAAAACCTTGGGCTGTAGAATCGAAATATATATGGCCTACTATAGATCTGGCGGACGTTCTACCGTTCACGAAGACTTGCCCGACTAAAAGGTTCATATTTACTGCCATCTAAAATCCGCCTTGAGGCCGGCTCTGCATTCTTCGCGTCAATCAGGAAAGATGGAGCTAAATCTTCAGTATTATTTGATCTTTAATTGTGGCATTTATAAAATCAGCATCTTTACGTTACATTTCTTTTGACTTTTAGTATCATACTTAATGTCAGGTACATACCAGGAAAAGAAACTATTCTATTTCTTTACGTGAGATCGTTGCTAAATTGAAATTTCTCTCTTCCTTCATAATTTTTCTGTCATCGGTTTTAATTTGGTGTCCTTTCTAACCAACGTGAAGAGCTTCGGCAAACTGCCAAGAAAGACAAAGCAAGGACGGTATCCATATGATTGCTGTTAATATAATAAATTTAGGTAACCGAAATCTACTCCTCCCACAAAAGGTATTTAACCCTAACCATGCCAAAAAAATGCCGATGCCGAAACAGATTCATCAGTTATAATCATAGGTGGATGATGGGAATTTTAACTATTTAAAAATTTTATATTTAATGTGATGATAAACACTTAGACTAAGTACGATCGATTTTTCTCCCTCTCTTTTAATCTGTAGGTCTGTAAACTAAATTGAAAAAATGTTCTAGCTGGAGATGAATTATGTGGTTGTTGATATACGTTAGTAACATGTCGGAGCTGATCGATTTTTCTACAGTAAATGAATTAGAACCTTTTTCTTCTTTTTTTTGGCTGGGAAATCGAACTTGCAGCACTCGACTCGGTTGGGCGCAGCTCGCTGGCATCATCTCTCCCCGCTCTTCACCACCAATCGGTTGTCGGGATTTCTCCGGATGACTCTCCAGTTTTCTCTCACGCATGAAGACGAAGAATTATAGCTTTTCCGCCAAAGTCGGAAGTGTCGGGCTTCTCGTGGCGCAGGATAAACAACGCTCTCTAGCGGCAAAGCGTGGCACTACTCTCTTTTACCAGGATTTTCCTTCAATTTAGAAGGAGATTATCTCGGTTGCTGGGACTGATGTACGACGCGACAACCAGCGGGGTTATAAGTCAACGAATCCCATAACTAATTGGCTTCTTGCTCTAAATATTATTATTATATTATTATATTATTATTATTATTATTATTATTATTATATTATTATTATTATTATTATTATTATTATTATTATTATTATTATTATTATTATTATTATTATTATTATTATTATTATTAATTCTATTTAAATGAGTTCCTTTTCCTACATTTTTGTTGTTGTTAACTTTAAATACACAAAACATTAATATACACAGTTACTTTTTCCTGATTCTTTTTATGTATTGCCTATGCGAGTTTATCACTGTACTGAATAATTTTCTGTAAAATAAATTATTTACAATTCTTCTTCTTATAATTGTTTATTTATTATATTTTTTTTGGCAGTCAATCCTGAAAAAAAAAAGCCGGAGCACTTTTAAGATAGATGCGAAGATCTGCTCCAAGTCAGTGCAGCCATAATGGTGAACAAACCTATTTTGACGGAACCGGAAAAGTCATAAACCGACAGACAAACCAATAGAATAGACGGTGAATCGGTTGACAAGAACAAGAAAAACCTATAGCATCGCATAAACCATTTCTACATCGAGCACTTATGTACATTATAGAATGTACACAACTATCCATTCAGATTTTTTTCTGTCCCAGAGCCAGCCCCCGTAAGACAAGCAGAGTTGCGCCGCCTTCGTCATAAAGTTATAATTAAAATATACTATCAGTTATGACTGCGGAAATTTATTTTTGAGTATCATGGAAACGAATTTTTCTGTTCTTGTTTTACATTTAATCAACAGAACCAATCACAGCCGGAATTAGACGTCGAAAGACGACTCGGTGATTTCAAAGTTAAGTTAATATTGTAAAACAGACTTAAACTTTAGATACGTTAACATGCCAATAGATAACACGTGGGACTTGTTCGGATAAACGTGATGGCTCGATCAAATCGTTGACAAAATCATTACCGTAAATGACACTTTGAGATGTGACACTCTGATGGCAAAAGTACGTGTGGCGATTATCGGCCTTCGACAATTTGTACGTTAGATGTTCAAAATATATCGTTAACAAGATGTCACAAGCCGGCTTGTCATTTTGAAACAGATATGAAATAATCGCGAGCCAGCAGACATTAAAAAAGTGTAAAATCTTGAAAAGGAGTAGAAAAATCTCGCTGAAAATATTAAAGTTAAACTGTCTTACATTTAATGCTTCTATTGCATAGAGGATAATTTCGACATGTGGTGTTGTTCCTTCGTCACGCGCTGATTAAGGTAAATTTGGCATCGGTGCGTACTGACACATGAAGGACATGCACCTTCACAAGCTAATACATCATGGCCGAAAATCCGAAAGATAGTCTTCCTTGTTCTTCGCATATCACTTACTATGTTTTCATACTTAATGCCAAATATACAAGCAACGATAATCCTTCGATTTGTTAAACAGCCAGTAAGAAAACTGGCAAATAGGACTTTGTGCAATATCCAGATACAAAGGGGTGAGACATCACCGCAGGTGTGGGTGCCACCGAGTTTAACGTACTTTCAATTTATTTTACTTAAAAAAATTAATGATTGATAATCCACTTTTTTGCTTTGAAGAGAATCATACTTATAGACTTTATATACATATACTAATGTATATATTATATATATATATATGTAAATAATATGGTATAACATATTATAACATTTGTGACATTAGACTATCCAAAAATCCGAACCAAATTCTTGCTAGACCCGAGTAAAGCCTTGATTTAGATTTACCTGTTATGAAAAAATAAGCAATAACCACAATAAAAAGAACATCTTTTGTTTTCGCACAGTACCGATGTAACCCCTAGGAATATCCTTTTAAATACTAGATAATTAAAACAAACAATAACAAGGGTGTCAGGCAAGATAAGCGCAGCATCTACTTCTTAGCAATGTAGCTAATTTTAATGGGGAAATATCGGTACTTCGAAGATGGCCTATTTGTGACCGTTCAAGCGGGTGTCCGGCGAACCGAGACGGTGGAGGCGACCAACCGTCTCTCCGGTTACAGATAGCGATCGTAAAAGGGCGTTTGGTTTTGTTGGTGTGTGGTCTGCTCTCCTATCGGCGTTGTTGATCTCCCGCTGAGGAATCGATCTCGCTTTAGATTGATTTGCTCTCGCAGGTCTGAGCCAGAGGCCGCGACGTCAGGTTTGCGGAGAGAGGAGGAAGAACCTAATATACCATCGCGCCGGCTCGCGAGTAAATAAATAAAGACGTCGGACGGATAACTGGGCATGAAAAAGGAAATCTATGGTTTATGCCGATAATATCGTCTGTGACAAGTCATGCATATTTGCAATATTATCCGCTTAGTTTTCTAAAAGAAACCCCAAATTGTGAGATTTTTTTTTTTTTAAAGCGTCTACCGTCACTCTAAGAATTCTAACGAGATGTTTAATTTTTTAGAACATCATATTAACGATACCATTTACTGACCATTAGTATCGATAACAAGACTCGGTCTAGTACTGGGCGATGACTCCGCGCCACGGTAATGGTCCGGTACGACTGGAAGGGGAAAAACAAGAAGTAATTTTTATCCTGCCCCTTGCCACAGATAATAAATCTGTATCAAAATAGCACACCTCTCTCGGGGTAATAGGACTCGACTTCCACAGAGGGTTCTTCTTCCTTCCGCTTCGTCACAAGCAGGAGAATATCATAAAGACGCCTAATTTCCTTGCAGCTTAATTCTGTCTTGGGAATTTTAAGCCAACAGTTTACTGGAAATCGTCCACCATTTATTCTGCTGCACCAACTCGAAAGTGTCGTGTGGCTACCTTTTGTTTTCCTATTACTAGAAATAATGTGTATCATCATAGTTCCTCCTCTGCGATTGTTTATATGCGTGCTTCGTCAGCGGAAATTATTCTATTTTGTAACAAAACTGTTTTCTTTTCCCTTGATTAAAAGATATATACATAGATATATAAAGTATTAGTTTTAATCTTAATCTATTAAGTCAGTTTAAAGATTTTAACTAATCATAGTTTGCGTAGTTTTTGCTCTATGCCTTGCCCTCCCTTCTCTGTCCACCAGACGTAATCTGGCTGTGTAGGCATTACCATCGATAGCGATAAATGTTGGCGTATAAAAGAAAGTAAAGAAGACAATGCCTGGAAACGATCGGCAACTTGTCAGAGCACTTACATAAAACCAGACTCGCGTTCGCTTCGTCCTGACGTTCATAAAGTCAGAAACGAACAGGCCAGATCAGCTGATACGCCAGGGGCATCGTGAGATGAAGCGGTAGTGATGTTCTTGGTTACGTATCATCGTCTTTTCTTTTCTCCTTCCCCGCCAATCATAATTAAAACGATCTGATGACGCTAAACCTTAAAGATAATTCTTTTAATAACTGGGCATACTCATCGGTACCATCGCTAAAGGTCTGGAGAATATAACTTACAAAACTATGCACATGCTTGGTTTTTAATTATTGTTCGAATTTGGTTAGATACAGAGATTTCTGCGGTCACACATTTGCTAGAACCAACAATAGGATAGCTTTACTATAAATGGTTATTTTTCGATGCATGGCAAAATAACAGGAGTTGGAGATTGACTATTTAGTGCAATGGCCTGGAATTGTGGATTGGTAAATCGCTGTACCGTGTAACTGGCCCCTAAGTACCAACATTAGCTGTGATAACAAAAACAACGATGACAAACAACAAAGGTCTTCTGATAGTTAATAGTTGGAAACCGAAGTATTCGGAGAAACGTAAAAAAAAAAAAAAAAAAAAAACCGTGACATTAGTGTCCGAATTAACTGGAGACCTAACCCACCACAGCTAAATATATTATCAGTTAAATTTAAGAGAAATGACAGTAAAAAAATCTTTATTACAGTTAATGTTCAGTGTCAATATATTAGATCAGAGTTATTTTGTTATGCTGGACTGCTGTTCTCCATCAAATCTATCTTGATATAATAAATTAGTGATGTTTTTTTTCCTTATTATTTATGTTTTTATTATATTGATTGTTTTTGTGCTGATGAGATTGACGTAGCTGAAGAGTTTGTCTTCAGTTTAACAAAAGTGCTAAGGTTAATATCCTAAACATTACTCCTGGTGATGCATTCGGTCCGGCCCCAGGTTCAGAGAGCATTACCGTTAATGTTTTCAGCATAAAAATTGCAACCATCCTCTAAGATCCAGCTTTTACCCGGCTGCCGCTCAATCAAGCTAATACAAGTTTTATCAGTCAGGTAATTATCATTTTAGTTATAGAATCTGAGAGAGAGAGAGAGAAGAGAGAGAGAGTGAGTGAGAGAGAGAGAGAGAGATTGAGAGAGGAGAGATAGAGAAGAGAAGAGAGAGAGAGAGATTGAGAGAGGAGATATAGAGAAGAGAAGAGAGAGAGAGAAGAGAGAGAGAGAGAGGAGAGAGAGAGAGAGAGAGCAATCAAACTTTCAGTTCTTAAGAAAACCTCAGAAAATGAATTTCTGGGTAGAAATATAAAACACATCTCATTTTAAGGCGAACAAAAGAAACAGAAATAACAAATAACAAAACTTCTTTAATCTTTTGCAAAATGTCTAAGTAAATTACCGGAAATTATAGGATCAATATTTATTTCCATTTTCTTCGAAATTAACGGGCACAAAAGGAAATAATACAAAGGACGGATGAACGATCACAAGGCAATCCGATACATTCTGAAAGTGGCGAGATTAAGTTCCCCGATCCGTGAGCCGTCCGTATTGATAAGTTGAAAGTTCGTTATATTTGATTTAAATACATCCAGACAATGAGCATAAAATAAAAGAAATTCAATAAAAAATAAAAATAGTTTGCACGCGAATTTAGTCAAATGCTTCACAGGTTTTTTTCATGTTAAACATCTGTCAGCAATTGCGGTAAGTTAAATTCTTAATCAGGAATCAAAATCCTTCGTACTAGGCTTTAGTTTGTATATTTATCAAACGATCTAAACTTTTAGGTTATCTGCTGAAATACAAATTGCTTTGTCTTTTTAATGATACCTCTATTTTTTTGTTGCCTTTCTCTGTTTTGTTTAAAGGGTTTTTTTATTTGATAAACAATAAAGTTTTGTGTCGGCTGCTCCATTTTTGAATTCCTATAATGGATTTTTCCTATTTATTTTAATTATCAAAAAAGAAGTTTTTTTAAAACTTAATTGCCTTTTTTTTTCGAATGAAATCTTAAACAAAAATGTTCTTAAAATGGCTTTGCAGTTTATAACAGATAACATAACAATATACGTAAAATTATCTAGTTTCTATCATTTATTCAATAACTACCCGTCTCTGCCATATTAGTTTGTCTACCCTTATACATGAAATATCTAACCAGGGTTTACATGGTTCAAGAGTGACCAATAGATAAGTCTATTGGGCGTTTACCTAAGCCGACAACCTGGGTGCAATATCATCAAGTCGAAAGCAGTCGGATCATGCGATATTTCTCTGTATGCCTGAGATCGCGTTAAAGGCCTTTCGTGGTGAAGCTGAAGTCAACGACAGATCGCCTGGGATCTCGACATCTCCAGTGTGTCTGGGGCCGATGTTTTAGCATTGTTAATCGAGCCGAACGTCGGTGCTGCGGAAGAGTGACTCAAAAAGGCCCTCAACAGTGACACCGCGACAGAAAACCGCATTCTCACTCGTCATCAGAATTATCTTTCTGACATCGACTATAAACCAGAAATGACCCCGAAGAAAACGTTTTCGATGTCATATGTTTGTCAACTTGGCTTCAGAGGGCGTAAGAATTAAAAAAAAAACAAGAAAAAAACCTTTTGTCTAATATGAATAAAATGCTTCGAAAGGTCTGGTCAGAAACCACGGCTTGTACTCTGATGTTTCCAGGTTTCAGCAGCTGGCATTTGAAAATTGCATAAAGGTTTGAGGAAGAGCTAACAAAAACAGTCAGCTTACAGACGACAGGTGTGCCATAGTATGGGCTGCAATATGGCATGGTAGCAAGTTGAAATTGGTATTTGTCAAAGGACATCTCAATTCTGTCAGGTAATTTTTATTTCAAAGGCACATCATCACACCAACAAGAAATACCTAGATCGATACCCCTATTCTTCAGAAGAATGGTGCTAGATGCCACACTACCGTGCGACCTCATTTGGAACGAGAATTCAGGTATTCAATGTCTTTTTGGAGTTCCGAGTAATCGTGATATGAATCTAATTGAGCATCTGTGGAAGCATTTGGATCGTCAGCTGAAAGCAACCTGTCCACATCCTGCCATGATGATGGGCGCTCATATGGTGAAATCAATTGCTTGTTTTCAATGGCGCTTCTGTACCGAAACTATTTATTCAGAAGATTTTCCATAGGTTATCTCCCCTTTTGAAGACGGCGGCACCAGACTAGACAAAATCTGGGATTACACGTGTTCAAAAATCCTCTTACTTTCAGTAGCTTTTGTGCGAACAAAAGAAGAAACTGTTTAATTATATTGAATGCGGAAATTATTTTCAATAAATATTTTAATTAGTCGATTGTTTCGTAAGGCAATGAATGACATCCATTTTATGTTTATCTGTAATATAAGAAACCACTATTTCATTTTTAAAAGTTTATAATTATAGCTTTAAGAAATCTCTCATTAACACCTCTTCTCAGGTAGATGCGAGGTATTTTGGTAGAGTTTCTATGATTTAGGAACCAAAAGTTATTCGAGCTCTTTGGAGCCTGAAGACAGAATAAATCTTTCTTTTTTCATTTCTTCAATACCTGATAAAATAAAATGTTACGCTTATAAATTAAAACTATTGAATGTACGTACAATGGTATACTTAATTACTAAATTACACAAAATAATTCAATATTTTTAAAGTGCAGTTTTACATAACTTATGCAATGTTTAAGCGCTTGTTTTGTTTTAGATTCTAATTTATATTTTTTCTTTGTTAAAAGAATATAGCAAAGTGTGCATTTATTGATATCCACTGCTTTATACGTTTACCTCTACAATACATCATTACATCGAGAATGTCTAGTTCAGAGACCCATAAATCTAAAAACAATGCTTAACTGACTTTGTTATGTCGAAATAATTTTGCTCTGTAACAATTACACAATGGAATCTCAATATTTTGCGTAAAAACATAAGATGAAATAATTATTTTAGCCAAAACTGTATGCTTCCCATATGAAGAATAGAGTTTAAAAACAAAAACTTATCGTTATCAAGATCACATATATTTTGCTTGAAATGATTCAGGCTTCTTCAAAGCATCGTTACAAGAAGTTATTCTCTAAATATCTTTGTTTTATTAAATTAGTAACAGGATTGTCCAGACAAATGATTTCCAATAACCCCCTTTTTCAGGCACGCGGAAAAGGCAGCCAACACCAGCAGAATCGAAGGCTCGCCTTGTAGTGAGATACGAATGTACCTTCATTGATTTCCCTTTTAATGTTCTTCTTTCGCAATGAAAGCCCCAGTTATTACGAAGAAAAGCACAAAGTTCCTGTAAATCATACGGCTGAAATTCTTTTCGAAAATGCGTTCTTTCTTATAAATATGCGTTACTGCTCAGAATATTACTTTAAATAAACGAAAAAAAAAATTTACTCATAGAATTTCTGTACGTTTTAGTCTCGACTGAAGATGCATACGTATTTATCTCCTTTGATAAGAAAACGATGTCAACTAATGTTATTGTTTTTTCTGCTACATGCACAGCTGCAGATACATATATAACTTATCTTTTTTTTTTTTAATTGCCTATATATTTTCTCGTCTTTTTGCATTTTTTGTCGGAACGATCAACATTGACGTATAGGGTTTGTCAACATGTGTTGACGTGGGGCTGCTGTAGGTTCCGGAATTTGTCGCCTTTGGCGTTTTCTCCACGTCTGTCAATAACCAAAGCCCTTGGCTCTCTGTGAACGTGTCGATAATCGTCGCCCTCGGCACTGGAAGAGTTAACAATCAATCACAGATCACTGGGTGTATTTACCGCCTAGACTGATGTAGGTTAGTGGTATTCGAAATAAAACAAGAAAAAGAAGAAATTTGAAAATAGTAATAGTCGTCGGAAGTTTCTCTTCACTTATCGTGAAATTATTTGGGTCTTTTTTCATGAGGGCGCTATTTATCGAGTCACACGGAGACACAAACAGCCACCTTTACAACGCATTTAAAGGTGGAATAATTCTTTTTGCATATCATGCTATGCGCAATCAAATGTCGTACCGACAACACTCGGGGTACATAGTTCATGCTGATATTTCATGCCTCGTTTAATGTATTTAATGCCATAGAAATAAAAACTGTAGTAATACAAATGACTGCTCTCTTGCAATCACCATTAATATGTATCTTAGAAAAAATTAAAAAAATTATTTACTTTAAAAAGATTGTCTTAAATGTGTAAAGTGGTACGCCTTGGCAAAGCTGTAAGCACTAACAAAACATACAGGTAAAGGGCAGGGTCACAGGTTTAAGCCACCGACAACTCGCCAGGACTGTTCCAGAGCGAAGTTTAGTGTCTAACCGCTGCCGTAGTTTCTCTAGTCACTTTGTGCTGCTAGTCCATCCTGTGCGGCTTTTCTCCGGGGTAGTAGAGTTTCTATCCAACTGCTAAGCAGAAGAGTTTTTGTAAGGTGTTTTCTCGCAAAAGTGGGCGGTGTTCAGTCTTCTTGGGGATAGGGAAAGTGGTACCTTACTTGAGATTCAAAAAACCTCCGACCCGAAGCTGCGGGTGTCTACTTAAAGACCGCCATCGCGAACTGGCGTGACGACCGGGAGTAGGGCTCTTTGTTAGCAGTGGGAGGAACACGTGGTGCCAGCAAAGGCAGTTTTATCACACGATGGAGTGTAATCACTCCATTGTTAAGCGGCTTATCGTTTATTAAGTATATCCGGTGAGCATCCGTGTGAAGAATGTGAAAAGCATCAAACGTAGCATAGAAGATTTACTTTGATATTCTGAATTACCTCCTGTAGATCAGGGTTAGCTGCAGGTTCACGCGGCCAGGGAAATTAAATAGATCTTGGGGCAGACTGTTAGTTCAACTTCAGATGTTTAGCCAGTAAAAGACTGTGAGTAAATCAGCTGATATCTGAATTATTTGGGTTCTTAAAGAAAGTCAGGAGGAGAGAAGGTATTAAAAAGTAGTTGTAAGGTTGTCATGTCTAAACTGTACTGCAGATAGATAACCGTGCCAATGAAAAGGCAAGTGTGATTTAAAATCAATTTTGCACGGACTTTCTCGTCACTATTGCAGAGGTATGACATTTTGTGTACCTGGGAGTTTGAAATAATTATTATCTTGCTTTTAGGTTTCTTTAAAATAATTTTTCAAGAATACGTGCAAAATGTAGTTAAAACAAGAATTTTTCTGTGCTTTCATCTTGATGTCCACCAAAGAAAGTATTATTCAGTACAGTTTTCGACCCGTCTGTAATGCCTGACTTCGTTTATTTGGAGTTTCCCGTTGAAAAGAAACTTTTTTGTTGTTGTTGTTGTTGTTTTTCACATGTTACACTTAATGTGTAAACTTACGCGGGCGGATCGGACCCTAATTATATCAGATTCCCCGTGACTTCCCACAAAGGAACGCAGATTTTTAACTGATCGTTGAACACCTGCAGATATCTAACATTAAGAAGATTACTATAATTCGCCAGTTTGCCCGACGAAGCAGATCAAATTAAGAAGTTTCAAGAAATTTAATGCAGTATTTATTATTAAATCCTGACTTTTTTTTTCATTTTCTAAGTAAATCTTTAACAGAGAGCCCGTAACAGCTGACGGTTATAGAGCCTCGAATGGGGATCTCAACGTCAGAAGATTTCCCACAAATGAGCCCAAGAACCGCATTAATATTTAACAGGAAAACCTCCTCCAGGTTAGAAAAGAAAGGAGGGGGGGTCGCTTGGTTATTTTTGAATATTTAAATTAAAACTTAAAAAAAAAATAGCCGGAAATGTTCAAAAATAAATAAATAACGAAATAGGTAAAATTTACCAGCTTCATTATACGATTTTAAAGTTAAAGGCTAAGGTAAAATACCTTATTTATCGAATTACACTAATAACTTTTGAATTAATGAACACACACACATAATTTATTGTTGCCTATAATTAAAATAATATCAACATATTCTCTTAGAAATAAACATCCGGGGGAAAAAAAAAAGTTATTTTGAAGCTTTCGTCGTAAAGAAGCTCTTCTGTGAAATAAGTCCCGTCACGTTTGTGAACTTAGTGGTTGATCAGTCAACATTTTCAGCGCCTTCTGTGTGAGAGTGGGCGAGTGATGACTCTGATGTTCGCTATTCAAATTGTTATTTTTTAATTCCATTTAAAATCGTGAGATTTTTACAACAACAACAACAAAAAAATTCCCAAGTTAACAAATTAGTTTTTTTTTTATTAAAACGATCCATGTCAGCTTCGGAAAGTTTCGGGCTGATGCTTTTCTTCATTGTGCCAGCACCTGTACCGAGCTGCTGAGGCTGAGAGACCGAGTCTGATTTCCGCTGTTCCTACTCTAAAAGGTGGGAAAGCGTCCAAATCGTTAACCTGGACACGGAAACCAATAGAAGAAAACACGCGTGAAAGGGGTCGTTTGGTACTTGACTTCGATCGTTGAAGAGCAGATAAAATAGCATTTAATTTAATGTAAATTTCTGTTTACAAATGTTTTAAACGAAAATATGCGTCAAAAGTAACGAAATACTATTTAAATATACAATGCTATGGCAAAACAGGAAACCGTTCCATGAAGAATAATTAATGGAAAACATTACGTCTAGGCGAAATACACTCTGAAGTCTGTTAACATTTGTCATGCGCCACCTGTATATAATTAATAGTTCATGGTGTACCTCCAAAAATATAAAAGCCAGCCGTGAGAATTAATTAAACAATCAATAGGGCAAAAAGCCCATAATAGATGGTTTTTTTTGACTATATAAAATCTAAAATGTTAGAATAGAAAATAAGAGTCTAATTGATAAATTTATATATGCATAATTAAAACTATGAGTAATAAAAATGCAATTAGAATTTTATTGGATCAGTCAAACGATCAGCTCAGCTAGCAACAGTCGAAATGCTGAATAGTAGCCTTACATAGTTTGATTACAAGATTTTTAAAAATGCATTGCGTCAGTATGAAGAATTTAAAAGGCGGCTTGTCTTTGTACTGGATATCACAAACAGAGGTGTTAACGACTCCGCCATGTATTTTTTTACTGGTTTTATAGGCGAACAAATGGCGATTGCAGAAACAGACTGACTGACGCCCATCGTCCATTCTGAGCAGAGCGCTGACTTCTTTATAAACTGACCCTCTTTTGGCGACAGATGTCAGCTTTGATCCGACCAGTCAGCGTTAAATTGGCCAAATTATCTAGTCAGCTGGGACGCCATTTGTCCCCCAGTTCATTCTAATAAGATCGACCGCGGCCCGACTGCTGTAAAACAGCGACGGTGGGTAGGGTTCGTCGGCCTCTGCTGTACCCTCGCTACAGATGGGGACTCGCCATAGAGTTTCTCGCGCAACTGCTATGAGCGCCTCGCTAAGCAGAAAACGTACATACAGGAGGCTTTCAGAGGTCTCATAAAAATGCATTATTAATCGGAACCAGATTAGTTTTGTTCGAAGCCGCAGTTCTCCGACGGCTGCCGGACCAGAGTAAACAGCCAGATGATGGAACCAGCATTTACATTTGATTGCTGCCAGAAATTGTCTCGCTTGATCTGAAGGGAAGAAAAATATTAAAATCGTATTAAAAATAATTAACCCGAGCTTAGAGCAGGAAACGACTGGAAACTGATTTCGATTATACATCATACTACCAAACAGCTCAAAGTCCAGGCGAAACCGACAAAAGATAGTGATGACGTCAGAAGAATTGTAAAATTACAAGGCTGCGAACCACTGAGAGTAAATAAAATCTTTGCACTAAGGTATACAAATCATGGAAATCCCACTAATCCACCCACTTTTTCTGGTTTACGTTTTACCAGCCCGGTTTAAATCAAAATAATGTAAAATTATCTGATTAAATAATTCACATTGGTTTGTTTTAGTTTTCAAGAGTTTTTGTTGTTGTTGTTTTTTTTTTTTTTTGTTTTAGCTGTCCGGAATCCAAACAGAGTTTTGATTGCCCAAAAGTTCGTCTAAAACAGCGGTCACTTGGATCACTGCTGGTAAACAGCCCGTAAACCGGAAAAAAACGGTAAATCTTAGAGTTTCTATCGGCACAGGTGACACGGTATATATATATATAAAGTGCCAGGTTAATTTGTTTGCCATCTTTGTTCTCTGAGTGCGAGAAACCGTTTGTGTGACTGAATCATATTCGTTATAGCTGACAAAGCGAAAGAAAGTAAGCAATATGTAGCAATTATTTTAAATTGCATTACTTGTATTAATTGGTAAAGAGAACTGCGTCGATTTGGAAGAACGTCTGGCATGGCTAATTAAAGCGAAATCTCCGCACCTGGACAGATCGCAACTAAGTCAGACGCTGGTTGACTACTATATATACATTAGCAATTGGATCTTTATAAAATCTGTTTTATTGTAATCAGATACTAAGGTTTTCTAATTGTGGTATATATATATATATATGGAAAAAAACATTGTTTCACGGTATAAATAAATTAAACAATTTTTTAAAAAAAATTGTTTTTAATATAATTTCAATAAAATTACATTTTGTAATGGGATTAGGATGCAAGAGAGAAGTTTCATTTTATGATGTTCACGACTAAATCAAAAGTTTAAAATATAATTTTTATAGCACCTATTCGTTAAAAAGTTATTGTAAATGTGTTTCCTAACTTTTGTATAACTTGAATATGTATATTTTAAAATTAAATTAAAAGATATATTTTATAGTATTAAAAAGAACCGGATTACTTATAATGTTATATGCCTTTGCTAACAGCATGAAGCTGCTTTCACGTAGAAAGGGGAGAGAGATGGTAAATAACTTAAGAGTTGGTAAGTCGGCCCGATTATCTTCAGTGTCAGAATGTTCCCGAAAAATTAGCCTAGAAACTATAAATATTCCTTTTTCTTTTCTTTTTTTTTTTGTTGTTAAGGTGACACCTATCTCCCTATATAGCTAATTAAAAATTGCAAACTGAAGCATCTTCTTTATCCCAAAAATCTAAATCCATTAATTCAATCCATAACATCAGCATTATTTACCAAAATTTTACAGTTATAATTTTCATAATCTTCATTATTGTGGTTTTTTTTTTTAAATGGTCTTTCGTGTTTTAATACGTAACAAGTATTGACATAAGTAATTAATAAATGAAGATTTTTATATTAAAGATCATAATTTAGAAGAAAAAGGAAACCATTTGGATGCGAAATAAAAAGAATAAATTGCATGTGGTCAGTTGATCTGGTCGTCCCTAAGACGCAGGTTCTAAACACAAAATCTAACCCCCTCCTCTTTACACACGCATGCGCACAGCTGCTCTCTGACCTTCTTCGGCTCTACTTTTAAATTTTATTTTGCATCCCCCCTAACATCCCGGATTCTGGCAGCGATAACAACAAAGTACAAATTACCTTCGGTTACTTAACAGAATCGTGTGCGAAAGATACCAAATGCTAAATGACCCTCCTACCCCCTGTGTTATGCAGATCCAAATTTACCGTCTACTCTGTCGCTGATTGCACAGTGAAATAGAGAAAGCGCGAGATCATCACCCTGCAGAACGCGCTCAATGATATTCCATTTCATCTTGAAATATCAATTCGCTTTTACTTTGCCAGAAATACTGGTTCTTACTCCTCCACTGCCGTGTTCAGACTCGCAAAGAAATAGGAAATTCATCACCTTTCACATTATCTTATCCCACATACATTTTGTAGACGTCTGTGCCTACTACAGAGGAAATGAGATAATATGAAGTTGTTTTTTTTCTTTTAAATTTGCATTTTGCTTTTTTAAATCGAATTTTGTTTTACTTGGGTATTCGTCTTATTCCTTTGCTTTCTTGAGAACCTCAAAATATGTATACAGAAAATCTCCCTTCTCCTTTCGTGTGTGTGTGTGTTTGTGTGTGAAGAGGAAGGGCAAGGTGGAGCAGAGACAGGGTTACGATGTTCGTAAGTTCAGAAGTGATCTCCAAAGCAAAACATTTAGGGGTCTCAGAAGCCAGGTTGTCTGAAGGTCAACGATTCTGTGAGCAAAACCAGCGCGAACCAAACTATCGTCGTTAGGGCTCCGTTTTTTTTACCATTTCGGATAAATTGCTGAGTTCCCGGACGTTTGATGTAAACAAGAATCATTTGTAAGTTGGTAATTTAAAAGAAGAATATCGTCAGGTTAGATTATGTTAGTTCTGAAAAAGAAATAAATTCCCACAGCCGACCGGCTTGTAAATTCGTGCAATTACCGTACGACAGAATCGAGCACTGGTTCGCAGTAAAGCAGAGAAACGAGAAAAGGGTACAGTTATTCTAGAAAGTTCGCAATGACATTCCTTTTTTAGCGATAACCAGAGACTTAGAATACGGTGCGATGATTGTCAAACCAGCCACGCAGATACAAGCCTATTGTTTGCCGCAACAGAAATTATACAAAACAAAGAGAAATCAAGGTCATGAAGGAATTTGGGTTCGGTGATAAAAATTCTGCATACCTTTAGTGGACAGTTGTCTTCTTGAAGCGCCGTCTGACGGAAATCTACTTTGATCTCTTTAATCTCGGTCACAAGTCGTCGCGTGGTAATCACCTAACGTCTTGACTAACTGCCACCTGGAAGCCATAATGAAACTGTACTGAATATAGTTTTTAAAGTTTGTTTACGCATATTAGATTGAGAGGGAGATTCTTTCCTCTAAGAACGCCGAGGACACACGATTGTTTCTGTTTGCAGGGGAGAGGGGACGATGTAAGCAACAATGGATCTTTGTAAGAAGACCAGATGGCAATACTGCACTGAATGTTCAGAGGGAATGAAAAATCGATGCATCTACATTATTTATCACTCTCGCTTTCATATTATTTTCATTTGCGATAGGAATTGTTTGGCGTATCGCAGTACAGCAGAACACGTTCGAGGAAAATCTTTATTATGTTGCTGGCCTGTCCGCAGAAATCCTGAGTCATTTTACACAGCCCGTCTAAATGTCTGATCGATCATAGCTGTTTCATTAATCGGCGCTCCCCCCTTTTTTTTAAAAATATATTTTATACCGCGGGTTCTGCTCCAGTTAGAGTCTTATAATAATTGAAATTGTTAAGCGCTACATGTGAATTAAAAAAAAAAAAATCAACCTCGGATAAATTCTACACTCTGCCGTCTCATATAAAATCGGCCCAAAATTGCTTCGTGTGTTCTTGATCTATCGGTTTCGTTAATAACATTCCGTAATTTTCACCGGCTTAGGGTTTCAATAACTGTTGTCGGAAAGTAGTTAAACTGGGGAGATCAGCGGGCCCCGACTGAACCGGTACTGGCAGGCACACGTCGGACACAGCTGTACAAACAAATTTCAGTGCAGCTTTCAAATTAGCGGGAAGATCGATGGACCAAAGTAATGGTATTGGAAATGTCCCTACCGCTTGGTTAGCATTCGCTAAAACATTCGGTTCGTTTCGTTTCACGCTTGCAGCGCTTTATATAAACAGATTATAATGCATTTTGGTAAAGCACTGTTCCTTCGTTACTTTTCACATTCTGACTTTTTGCCTCTTTTTTTATTTTATTTTTTGCGGGTATATTGGATAATCGGAAAACGACAGCCTCTTCTCCCACTCCACACAGACTCTCGGACGCGAAAGTCAAAAAAAAAAAAAACAGCCATCTTAAATAAATAATTTCCCAGCAGAAAAAGGATTAAATGCGGCCGGTGTAACTATTAAACAGGTGGGCGTTAACTTTCTCGCACCGGTTCTTTCCTTTGTAAGCTACAGGCGGGGTCATCCCGATCAATACCCGGCTGGATCCGCTCTCTGGCTCATCACAGCGCCATCTGCGCTCTTATTTGTACCGTAAGTCAACAAACTGCTTATAAATACAAAGCGGCAACAGCCTTCGAAAATCACATTTCGCGTCCAATTAGAATCCGCCACCTCCACCCGTCTCCCTCTCGTCTCGCGCTCTGTAATAAGCGCTCTCTCGTTCTCGTATCTTGTCATTATCGCCCCTCGTCTAATCCGCCGCCGCCATATTACCAGAGCCGGCCCTCTACTGGAATGCTGATAGAATCGGCTGTTTTATTGTAAAGATCAAACGTATTGTATCGGAATTCCGGTCTTTGATTTCTTCTCTGCCCGCAATTACCGCGTGCATTTTATTAAAGCAACAATTGATGAAAGAAGAGAGAGAGAGAGAGAGAGAGAGAGATGGGAGAGAGAGAGAGAGAGAGAGAGAGAGATGGGAGAGAGAGAGAGGAGAGAGAGAGAGAGAGAGAGAGAGAGAGCTCCCCCCCCCAGAAGTCTGTAATTCCTGATTTTAAAATGAAAATAGAATAAATTTAGTATTTAATTCTGGAAAAATCCACTAGTTTTGTTGTTGTTGTTGTTGTTTCCCCAACTTCCTTTTCCAAGAGGATACTGAATTTACTAAACGACGTTTATTGAATGAAACACAACGGCAATTCTTGGATATCGAATCATGCATTTGTATAGAATAGAACGCTGGCTGTTTTCACCGGTTCCAAATCTGTGGTATTCTTTAAAATTTGACAAAAAAAAAAGAAAAGAAAAGAAAAGCGAAAACAATTTCAGAATCTATAAAACAACCTATTTAAAATATCTATTTGCTTTTGTTTGAACTTCAGCTTTTATTTCGATGTTGATCAAACTTAAGATCTTCAATTCAATTCGATATTATTCTCAAAGGGGATCTAATTGTATTACCCAGTTCCAAATTTTAAAATACCTTTTCAGCTGGTGGTTAGAGACTTTTTAACCCTCTGCGTGCCACTTGGGGTGCATTTTCCACCCACTAGCTTTCAAATCTGTATTACTCCGCCCAGATTAATCCACGTGGGCTGTGACGCACACCACCTTCCTCGTTAATATATATAAGCCTTTGCGACAACAAACCAGTATAATCCTCCAACCGCACGTGTTTTGCCTGAGCACACGTAGTTGGTTCGTCACAACTACCGCTGCCTTTAAGCTGGTATAAGATAGACTCCGACTTCAGGTGGCTAAAACGGTAAAGCAAATAGTTGATTAATAAAAGCAGAGTTTATAAGCGTAATAGTGCGTGAATACGCTCAACGAGTGGTTGGATTTAACTTCAAACTAATCTAATTACTTAAAAACACTTTAAGCTCGAAAATATTATATAGATTAAAAATAACAAGTTCCTAAATGTGCACTAAAATTAATTAAATTAGACTACTCTCAAGTGAATAAATCACCGAAAGAAAATTTTTACCTAGCAGTTGTTTGGCTAAACGATCGTTAGTTTTTTTTAATGTTTTTAGTGCAGAAATATTGGTTTATCCCGTTACTGATGTCTATAATAAGGACTGCTCGATTTAAATTTCACGCCGATATATTTCAGTCACCGCCTTTAAGACGGCCTGTTGGTTTAGGTGGATACCTTGATGTCCAGGCCGATATCGTGTGTGTCTGGTGTGTGCCGGCCCCGATGTCATCTCGAAAGACAAAAGAAAAATATCAGACTGGCAGAAAAAAGAAATGTTTCTTTTATTTATGAAATCTTCACACCTGATACATAAATGTTTTAGGTACAGCGTTTTAACGCTAAATTAAGGTGAGACATCTGTAAACGGACTTTATAGTTGGCAGGGACGTCACTTTTCTTCCGAACAGTGTTGTAATCGCGACCGATGTAAGCGATTCATGCAGCCAAAATAATAATTAATTAACCAGTTTGCGCTGACTGTCCTCCTCCAATGACCAGGCAAGTAGTAACTCCAACTGGACGCCTTGTGACGCCTTCCGAGTGACCCGTGGAGGGAATCAGTGATGTGTCATTAGTGAGACTATTGACCACACTAGACGATCGGCTCGGCTTCGGTCGGTTTACTGCCAGAAAAATCAATTTATTTATGTTTATATGCCTAACTAGTTTGTGCGCGCGCGTGCGTGCGTGCGTGTGTGTGTGTGTGCGTGTGCGCGTGTGTGTGTGTGTGTGTGTGTTGAATCAGATTTAGTTGGTTGTGCTTGTAGGTTCTCTAGCATTACTGTCTTTCCTATTTAATGATATGATTACATGCCGAGAACATTTTGCAATTTTACTGTATAGAACACCTACATAATCATGACCTTTAATGTGCATACACGCAGAAATAGCAGAAATTTATCGCACGTAAATTAATTAGAGAAAATTGTTTTCGGCCTAATTTAACTCTATATATACTTTAAAGATGACAAATTGTTGCTGCAGACAAAACCGCCGTAACTTACTTCGCCAAATTATTTTCTTGAATTGCAGCAAATTTCGGCGTAAACATGAAAAAAGATATGCGTTTAATTAATAATGTGTATACTTTTCCAGAAAAATGTAGCTCGCCAATTTATTTTAATTTAGTTTCCCACTTTCTAACCGACAGAAATCGTAAGAATTGTGTTAAGTTCAAAGAAAAGTCTTAAGACATCTTGCAGAATAGCGTTAATAATACAACTACAACAAGAACAAGATGCCAAAGGAAAGTCTAGATCTCCTGCCGAAAATGTCCAGAAACAGTTGATTTAATTGTATCCGCATGTCCAGTCCTGTCAGACACCAAGTACTGTATTTGGAAAGACATAACGATGTGGCTGAGCGCCTTCAGTGAACAGCGTGTAACCATAATAAGAAGCGCACTGCAGATAGATGATTTGAAGGTACACCTCCAAGGATACGGTAGTAGATAGATTGACCTTCATCTGGAATACGCAAGTTCATAAAGACGGGTCTGTCAGATGTAATAAACCCGATATTATTATTAAGAATAGAGAAGCTAAAATGTACCAGCTGATGGATATCCCCCATTCTAGAAGAATGCAATATACGTGTCGAAGAAAAATTAAAGGATACAGAAATATGTTGACCTGCAAATCGAATGCAATAGAACGTGACAGATGAAGACAGGTGTAATAGCCATCGTGGCCGGGACTACAGCAGTAGTGAGCAAGACAATAGAAAAAATGGCTCGAGAAGATTCTAAGCGTCCAAAGTGTTTATCAGCTACAAAAATTAGCCACTTCTGAAATATTTCGGAAAGTCACCTCCATGAAGCACTGACGTGGGCTGACGACAACTGAGATCTTTATTGTGGTAATAATAATAATCATATGTGATGCATCTTTACTTATATAATTTTTAGACACAAAAGGTAGATATATTTCATAATTGAATCTAATTGTCCATTATTTTATTGTCTCCATTAATTCTTTTCTCTTTCCTAATTTGAATATTTTCCGATGCTAGCAATAAGAAGGTTCGCCTAAATAAAAAGTAACACAATGTTTTCCTGTTTTTAAATATTTCTGAAGTTAAGTTAGAGGTGGATAACATTATATGAGTTATTCAGTTTCCTTCAGTCCGAAAAAAAAAACAGGCCGAACTTGTTTTCAGTCACTGCGAACTTGGGTTTCTTCTGCACACTTAATACTCAATTATTTATATCACGTGTTACGTAACAACTCGGAGAGAGATTTAAACAACAACAAAAAAACAACACATTTTTAAATAAAAGATTACAGAGCTAAATAATTTCTGTCTAACGTATTTTATCTGAATCCCGGGAAGTCATCCTCACGCTCTACATGAAAATAGTCAGCTTCACGGAGCTGGTTTTGCTAGTTAGTAGGCTGAAGCCATCTGTACCATTTCTTTAGTGTGCTTACGTCGGTGAGACGTCCTCGTGCGCTATAGGTTAGTTTAGCGTCGCGTGTAGCTCAAATTACTAAGCGCCAAGTTAATTTATTACCCTCACAAACAGTAGGAGGATATTATATAGTTAGGGTACTAACTAGATAAAGTTGCCACATCTATTTTTGCTTTCAGCCTAATTGTTTATTTCGTAAATGCTTCAACAACGATGTGACGTAATTAATTAAAAAGTTTCCGATCAGTAGTTGACTGACCGCAGCACATTATTATTATTATTATTATTATTATTATTATTATTATTATTATTATTATTATTATATTATTATTATTATTATTATTATTATTATATTATTATTATTATGTAGCTTTATTAAATAATTATTAAAGAAAAAAATTAAATTGGCAAAGTTTCCACATATCTGAAAAGCTCCTTTGCATCCACTATATGCAAAAATTAATTTCCTACTACCCGTTTATGAAAAAACGAACAGCTTCCCTTTTTTTATTGTCTTAGCCAAATAATAGAGCCTTTTACTTTGAGCCATCACCATCTAACGAAACGGTAGAAGAATGTTCTGTACAAATGGCGACCGCTTTTGATTCGCATAACTGCTTATTACACACTACTCAGCCATGTGGACGACTTCCCCCGTCAACCTTTAGCAATCCGACGTTTGTGAAAATATGTTGTACTTTATTTATTCTTCAGTACTTGTAATTTTATTCATGGTTTCATAATTTTTTGTTGCAGATTCTGTTCTAAAAGCACTTGCTCCTAAAATTACACTATAAAATAACTTTAAAGATTGCGGTCTGAGCGGTGACAAATGGCTGTATAACCGTGAAAGAATTTTACTGGAATTCATAATAAATTATAATCTAATTTCTTTTGACGTTTACTGCCTCTCTGCTAAATGAAAGAACGAAGCAAATTGCGCAAAATTAAGATAAAAATTATTCGTGTTTTTCATTAGGCGGCATTTGAGTTTATGTTCGCCTAAGAAGAATACAAATTTCCAGTACAGTCCCCCCTTTTTTTTTAATATTTAGGAATCGTTATAATGCGTATTTAATAACGGACTGGTATCGTTTTTGTTTTCTTGCTATTTTTCGAGAAGAGAAGTAAAACAAAAGAAGGCGTCTTGATTATAAAACAAGTTATCGCAAATACGTGCAGAGAGAGAGAGAGAGAGAGAGAAATATGACGTCAGTACCCAGGGGAGAGAGATATGGCGTCAGAACAGAGAGAGAGAGAGAGAGAAATATGACGTCAGTACCCAGGGGAGAGAGATATGGCGTCAGAACAGAGAGAGAGAGAGAGAGAGAGAGAGAGATGACGTCAGTACCAGGGGAGAGAGATATGGCGTCAGAACAGAGAGAGAGAGAGAGAGAGAGAGATGACGTCAGTACCCAGAGAGAGAGATATGGCGTCAGAACAGAGAGAGAGAGAGAGAGAGAGAGAATATGACGTCAGTACAGAGGGAGAGGGGGAGAGAGATATGGCGTCAAACAGAGAGAGAGAGAGAAGAGAGAGAGAGAGAGAGAGATGACGTCAGTACCCAGTATACACAGAGAGAGAGATATGGCGTCAGAACCAGAGAGAGAGAGAGAGAGAGAAGAGAGACAGACAGACAAAAAAAAAAAAAAAAAAAAAAAGACAGAGAGAGAGAGAGAGAGAGAGAAATATGACGTCAGTACCCAGAGAGAGAGATATGGCGTCAGAACAGAGAGAGAGAGAGAGAGAGAGAGAGAGAGAGAGAGAGAGAGGAGAGAGAGAGAGAAGAGAGAGAGAGAGAGGAGAGAGAGAGAGAGAGGAGAGAGAGAGAGAGAGAGGAGAGAGAGAGAGAGATATGGCGTCAGTTTAGAGAGAGATATGGCGTCAGAACAGAGAGAGAGAGAGAGATATGTCGTCAGTACATATTTTAAATTAACCCTGAATCTCGGCAGGTAAATGGCTGCTTGCAAAAGTGTCTCGTAAAAAAACCCACTTTGCTTGACAAACTCTCGTGCTTACCAAGTTATTCAGCACAAGTATCACTGGGTAGAAAGTATTCAGTGTAAAAAAAGGGGGCAGGACCTAAGAATCATCAGGAAACTGAAGTGGGTTGCGACAAAAGCCTAGTGGATGCAAAAAAATCTTAATTTAATCTTTAACGATGACTAGCATCGAGAACCCAAAAATATTCTTTACACGGTAACATGAACATGAAATAGAAAAGAAGATAAGTGCGGTGCAAAGCCCGTCTTTCGGGGTTTTTTATTTAAGGCTTCTAGCGAAGAATAAATAAAGAATACTTCCTGCCAACTGTAAAGTCCACCTTTACAGTACCTTCAATGCCATCTGTTTGGTCAAATGGACTTTACACGATGTTGACTGACACATTCAATACGCGCTCTCCTCAGCTGTACGAAGACTTCAAAGAAGGTAGTAATGAGCCCACGTCTAAACGGATTAGCGTGAGTTAACAACAGCGGATTTTCGTCTCTGCATGTGACGACCCGACCTGCCTGTCGAACTCGACACAGGTGGGCGCCACCAGCTCGTGGCGAGCTGACAAGAAAAGGCAAATACTGTTAACACAGCAGAAAGAGCCAAAAATGGACGCAAGTAAAACACTGCCATCGACTAGAAGTGGTAACGAGTCGGTCTTACTGTTTCAGCATTTCCGCCATTCGAAACAACCCTAAATTGTCAAAGTAGACCGAAAATACACGAGCAAACAAGAAAAAACAAAGATACAGATATAAAACAAATTTTAAAACATGTTTTTTTTTTTTTTTACTTTTATACTCGCCCCAAGAGACTTTCAATCTGACCCAAATTTGTCCGGTCAAGGGTTAATTCGAAGTACTCGTGAATATTAGAATTACACGTGAAAGCTTCCATTGGCCACACGCAGGGTATTGTAACTTCTAGACATCAACACGAAGATAAAATATGAGAGGAATAGTCACTTATTTCATACATTTTACAGAAAACTCTAATGAATAAATTCAGCAAATGGTTTCAAATTACCCGTCTTTATCTTACAATAGACTAAGTTTGATATGGTCGCAGTAGCTCTTAGATAGACGATTTTCAATTTTACCATCAGTATGGGAGGAATATGCTGTTAGACTTCATAATATTCACGGCTTACATTTATATGACAACTCTATTACTACATCTATAAAAAGTTATATGCATGTTGGTTTTTTTAAAAATACATTTCCAGATTCTCCATTAACGCTATAGGCTGAATGCATCACTCAAGAAGAAGAAAATAAGAACCTGCTTTCAAACAAGGCCGCCCCCTAGTCATAGACTGGTAACCAGCTCAGACTTTTTGTGCTGAAATAAATAGCAGAATTTCCCTCAAAATTATCTTCCTTGTGTTTTGAAACAGTCCTTCTGATGCCTGAACATGATAATCGTAATAGGAAATGGTAGTGAAAACGTGGATTTGTTAGTTAATATCGTTAAGGCGAGGGAAATACTGTACTCTAACTTTCCACTTTCTGTATTCCCTTTCAACAGGAAAGTAGAGGAAATAGTACTTTTCTTGCTTCAAGTTTCAGCACAAACTGGATCTATCCATTTATACGGTGTTCGAGATTAGCAAGTTGCCTTTTCGATATTAGTTTGGTCTTTACCGGACAACGAACGGACAAGGTGAGCTGTCATTGTTGTTACCGTTATTGATACTTAACTGTCATTCGAGAATAAGTATTCTGACAAGTGTGCAAGAAGACGGATGGCTTCATTTAGATACTCTAAGTCGGTTAGTTGGTAAAACAGGTTTGGCCGATTCGTACTGGTCTTGTGATGGTATGTATAACAGGGACCGTAAAGAAACTATGATCGATTATCCTACCTACTTTGCGAGTTGACCAATCTCTCGTGACCACACCACTGTAAGTCCGGTTTATATATTCTCCCCTCGGACCCCAATCATATATGCCAAGGCGTACGTTAGTGGGAATTCAGCTGGTCATTGCTGTCAAAGGCTGTCAAGTTTCTTGGATGTACAAGTTCACCCACTGTTTCAAAGATGGCAGTTCCCCGGAGAATTTACCGAGAGTTCACTTCGTTTGACAGTTGGAATTACGCCATTTTCCACTTTGTGTTGATGATATAGCAGCGAGGTGGCGCAACGTGAGTGCCACAAACTGGTTATAGAAGCCAGTTTTCTGTCACTGATTTCAAACTGAATTAAATGGAGAGCGTTAATTTCCATTGTTTCGTTCATTTAATAATAACATTGCAATTTTGAGTAGTGATGTGGCACGGACAGAATTTCATAGAAAATATTACATTATCCGTTAGCTGCATCTAATTACTATGGTATTCTGATTGAACTGAAACAGAACTAAGAAGAAATTCACGATTCCTTTTCTTGCTTTGGTCTATTAAGTCGGTCCGATAAAGGTCGGAGTCTGGAAGTCTAATCTGTTGTGAATTATTAAAAGTAAATCTAGTAGAAAATATTTTAAGATTTTTTAAGTAATTCTTTTCAAATGATTATAAATAAAAACACTTCAAAAGGTGCAATAGAACTCAAACCGAAAAAAAAGCAAGTTCGTCCACGTAGTGTTATTTAATAGAGTATGGAAATTAGACTAAAATTCGAACTTTTGGTTTTCTTCTTTCTAATGTATCATTGTTGTTGTACTTTTTATTGTGATTGAATTCACAGACTTTCGTTTTTCGTCTGTTATATCTCAGATTTCTTAAAGACCAGTAATTGGCGTGTTTATTTAGCTGTTCTCAAAAATTTTCTATGTAATAATTAGCTGTTTCGATTTTAAAAAAGAAAATAAAAGAGCAAAACATATTTCGTTCTCGACATATACATCAGCAATGACTGGTATAAAGACCATTTTTATCTGAAGTATAAGCGACATTTACTTTCGTATATAATGACTTGTAAATGCCGCATAGAAACGGTATCTTTGTTCTGTTGCGCGAGTCGTTAAAATAAAGGATAATTTCGTATCCAATCACCTTCAAATGAAAACGGAACATAACCACGCTAATAATCAGAAGACAAGAAAAATTCCTGGCCTTGTTAAAACAAAGTTTACCAATTATGCTTTTGTTTTGTTCACATGCCATTTTTGCCGATCTACAACACTGACAGTAAGGAAAATACGGCTTCTGGTTTTAAATCATAATAGAGTTTTGTATAGGTGCCATTTGCGCGGATCTATAGCTAGGAAAAAGGATTTATATACGCACAGCCTGTTGTTATGGAGTGGAGGAAAGAAAGAAAATTATATCATAAAAAGCATAAAATAAGATATTTAACTTTTTCAAAATGAAATTGTAACCAATATTATTATCTATTCGGAGTGTAAGCAATAACAATAAATAACAAGTGTAAAGTTTATTTTCAAGACAAAAGCATAAAAACACTTTTTAAAATAAGCAAATGCTGAGTGATTAAAGGGTTAAGCAATAGTGCTCCCATAAACGCTGTAAAACAAATTTAAAGATTATGTAATCTAAGAACGTTTGTCTGAAAGTTTATTATAAGAAGTTTTATTTAAATTAAATAAAATTATGAAATAATTAAATCTTTAATGGAGAAAGGTTAGAAATAATAATTTGGTTGAATATATTCTCAAGAAGTAGGAACAAGAATAGAACATTTGAATATGATATTAAGAAGGGAAAAAATATACTGAGTTTTATATTCGTGAGTATTTTTTTGATTTCATTATTGTATTTTGGCATTTAGTTGCTCTTTTCTTCTCTTATGAATCGGAACCGTCTTTGTTGTGCTGAAACTAGCTATATAGCCTTCGCTTGCAACTTGTTATCTCCCCTGAATTGCCTAGTGAAAAGAGATTATGAAAACTCTTCAGTTCTATTCCCTGGTCGTTGACTCCTCAAATGTAGCCATTGTTCATCATTACACTGGTCGACAAGTATTTTTCATCAAGCATATGTCAAGGTGTACTTAGTGTAGTTTTTAATGCTGATTCCAAATATACAATTAGTTTTTTGACATCACGTACAGTTTTCAAGATGAGAAAGTTTTTTGGTTTTAGCTCATGCATTATATAGAAATTCCAATTAATGACGTGTATGCATGTATTTCATTTACACCATGGAAACATACCTTTAAAATAAACTACATTATTCATTGCTGCATAGTTCAGATGCAATATTTCATCATCTTAAATTAACCAATCTAGTTTTGTCTGATGAAATAGGTATTTCAACATCTCAAATTGTCCAGTCATAATTGGTCTGATGAAATATTTCATCATCTCAAATTCAATATAAGTATAACCGTTTGTATCTATTTCCTTACTTGTTTTACAGTGTTAACAATGTCAAGACAGTGTAGAAATCCTCCCGATGTGTTTTGTTATGTCTGTGGACAATTTATTGTGAAAGCCCCAAAACGTACAATAACACCAGAGATCAAGAAGATTTATAAGCTATAGATGTTTTCTTTTTAAAAAAAGCTGTACTTCTCCATAATGGTAATTTGAAGCCCTCCATTCCTATTGCACACTCCGTTAATCTTCATGAATCATATGAGAATATGGAACTTTTACTTCATGCCATTGCCTATGAAAGATACTCATGGGAAATATGTGGAGATTTAAAAGTCATTGGAATGTTAATGGGAATGCAGTCAGGTTTCACAAAATACTGTTGTTTCTTGTGTCTATGGGATAGTCGGGCAACTGACAGACGTTATTCGGAATCAAACTGGCAGACAAGAACATCATACCAGCCAGGACTGTCTAGCGTCAAGAATACACCTCTTGTAGATCCATGTAATGTCCTATTGCCTCCTTTGCACATAAAGCTTGGACTGACGAAACAGTTTGTAAAGACACTAGGGAAGAGAAATGCCAGAGGGTTTGAGTATATTGTAGAAAAGTTTCCCAAAATCACACAGGCGAAGTTGAAAGAGGGTATCTTTGTCGGACCCCAAATTAGAGAAGTACTCAAAGATGTCAACTTCAAGACAACACTGGATGAACTGGAACTGCCTGCCTGGAATGCTTTCAATTGGATCTGAGAGAATTTCTTGGGCAACAAGAAGGCAATGGACTACAAGGATGGCATCAAGAATCTTCTGAGATGTTACTCAGCAATGGGTTGTCGCATGTCACTGAAAGTTCACTTCTTGGACTCCCATCTGGATTTCTTCGCAGATAACCTTGGAGCGGTGTCTGATGAACATGGTGAAGGATTTCACCAGGACATTAGTGCTTTGGAGAAACGGTACCAAGGCTTCTGGAATGACAGTATGCTGGCTGACTACTGCTGGACACTTTACCGTGATCAACCAAATCAAGAACACCGCAGGAAATCCAAATCACAATGTTTCTAACTCTGTTGTTCTAACTTTGTCTGTTTTGTCTGACCCATTTTTTTGTGTATTCACTCTTTGTAGAATGATAGTGATGATTTTTAACTCAATAAACTCATTTACTTTCTAAAAATAATATGTCCTTATTTATTGCGTTAATGATTTCATATATACAAATATGTAAATATTTGCATGTATCTACTGGAAAACTGATACGTGCTGCATACAAATGGAGTGAAATTTTTAAATCAGCATGAAAAATTAGTCTAAAAAAGTTGGTTTGCATTCATAATGAGTATAATACATTTAATTTTGTTGACCAGTGTTATTAGCTGTTTTAAATTTAGTTTTTTTTACAATCAGGATGAGATCGTTCAATGTTACAAGTACCGCAGCAATGCAGTAATAGATGGGGAAAATATCAGGTTTCATTAACTTCCTGTAAAATCCGCGCGACGACAGACAGCTACTTCGCAACGCTGGAAATCAAAATGCGGACCAAGAAACAACCTGTTCTTTCCTAATTTTCTCACAGGGTATTTGTGACTACAGGAAAATAGTACAGTATATCTTAGATGGAAATTCTTGGCCGTGATGGCAGCTCGACTGTATATCAATTCTGTTAACAACACATTTTAATATAAACTCAGAGCTATTTAACGTTTTTATTTGCTGTCTGTCTTTGCATATTGAGATGTATTTAATTTTGTGGAATTCGAAACAAATTAAAAGGATGTTTTTCCTGAAGTGCGACAAGGAGAACAGATGGAGCTGCTTCCATAGTGGTCAAGAATTCTACATAATTATGCCCCTCAATTGAATATATGAGAATAAAATAAAATAATAAAGATAATACTTTGATGTCATTCAGTCCGGACAGAAGAATATATGGTATTTCTTGAAAAAATGCAACATTTAAATTAATAAGGTACAAGTGCCATCACCAGTCTAATTAATGTCTGGTCGGTTTGTTGGTTGTTCTGTGCCCTGTCTGGAATACTAACCGAATGAAGGCGTGACACTAGAAACCGTGTCCAGCACGTAAGTGCCCCAGGTGCTCCACGTCGGCCATTCCAAGAGAAGAACGAAAATACGCCGAACCGAGCCGACTGGAATTCTAACACGAATACTAAACCGGAAGAATCCAATAAATTAAGAAAAAATAGTACTGCGCTATCTTTTTATTAGACTACAAGTGGCTTTTGTGTTACTGTTCTGTGTAATATCTGCTGTTTGTTTATTTTTTTCCTAAATATTTTTATTCAGTTGTCAGAAAAACAAACAGAAACTGGCAAAATGTGACTGGCGTTGGATGCGGAACAGCAGTTCGGATCTAGACGCACAGACCAAAGTGTGTTGTCATTCTTCATTACGCGAGTGATGCCCATGAGAAAAAAAGTGCGAGCGGAAAATGTAGGTAAGGTGCGCCTAGGAAGTGAAAGGCGATGAAGACATGAGGTATTAGGTCGTTACAAACGCTTTGTCGGTTTTTATATTATGTTAATTTTGGGTTCATCTTTTGAATGCTTGTGAAGGTGTATGTATGTATATATGTCGAGTTGTAGCGTGTGCTTTAGCATACATTACGCAAAACCTAAAATCATAAAATGGATGTCTGTTTCAGGATTCTGAGTGAAGCTTGGATAGAAAAGTTTTCTGTGCCATTTTGCTTCGCGAGTTCAAACCAGGCCACAAAGCCAGAGCGAGGCAACTCGTAACATTAACCAAGAATGGGGCGAGGACAGTTTCGATCAGGAGATGTGAGCCTCGAAGATAAGGAACGTAGCGGACGTCCTTCCAGCTGAGATGAAGACCCTCTGAAAGCCTCAGTTGAAGCCGATCCAAGAAAAAGAGTGCGAGAAATTGCAGGAGAGCTTGACGTACGCACTGCAACTAGTTCCCGGCATCTTGACGCAATCGGCAACATGGAAAAGCTTGACAAGTTGGTGCCTCAGGAGTTGAATGAACAACAACAAAATATTTTGGTGGACTGCAACTGGTGTCATCCACTATAACTTCTTGCAACCTGTCAAAACCATCACAGCTGAAAGGTACTGTCGCGATTAAACGTTGTTCATCAGAAACTCTCCCAACATAACCGGCATTGGTGAATCGAAGAGGCCAAATCCTGCTCTATGACAATGCTCGTCCTCATGTTGCAAAAGTGACTCTTCAGAAACTGAACATGTTGGGGTAAGAAGTTCTCCCTGACCCAGCCTATTCACCAGACCTTTCTCCCACAGTCTATCACCTTTCCAAACACCTCGACAGCTTCCTCTGTATGAAATCCTTCTCCAACCAAGCAGCAATTTAAAACTGCCTTCCAACAGTTTATCGACTCCAGAAATCCAGATTTTTTATTCAAAATGGTATAAATGCGCTTGTAACTCGTTGGCAGAAGTGTATTGATTGTAATGGAACTTACTTTGATAAAGAAACTTCACGTTCAGCAACGATATGATGTTTCATTGTAGCGGTAAAAAAAACCAACAAAACGTTTTTAACAACCTAATATTTCACAAATTTACCAAATAAGACCTCATTTTAATTGTTGTTTGATGAGTCGATTGGTGATTATTACCATAATTAGATAAACAAGAAACAGCGAAAGAGTGGAAGATTCGATAGATCGAAGCCGGATCATAAGTTTTTTGTTATATTTTTTTGTATTAATATCACTTGGTCACCACACAACCGCTTGGAGAATCTTTTATTCGTTGACTGACGAATAGTAGATAAAATTAACGTTCCTTACACTTGTCCAGCTCAGTTTTTTCTTTCAGAAGGCATTCATATTGTTGAGGGGTTTTGGACCTACGGAGATTTATACAAACTTCAGGTTTCCTCATTAACAAGACCTTTCTTTATCCTCATTTTAGGTCACATGACATGGAAAATTGTAGTCGGGATAAGCCCGTCAGATATAATATTTGTACCCAAGCTTTATGGGGACAGTAATTTGGACAAACAAGTGGTAAAAAAAAAATATATATATATATGACAAGTTATGCATGCTTGAAGATGCTTTGATGGCAGTGAAGGGGTTTCTAATCAAAGATATCTTTACCCCTTCAGGAGTCCACCTCATAATCATCTCTCCTGCGAGGAAAACCATCCAAGCATCATCAGCTCATGAATTCCAGATGACTCGCATGGAGGTCAACTTGAGAATTAATGTGAAACGTTCCATAGAACGAGTAAATAACTTTAAAATTCTTTTTAAGGTGTAATGTCAATATGTATGCACAACAGTGTTTCTAACATATTAGATGTTTGTTCAGGTCGACTGAATTCACAAGCATCCCTCATACAAAACTGAACAATACTGTTTGTGGAACTGTAAGTTCCAGCTACATTACGAAGTACTGTATTTACATTCATCTGACTCAGCAGACCAATATATGTTGTATGCAAACAATGTTATATTGTGATTTATTTTGGATTTAAAGATTAAAGCAGAAAACAAAATTTTCTATTGAGATATTATTATTATTTAGCAAACTACCCGATTAATTTTTATATCACCTTTCATAGTGACTCCTACCGGAATTTAATTTTAAATCAAATATAAATTCTGCGAAATTAATATGATACATTTCATTATAAAAAAGAATTATCGCATTAAGATCTTTGCAGTCATATTAAAATTGTAAATAATTTAGTCCTGTATTCAAGTAGATTATTATTATTATTATTATCAAATAAAGTTATATTAGGAGCACGTGAGAGAGTCAAGGGTTAGAGCCGTCACTTAAACACCTCACGTCATTCATAAATTAGGTTGCTTTGAAAACCATTGCTTCGCTGTGCACCTATGTCTTTCAGATGCTGCTATCCGTTTTTTTGTTTTTTTTTCAGCTCTTTTTGCTAATTGGGGAAACCTTTGGTATAGGACTATTCAAGTCCGTGCTGACCCACGGCATAACTGTAGAAATCTGTCAGCTTACGTAAAATGATATCTCCGCACAATGCTTCATTAAAACGAATTCTTTCGGTCTCCAAACCATCCTTGTTCATGCTATAAAATCATTTCACTTTCTGCTGGTTATTGCATTCTGGCTTTGTATGTAGAAATAAAAAGCGTGTGAACGTTTCAGCTTCCAATGAGCAGACGAATCGTCTTTTTTTTTTTTGCCAGCATCAAGAGGATGAATAACCCGGCTCAATGCAGGACGTTTTATCTATACCAATTCATAATAGGTCTGGCAATGTGGACAGTACACTAAGCTACACGGAGCTCCAACTAAGATAAATGTACCTAAGAGACATCGCAAAATCTACTTGTTCTAGGCTATTAAAGTTGGCCTTATTCTCCGAAGAAATACTTTGTACGAATCTCTGACAAATGGCTTCAAATTGTTGCATCAGATTCTAAAGTTGTATAGTTTATCAGTATTTTCCACTAAGTCACCTGGAGAGGTTTTAGATTGTCTTTTTATCACTAATCCGAAATTAGACGCAGAGATTCGTTCCTCTCTGATCTGCTTCCTTAGACGTTTTTATTCTGATCTATAGCGTAAGTTTAAAGATTACGGATGCTTCCTCTTCAGTAACTGTCAATCTCTGAAGATTGACGTCCGTAGCAGACGCATACTCTAACAATTCTTAAGTCAACACCGTCTGCATAAGCAAAAATCGACATTGTGCTTATCTGGTACGGTGCTTTCTCTAAACCGCTTGTCATCGCCTCTGTATGTAAATACTCTGTGGAAGTTTTCAAGTCATGCGGCCTGGTTGGAGACATTTGCACTCCATTCTGTCTGGAAGTCTCAAGATTCCTAAGTTGCCTATGTACTCTACATCGCATTCCTTGGATCTGTTCACGCTCTACTATTTGTTTAGGTTTCTGCTCGGACTTGACAAATGGAAGATTTTCAGATGTTTGGTAGTCTAAGGGTTTGATTTACTCACTCGCCTTGAAAGTAGATACAAATTTTATTTCTTGCTTTCTGCTCTCAAAGTTTGGCAAGCGCATGAAATATTGCAGCCGCATCGTTGTATCCATGCTTCACTAGCATTTTAAAGATACAAGGAAAGAACAACTTTGTGGACTAGCTCTAAATACATCGCGTGGAACATTTTATTCCATTATGAATTAGCTCTGATGTGGCCAAGAAACATTGGTGATTTTGAAAATACCTGATTATAACATAACTGGTGTCAGACACGTAGATTTTACAACCTTAATATATATATATATATATAGCTAACTGAATTTCTTTTTACAAAAATGAAATTCAGTATTAATCTTTTTATTGATGAATAAAATTTTAATTGGATATTCCCAATTATGAATATCAGCAATTACGAAAACATTTAACATTAGAATTAATAGTATATAGCTATATTATTATATTAAAATAGACATGAACCTGTGCGTATCTAACCGGACACATTGAGTCGTGCTGTTTTTCAAGGTTTCACCGGTTACCTGTCGGCAGTAAGAGGAGGCAGTTCCATCTGATGAACAGCAGTTACATTTATCATTAACTTCACGGAAAGCTGCCTTCTGAGCGCCGAATGATCTTTCATCGGAATATCGATGTTTTCATAAAACTAAATTATTGTATAGTCCTTTCTCACAAATCCGGGGGGAAAAGATTAAGGGGAAGTTTCTCGTCCAGTCTTGACGGATACGGGAACTAAGACTTTTATGCCAAGAGGTACCCACAGACTGCCTGCATTCCGCTTCTCTCTGATTGCATTGTCTGCCTTCGTTTGGCGAATTTCGAAAGAACGCTAAGTTGTCCAACCCCCGCTCCCGCCTCTCCCCGATTTCGCGACTAGCTTTGTTGTGGTGTCAGCTAACAATTGGCTTCAATCAAAAAGGAAATTCCTGCAAACTTTTCTATTCCGAGAGCTTGAATTCATTATTATCCTCAATTTCTCTCACTTCCACTAAACCGCCCGGAAGTAAGAACATATACGGGAGATAACTCTTACAACACAGATCACTTGGGTTACAGGAGGCCGTAGAGTGGAAGTGACCTGATAGACAGCGAAGAAGATCGCAAACAATAGCAGTCTGGGGGCATCGATTCCGAACTCCGCTCGCAGCACACTGACTCACAGATGCTGAGTCGGTCGGACCTGAGAAACCCAGGAAACACCGACAAAGGCATGTATGTGCATGCTTCGTGCCTAATTACTTTAAAACATAAAACTATTTAAAATATAAAAGATTTCTGAATTTAAAAAATAATCATGTAAAGAAAAGGATAAAGCGGAAATTGCATTCCAACAACATAATCATTCCGTTATGTAGTTTAAACAAAGTCCAAGAGACTTTGCTATATAGAGATGTGATACCCTGAAGCAAGTTATCTGCTACTGTCTCTAAATCTAAGAAGGTAACATACAAATATGGGCAATATGGGCAAGTTAGAAAAACAATTAATGTTACATCGCAAAGCGTTATCGCGAATTCACAGCAGTCATAGTGCGTGTGCGTGAAACACTGAAATATTCCGGTGTTAAAATATAATGGATTTTGTATCTTTACGATGCATTTCGCAGCTTAAGTATTTCTCCAGAATCACATTACGCAGAAGGTCGAGTGTGTGGAGCACCACACGTCGTCCAAGCAGAGCTTGGAAGCTGCGCCGGTCGATGTCGAGATCAAGAAGAACTGTATCGGGAATCGGATGCAATCCGCCGCGACATCCGAGAGGAAACTCGTGGACCTTGATGTCCCATCCACTGTCAACGCGATTATTTCAGGTTCTGTATGGTTAAGAATCAGGTGCGGTAACAGCTGGTACCTTCCTTCACAGGACAACCGACGACACAGCTTACCGTGATGAAGCGGGTATAAGCTAAATCGGCAGCATCCTTCGATCTATCGCTTTTACGACGTGGTTATGCAAAAAGAAAAAAAAAAGACGCCCGGAGTAGGAGAGAGATGGATTTCCTTCTCTCCCGATTTGTTTTCTAATCTTTTTTTTTTTGTTGAGTAAACCGATATTTTGAAACATCGTCTGAGGATTTCTGTACCACTGCCTCATCGCGTCGTAAATCGCGATAGACGAATTGAAAACCACGCACGGAAGACGTCGTCGCGTTGGCAGCCGGGTCGTAAACTCGCATCAATCACCATAACGTAGTTTGTAGGCAGCATCTGGTTTTCGGCGTCTCCCCCGCCGTAAAGGACCTGATAATACTTTACGATGTCGTAAATCGTGGTACCTGACGCGAAGTCTTCCCGATCACCACGGGCGGAGGGGGGCATTCGTCTGTATGCACCACACGATGATGTCGGTTAATTTATATCACATATAACCCTAACCTGCGCGGATAAAGGTTTTCGTTCTTACGTAACCAAGACTGCAACCAATCACGATGGGTCTTCTCACGGGACTACTCGTCAATCTCCTCTTCTGGAACCGGCCACGTTTAAAATGGAAAAAATCGACAGTGAAGAGATTTCAGATCAGTTTTTTTTTAAAACACGCTAAATAGATCGCTTCTTTGATCTTACAGGGTAAGAATACAGGAATGTACAATTCAAAGGTGTACAATAAAATACTGGGGTGTACAATACTGGGGTATACAATACTGGGAGTATACAATACTGGGGTATACATTACTGGGGGTATACAATACTGGGGTATACATTACTGGGGGTATACAATACTGGGGTATACAATACTGGGGTATACATTACTGGGGGTATACAATACAATACAGGGGTATACAATACAATACTGGGGTATACACCTAACGTGTGGTTTCATAGTCACTAACAAGTTTCGCTTGAATAATATGAGCTTTTTCAAAGCGAAAACAAACTAAAATAAAGACATAAAGGTAGATAAAGAATGGATACTAGAATTATGCTAAGGAACAGAAAGCATGCATGAATGAATGCATATACTTCGTCCTCTCGTTAAGCAAATACAAAACAGGTTGGAGTTGGGACGATATAGGGATTTGTCATAACAAAGGGTTATGTTAACGAGAAGGGTATTGTTGCTGCTTTTCTTAATGATCCATCTACCCGGAGAAGTTCTTACTAGAGCTCCTCTGTGTTTAGATGCAGGAGGAAGGCTTGCAGATGAAGAGCCGAAAGAAGCGATGAAGCCAAGAGAGGTTCGCTAAGTCGGGTCACGATCGCCTGCTGACCGAACTCGCGCCCCACCCACAGCCGGCCGAAGCTTTATGCTCTCGGCCCTGGGGGTTGTCACCGACGCCGGCATTACGGAGAAACAGCTTAGTGGGACAAGGATGGTTTTCGCGGGAGTTCGCTCATTTCTACTTCGTGACGCCGAACATTTGGACGCAGGAAGTTTTAAAGAGAAGAAGCAAGTGAAGCAAACGTCGTCGTCAGCGACAGATACGACGTCTGCCCGTGGGCGGATAACGGGCAGTGCTGCACCCTCGCTCCCTGGGTCGGGGAGACTCGAGTCGTCTGTAAAAATAAAAGTTTCACAAAAGAGTTCGAGCAGCCGTGGGCTCGTTGTCGCAAAACACTCGCGACCTCTGTCGCCGCGCGCAGTCTACCGGAAACACGGACGTAAATTGGCTGGCGACAAGTCTCGGTGACGAGTCCGCGCGCCCGCGGTTGCTGACAGCTGGCGTCTGCCTAACGACGACGAGCGGGCGCGTGGAGGCAGAAACTGGGGAAATATTTTCCTTTGGCTCTTCCCAGCAGGATAACTGAAAAAAAAAAAGAAAAAGAAAAAAAATATGGCAGCGCGACTGGGCCCCCTTCTCCCCGCTCCCCTTTCCTATCAGATGCTTGATTTGCTTAACGCGATTCGTTCGGTAAATCAGACCTTTAAATGCCGGATTTCGGTATAAGTTTCGCTTTACTGCCGTTTGGCGGGGAGTCTGAACCGGTGGAATATTTAAGCTAACTGGTTTATCATCCCATCTCATTTCCGGGAAGCGCCCTTTAAAATCCACGTGTTCTGACCAGCTCGAGTAACCGTTCTTTGAAAAAAGCCTTAAAACCGAAATGTTTTGTACCCGTGCCTCTTTCTATAATTTAATCTGGCTTTATTATTATTATTACTATTACCATCATCGTTTTTTATTTGCGTCCCATAACAAAATTATAAACTAAATAAATTCTACGCGATCATCAGATATTATCCTTAGAAAACTAATGTCTCTAAAATAAATTTAAAAGATTATCCAGGATCTAATTTGTTCTTAAAGAGAACTTTCCCTTTTGCAAAAATTCAATTAAAGTATAACAACTACTTTCTGCAAAATTAATTAAAAATCGACTTAGGAATGAATTTGTATATCCGAGATTCTTCATGTTATTACTGTGGTAAGTGATACTCGGTACTGAATAGAGATTTCATGTATTTCCATGAATTTAATAACAATAAGTGTCATCTTGTGATGAAAAGGATTCCATATCTAGGTTAATATGGTCAGATGTGAGTGTCCTTTGATTTCACAACTCTGTGCTAATACAATAGTTCGTCTCTAGCATTTACTCTTTACAATGAGCGCCAGCAAGAACGGCAGATGGTTTTCTTTGAATAGATTTAGATAACCAATCGTTTCAGAAGTTTTTTTTTGGAAGCCATAAACAGTTCTAGAGTCATTATGTTTTTGTATTCCGCTAACCGTCTTAATTAAAACTGTTTCACCATCTCCCCCCCCCGACCGATCCTATTGAAAAAAAAAAGGAGAGAAACAACCAAGCGGGATTCGTCGGTCTTTGTTCTGCTTACCAAAATGAAAGATCCCGTGCGCGGACCCCTTGCGGCGAAAAACGAAACAAAGAGCATAAAACCATTCCAGACCAACCATCGCCCGACGACGGGAAACTGTCGATCTTTTAGATGTTGACGCTAAGCTTGGTTCTGTCGATCCCGATTTTCAGCTCGTGTAATTGGTGTTATTCATAGGGGAAAGTACGGGCAATTAGCGGAACTCTCCACTGTTTGCACCTCGGCGCAAACGCGCCAGAAGCTGTGCTACCTTGTAATTTGTACCCACACACGTCGTCTCGTTTCAGTTGTGTCCTGTCATCTAGGGATCAATCAAGAAGATAAGCACACGGCAGAAAATTCAGCCCTAATAAGGGGACGGCAGGGAGTAGTTATCCGAACTTGGGGAATCTCTTTTGACGGACCGAGGCTGACGCGGTTTGTACTTTACATCACGACGCCACCATGTCAAAATAACCTACCTATTAATTTCTCTTTATTCCAGCTCATGATATCGTTACTACACAATGGGGCGCACATCTTCCGGAATCCAGTTCGATCTCTGGTCACTAAAGAAGACAAAATTATTACCACCAGCTTCTGCCTGTTAATTCCTTTAGAAAAATGCAAAAGGAACTTCACTTTCTGGTATATAAGGGTACAACTCGGTATGCAGAATACGGGGCAGCCAAAAAGTAAAAGAGAGTCAAGAATGCTGAGAAATATATTTTATCATTAAAATTTTTTTCACAGTGAATTATATATAACCTTACTGGACTGGAGGTTAGCTGTGTTCAAGAGAGAGCCAAAGCAGCCTCGTTTTAAAAGCCCAATGCTGTATTTAAGAGAGAGAGAGCCAAAGCAGCCTCGATTTCAAAGCCCAATGCTCTATTTAAGAGAGAGAGAGAGCCAAAGCAGCCTCGTTTTCAAAGCTCCGATGTAACAACTTTCAAACGTTTTAAATTTAGCATAACATTAAAAAAATATTTACTGAATAAAATTTCAGCAATTTTGTATTAAAAAAGATAAAAATCACACTGTTGTTATTATTATTATTTCACTTATTTGCAAAGGTAAGTAAGCGTTAATATTTAGTTTTTGTTTTATAAGATTGTGGCAGCAGGCAGTGGACGGGGAAGTCGTCTATACTTTATCATGAATAGATATAAAAAAGAAACAAATTCGCTTTATTGACATTTTATGCCAGTCAATACTTTTCATAATTAATATCATGCAAATATTAGTAATAAGTTTGTTCTTTAATTTATTCTTTAAAGATAAATTAACAATGCTCAGTGGTGAATTCTCCGCCATCCAATACGAAATTTGTCCAAACAGTATTTATCTAACATATTTTCTTTCTTTAAAAGATTACTGGTCAAGAAATAAAGTTCACTTGAATCTCAGAAACTGAATAAATGTATATAAAAGTCTATCAAAAGTTCTGATTTGTATAAATGTTATTACTTATCTGAATGTCTCCGCTAGTATACTGCGCGAATTCAAAAGCAATGCAAGCAGTGGCTTTACAGAATGATAAATATTTCTAACAAAGAGCTAATCTTGTGGACTCGGAGGGATCTGCATTTTTATAGATTTTGAGCTCAACAAGCGAGTGAAATATTAGCAGGTATTAGAAGAGGAGTTAAAGAGACCACACTGCACGGTCCTAAAAACTTACACGAGGTTAAATGTTATCTTTACCTGTTCTTTACTGAAAACCTGAATAAATTCAAATATGTCTTTACAGGGTGCTTAAAACTCGCATTAACTGATTACCTGAAAAAGTTAAGTATTAAAAAAAAAGTCTTTTCTTTAAAAAGAAATCAGATAGGAAAGCTTTCGTCGTCTTTATGAAACGATTCTCGAAGTCTTCAGTTGCCGTTTAACTATTCTGCTGTCAATGAATAGTCCCTTCCAGTGTATATGGACTGATATTCTGTGAGGCTTGATTTCGCAGTGAGACTATAAATGTATCTCTTGGTGGGGGGGGACAAGGAGTTTTTCTCAGAATTTCAGCGTACCGACTGATGTTCGAATCACAGACAAAACTAAACTTAAACAAGCTTTCATCCCAAGAATTTTTATGGAATTTTAACGTTTCCCTATCCGCTCTTTTAGTACTCTCTTTCTTTCTCGCTCTCGCACTCTATTTTGTTCCTTAACGCAAGCCGACCATATCTTTTTTCCTTCTTTGCTGGTACATTTAAACAAAGATACATTCAGAAAAATGTCCACTGACAGCGGTAGGGTGTTGAAGACAGCTGTGTTCCTTTATGCTCCCAGTGCTTTAAAGTGGAGCACAATAAGAATTAAAACTGACAATGACTCTACTTAGAAACTCCATTCCGATTTCTTTCAAGTGACTAAACTCTTGAATTTAATATATTTGTTCTCTCTATTTACGTTATCGTCCAGCAAATAATAGCAAATATTAAAGTGTCTTTTATAGTCGTTTAGTTGTTTTATTTCAGGGAATTTTCCGTCAATACTGCCGATTATATTTAGTAAAGCACAGGGACTTCGTAATCGGGTAGTTGGTCGAAAGTGACAGTGAATTGTGTTAACTTTTTGTATATACTGACACGGAACCAGAATAAATATTCCTGGGAACTCTTTCTGGGTTGTTCTCTTCCAAGGGATAGAAGACAAAAAGAAAATTGGCATCTGCCTTGACGAAAGTGAAAAAGCCTGCAACTGTTTCCATGACATAAGCAGCTGTGTTTCCGCCAAGTATTGAAGAATTCTGCAGTCAAATCTGACTTGGTGAAGCTTAAATATGGCTACTTACGACGTGTCGCGAAGGTCCGGACCCGCTTGCGACATTTATTAATTAATGCCTGTCCTGAACTACCTGACTGATTGTCTTTATGGAAATGTCCGATCCCCTTATTTTAGGGGACGACCCGGATGTACGGAGAGCTGTCACTACTTTATCTTTGGTGATTTTTCCAAGACGATTCCACTTTTCTATAATTGTTGATGAATAGTTTCTTGCAATTCCATAGGCCCAGTGATGCATGATGCATTAAGTAATCGCCTAAAGTTTCCAGTGTGTGTAAACCTAAAGAATCTTTTTCGGTTACTCGTGGTTCTTCACCTTGCGCCAGCTCGGTGCACCAACAAAACCAAAAAAAGAGAGAGAAAGATCCTGGAAACTACCACAATTCCCATTAGGAAGTGTACGATAACCTGCATAGCTTCACTGACTTTCCATTTAGAGCGAGGTGCGGAAACAGCGGCTGTAGTATTTCCTTCCAATTGGAAGCGTATCTGCCGAAGAAAGACAGAGCGACCGACCAACCGCTCTTCGAACGTCTGGATTTCAAAGCCGCATGCCCCCCCCCGTTCTGTTTCAGGTTACGCCCGACAAAGAAGGAAAGTATACTACGGGAAATTTATTTGAAAACGAAGAAAGACGTTAACCCGCTGGTTCGCATGAAGCCTGATAGATAATTGGAAAAATGACTGTGAATTAGCAAGATATTACGGCGAAAAGAAAAACTAAGCCGACGCAGTTCTTCTGAATTGGCAGTTTTCAGTCTGCAGCAACGAAGAGTCAGATGATCGCGATGCTTCTTACTGATGACTGCGCATTCTCTGGAACCGCGTGGGGACAAAGGAACTCCTCCAGTTATCAGTCGTCATTATTATTTTCTATCAAATGACATTGGTTCCGGCTAAAGACTTAATACAGATTCGCTTGTTGTTTGAACTGAATCCGTAAATATAAACATTTGTTTGTTTTATGAAAACCGCCCAGTCGAAGCTTTTATGTACCTTTTGTGTTTTATATAATTTACCTATAGTCAAAACAATGTTGCAGAATGCACATTTAATGTATTTTGCTGCTTTTTTTACTTAGTAATTGCATCCATACAAGATGTTATACATTAGTACAGAGTACTTTTGAATGTGAGAAACAATGCTTAATTGGTTTTAATGTGGTAAAAATGTATTTATTAGATTTTGGTGCCGCGCCAGTTGGCTTTGGATCCGATGACACTCGCTTGCAGTCCGATTTTCGTGTCGCCCGACCTTCTTAGCAGCAGTTTTCCACACCTAATTTCTTCAAAGTGTCGGCAGCCTTCAGCCTCCACCTACACTACATCTTCCTTTGAAAGTACTTTCGAAGGTACCATGATCAATGCTGCAGTAGGTGAAGTGTGATGGTGACTCTGCAGTGCTTCTCAAATTTCCGGTCACCACGGATGCTAGTCTGATTTGGCTACTTCATTTCCGTTCTTGCCATCGAGCGAGGATAGCAAGAATATTTCAAGGCGTTTGATACAGCTGAGGTAAAGCGCCCACGTTTCACAGCCGTATAGCAGGGATGTTAGCTTCGCCGAATTACTTACTATCTTCTCATTTATTTGATCAGTTTGATATTCTGCTGCTTAACGTGTCGCAGTCTTTGAAGAGTCCGACCTGTCTGTCGTATTCTGTCAGATATTTCTTGGTTCTAGAAAAGCATCCCTTCAGATGACGCTGCCGAGACATGTTAGGTGATTGACCTTCATTACTTTTCACCCAATCGATGATGATAATACTTGGATTCATGGCCATGTAGGTGGGGCCGGTTTAAAAAGAACTTCTGTTTTTTCCAAGCTGATGGTGACCCCCCAAAGTTTTTGGTTGTCTTTGAGAACCCGTCTAGGATAAGCCGCAGCTCTTGTTCTGTATGGCTTCACGGAAACACTGTAACACTCAACGAACACCCAAAACATCCAAAGCATGAGATGGTGCGGTAATTATGGCTACAGCTGCACGTTTTACACAGATACGTGAAAGCATCCATACCGAGTCACGTAAAAACAGGTAAGTAAAAAAAGGCAGGAGTAACATTAATCTAGTTACCAAAGTATTGCTGGTTTTAATAAGAAGATTGTATTATTAAAATTATAAAATGTATTGTATAAGCCATCACGCAAGAAAATCGGAAATCTTCCTCTAGTTACGATGATGCGAACAGTTAATCTGTTTTCTACAAATCCGGCGGAAGTTTTTCCGTAGAAGTTATAACATATGCTAACAGAGAGAGAGAGAGAGAGAGAGAGATTACGTCAGTACATATATATATATATATATATATTATATATATATATATATATATATAGAGAGAGAGAGATATGACGTCAGTACACACACACACACACATATATATATATATAGAAAGAGAGAGAGAGAGAATTATTATATCTGTTGCAAGAAGCAAAATCTGTAAATATTTAACAGTCTGAAGAATTTGTTATTGTCTTCATTTACTATACCATATATATATATATACACACACATACATTCTTCTATTTTTCTATATGGAAGCTGATACATTATAATTTCTATTCTGTCAACAACTGGAACACTCAGGAATTATTTAAAATAATTATAGTGTTAGGTTGAATGGAGACTTTAGTTAATTCACAAAGTAGCATTTAAATTGATTTGAGTGTCGTTAAACATGAAAATATGAAATAAAAAATGACGACATGCATTGTAATGGAAATAAATAAAATTAATTAATTAAAATTTTTTGTTAATCTCATTTTTTGAAATTAATTTAAAACTGTTTCTCTACTGGAATGTCTTCAAATATTTTAAAATAATCAAAATCTTAGTATGGTTTAAGCCAATCTGTGTACGTGTAGCAATAAAAGTCCTCAACATTTTTGAAATTTAGAAACAACTGTAAATGCTTACCGCTTTATCTGAATTTATATAGGTTCTGACTGTTATTATTATCCCTGAGATATTTGTGAAATGTTTGTGGCGTACCTAAGATTTTTGTGTTATACTTTTTCGAGCTTTTATCCTTTGTTGTTTTAACATTAAAGGGGTGAGAGAAAAGATGGATTGCCTGAAACGAAGTCAGCTTATAACAGCAGAGAGCGTTGTGTGATGAAAACTCAAAAAGGTACAACATGTCGAATAGGTTGTTGTAGTTTACTTTTGTCTGTTTTCTTGATACATAAATCTCAGAAAGAAGAGCCAGTGCTGTAAAGAAATATTCTGAAAATGACTCTTTTTCTTTTACAGGATTCTTTCAATATTTGAAGGAAAAAAAAACATCGAAAGGATAGCCAGGGTTTAGAGATTTCTCGATTTTGCTTTAGACAAAAGCAATTAGAAAATAAAGTGGTCTCGCAAGAAAGATTGATTGACGTTTATGGTTGGCAACCAGTTTTAAGACAATTGCTTTTGTTCTTGACAGGTGCTGATTACTAGCGAAATCGTTCCCTCATTTCATGTGTTTAGTCCGGAAAAGAACGAAAAAGAGCCAACCATCTCAAAGTCTTTTCTATAGTAAGAGTACAAACGACATGGGAGGTTGACGAACTGGTGTGTTATTACGTTGTAATACTCGTCGATTCTTTTGTATTAATCACGCACCGAACAGACAAACACCGCAAACGTGCTGCCCAAACTACCTTGAAATTGCGCGAGATTTTATCGCGAATCTGTATCAGTGTTCGAGACATCCTAGATAAGATGTTTCCTTTGTAAGATTGAAATATTTAACCAGTAATGTTTCCATTACATTATTACAACAATCCCCTTCTGCAAGACTTGCAGCGATCTATGCTACATCTTGGTACGAAACCTGTTAATAAATAATGATTTATAACAGAGATCAATTCCAGGGTAAGGAAGCAATTTTGAACAAAAATTAATTATTAAATTTACAAAAGCAGCATGTAATAAGACTACTTTGTTTAGATCCTATTAATTATTAAGCACATTCGGTTTACATAGACTTTGAACAGCTGGAATTATTTGCAGTAATAAACTATTAAATGTGTACACAATGCTCCAGTATTTTTTTGTCTAAACTGTAGTGCTCTTGTTTGGAAAAGAAATCTGAGATTTGGGAACTGTGAACCGGTAGTGAAGAAAACTGATATCGTTGGGCGCTGTCGGTAAAAATGTCGTTTAACATCGTTCGGAAAGTTTTAGCCAACTTCAAGTCGTAGTGTAGCGCCGTTTGTAAGATACGGTGACTTCCCTCCATGTTCGTCTAATACTAAACCTAAATAAAACAACATATTGGCAGCAAAATGCGTAGAAGAATATTAATAAAATATAAATTTTAAAGCGAATTTAAAGTACACAGTTGGGTACTAGAAGTTATATGCGTACTTAATACGTCTTTGGAAACCGTTAAAATACGATAAAACAAAAGATTTATATTCTGTAATGAGTTTAAGGAGTTTGAAATAATAAGTTTCTTGTAATTTAATTGCAAATCTAGTTGCACGGAAGCTCAACCACAGCATTTGACTTTCACGCTTGACGTGGACCAGAGCTTTCAAAATCTCTTAAGTGATGAGCCAGACTCTCTATACGCTCTCTGCTGATTACTAGGACTTTAAGCAATTTATTAGTTATCTATCATTGATGCAATAAATTATAGTAATAGATACATAGAAACCAACACACACACACACACACACACACACACACACACTTCTATTATTGTTAATGCGAAAATTGACATTCCTTGTGACCAATAGCTAGGCTTTCAGCCTAAAGGTATACATATCTACAGAATATACGGTTTATGTAAAATTTGTTTTTGTTTATTGTTTACAGTTTATCAGTATCAAGGCTTCGCTCTTTCGCAGCCAGGTTCAGTATAGTTCCCAAACTTTGAGCTGATAGCAGTAATCAGGGTCCAGTTTTACTAATCTTCCTGATATGAAATGTTTGTTCGCACGTGTATGCGTTTCCAAATAAGGATAAAATCTTTTTAACAAAGAGAATATAATTGAAAAATCTCGCCTGCTGTAAATACCTGAACCATATACCTTCTGTAAATCTTGATTTCAACTCTTGCAGATCAATGATTTCCATTCGCAGCTCACACGGAGCATCAGCAGGACTGACATCAAATGGATTTACAATCAATTCTGTTTCTGGTTCGTGTTGGCGAAAATCCTTAAATATGCTCTCAGATTTTTCTTTTAAACTCTGTATTACTGATACATACTTTGTGCAGCCATGGTAACTGAAGCTTCTTCATTTGTTATGAAATCTTGCAAAGTGGATAAATGTGCCAGTTTGGGTTCTGAAAGTGGTTTCAAAACAGCAGTAATTTGGTGTGAAATGCTTTTATTCTGCCAAACATTACATGTACAAGTCAACCAAGCTCTTGTAATTGGATATTGAAAACATCCAAGTGTTCCATAATGTCAACAAGAAATGCCAGGCCTGCAAGCCGATCACCTGCTAATTCTGCGGCATTTTTTGATCTGTGGAGCATACATTTATTTATTTCAAGCCGCAGTCCGAAAATGTTCCAGAGTTTTTCCGTTTCTTTAACCACCTGACCCCTGTATGATAAGGAAAACCATGGTGTCTGGCATCGGTTTCTTTAAGGAACTGATCCAACTGTTTGTCGTTCAAAGCACCAAATCTAATGAAGTTGGTTGTTAGTACATTCTCATTCATAACACGATGCAAGCCAACAACCTTGCTACATAAAGATTCTCGGGATATAATACAGCGGTAATAAATCAAATCATTCTCTCGAAGCTTTTCTTTAACAGTTCTAGTAACCCTGACTTCCTGTCTATCTGGACAGTCCGCCAGTTTTAGTAAATTTGACTTCCTGTCTATCTGGGCAATCCGCCTATTCTAGTAATCCTAACTTCCTGTCTATCTGGTAAGTCCACCTATTCTAGTAACCCTAACTTCCTGTCTATCTGGACAGTCCGCCAGTTCTAATAATCCTAACTTCCTGTCTATCTGGTAAGTCCGCCTATTCTAGTAACCCTAAGTTCCTGTCTATTTGGGCAGTCCGCCAGTTCTAATAATCCTAACTTCCTGTCTATCTGGTAAGTCCGCCTATTCCGGTAACCATAACTTCCTCTCTATCTGGTAAGTCCGCCTATTCTAGTAATCCTAACTTCCTATCTGTCTGGACACTCCGCCAGTTCTAATAATCCTAACTTCCTGTCTATCTGGGCAGAGGCACAATCTGTAGTTAGCCCAACCATTTTGTCAGCATCTCAATTGAAACTTAACAATGCTTTCCATAACATGAAATAAGTCATTACTTTTTATTTCCTCAGAAGAATTACCATTGCTGCCAGGATGTCGTTATTCTGAAATCACTGTCCATACAAAAATGAATATGTATATGAATATTAGCAGTTGAAATGTGTCACTTAAACCTGTGATTTCATCCGCTGACAGTGAATAAGCCACGACATTTGCAGCCCCGCTTTTCAGGTCTTCAGTGAAATTGTCGTCCATTTCAGCAATGCGGCTGCTTGACTGCGTGGGCAAGCTGATTTGAGCGCAGAGGGGTCTTCCGTGGTCGTATACACTGCACAACGATTTTTAATACAACCCCTGACAAACGCTCTTCCTCTAAAACTTTGATGTCTTTCTTTAACAGATTATTTTATTGGCTACTCCACAATTATGACCGTCAGCGTATTTAAATGTTTTTGCGCGCGCGTGTTTCTATTATTGGAAGGTTTTACAACTGCACTGAAATTTCGTACGACCTGAACTTTATGGCATAAATACTTTAAAAGGATTTTATAAAAACACAAAAACAAACGAATAATTTAATAAAAACGAGAAAATAATACTTTTAATACACGCTTGCGTTAAAAAAGGGGGGTCCTAAATACTTTTATTGCTGCAGTAACTTAGAAGTGCTCGGTAAATCTCTGTACAAGTAGTCGATTTTTTACTTAATTACTATTACTTAATTATTATTACTTGATAATTTTACGCGAGGCATTTCAATTTTTAAAATACTCCGAAATTAAATTTGGGCATGCTCGTCTCCTTGTTTGATTTTCTTTCTTATTTGTTTTACTGCGGAAGGAAAGTAAATGAGAATCTATTGCTCCTTTACTGAGCTATTCGGTGTTTGGGATTTATGTCCCTCGTGTCGTTTGAACGGCTTTTTTTTTTCTTTTTTTTTGGAAAGCCTGATTTTTAATTGTGAATATAAAGTTAAACAGCGTTAACTATTTTAAAATAGGATCGATACAGTGATCGATAGCAGGAGTTTACCGAAAACGAGAGTTATGATGTTGATCACATAAAACCGGCGGCTGCAGTTTGCTTTATTAATGTTCTTCTTTCTGCGAGGACATTTATCTCCCTTGTTTGGGGGGGGGATATCGGTAATAATCTTAAATATACAAAATGCATTGCTAATTTTAAAGTGCGCCTGTCAGAAGTTGTTTTTTTTTTTAACTGATTTATTGGAATTTATCGAAAATCGAATTTTCCATTGAACGTCATTCATCGGTATCGTTAAGACGCTTAGTCACGCGGTTTGGGGCTGCGAGGTGGTCCGGTGGCTAGCGTACCGGTCTACTGAGGTCGATGGCTTGAGCTCGTGACCGGTCCGATTTGACTCACCTCTCTTCGCTCTTTGTCACTTCCGAGTTCTTCCGCACATCTGACGGAAAAAAAGTGAAGAGTTTCGGATTTAGAGGGAGGTTTTGCGAGTAACTCTTGTAGCTCGACCCCCCCCCCTAACCCCTCGGCTAAGTTGGCTGGTCATCGATGAAGAGGCTCCGGCGACACCTTTCCCTTTTAGCTGGTAGGTGTCAGAGTCGGAGTCAGGGGTCGGACATCATGAGGCAGCTCGGACCGAGGCTCTCAATGAAATGCAGCTCACGAACGGGTTTGATGTTCGTCATGGACAGCGTGACGAGTCAAGGTTAATTTTTTTTTGTGTGTGTTTCTTCTAAAATTGAAAGAATTAATTGTTGCTATGTCGCGGAAATACTTTAAATTAATTCTGAAAAAAAAAAAACAAATGAAAAGGAGAGCTGAGCTGCAAACGCCCGGTTTCACTCAAGAGTTCAGTCATTCCTTAATAAGTCATCCGGATTAGTGAATAAGGATTAGTCTTAAATCTCGTGACGAAAATTCAGCATAATTTATTGATTGTAACGCACGAGCTTGCTGAGTATGGCGGATAGAGGATTCTATGGAACAGAGATCGCGAGTAAATACCAGAAATCCCAGTGTTTTCTAATTTTTACCTTCCCTACGTACTGGTTTTTGGCTGCTTTTGTGTTTTTTTTATAGCTTCAGAGGTCGCTGGACCCAGATATCGATTTACATGAGACAAAAGGAAGAAAAGTAAGGCGTATACTTCATGAATAAGTCATTTCCCGCCAATTAGCCATTAGAGATATCATTATGGGCAGCGCCAAACACGATGACTTCAAAGGCTGCTTTGATTCCCCGACTGAGGAAGGGTGGAAATATGCCTTTGCCTATGCACTCATTAGTAATTTCTCTGTGTCTGCTAACAACAGACGGTGCGGCAGACTACGAGAGCGGCATCGCAAGAAACTCATCAAGTGGTTCGACTGATTGCAGAAGTTTTATTTCGCCTCATTACGGAATCAGGGTGCAGCCTAGATAATTGAGAGAAAACACGTTTAGTGTCTCAAATTTTTGAGATCTTTGTAATTCTACTTAAAAAAAAAAAACAATTCATTGCCTGAAATTTTCACACTTAGATAAGTGAAACTGCAGTTGGTTCCGCTAAAAAGGAAAACGTCTAACTTACTTTGAACACATGGTTATTCAACAGAGGGCCGCCACAGCTCACTTCCGGTTTGCTCGCCAAGTTTGTCGCTACGTAAATGTGCCATATTTTCAAGTTCAGTTTCTAAAGATGTACTGAAAAATTCCATTTGTTTTCAGTTACATTACATTATTATTAAGTATTAAAATACTTCAAAACTATATAGACATATTTTAGGTCTTTGATCTGTTGGAACATTAAGGAAAAACAATACAGGTCGAAATAAGACCTCACTTATAAACAGCTGAGGCGGCCGGTCGTGGAACCGACCCAGCTCCCAAACACACAAATGCAACTTCACACACATACCCCGACATTAGCATCTCACACACACACACACACACACACACACACACACACACACACAAAGGATCGGTTTTGACGGTGACGCACGTGCTTTACTTTATTTTTGAAAAGCGAAATTGAGCGTGAAAATTTAAATGAAATTTTTACTTGGTGTTAATTTTAAAAGGTTTCTTTAAAATTGAGAAACAAATTCCCTGTTTTAATAAAATGAAGACAATAATTACTTTCTTAACTTCGATGGATGCATTAAAATTTTAGTTTTATAGTTGTTTTTTACTGCAGTTAAAATACTCTTTAGAGAACGATCAATAATAATAATAATAATAATAATAATAATAATAATAATAATAATAATAATAATAATAATAATAATAATAATAATAATAATAATAATAATAATAAGTGATTATTGCTTCTTCCATACGTTAAATCGTTATAATATGTTAAATGTAATTTAGCTTTTGTCTCCGAGCTCTGGAGCCAGGAATCAATTCAGCGAGTGAAAACAAACGAAAGTACGGTGTGATTTCTCTGCCTCTTAGCTTCTCCAAACTGATGGAATTTAAGCAAAAGTCTCACTGAAGAGAAATTTCAGTCAAAGAAAAAGAAAGAACTGAAAAACTTAATTTTACTCGCGTAACATTTCACAATTATATCAGATAAGTTTGTTAGAACAATTTTTAAAATTATAATTGGGAAAACAATACTCCTTATAAATGTTTTTTGGGGTTTACTTTTGTTCATTTTTTTTTCTGGCTCCAAATAAGTTGTCAGCTCATTTATTCACAGTTTCTAAAGAAACACACACACACATACGAACACATCTCTCTCTCTCTCTCCTCTCTCTCTCTCTCTCTCTCTCTCTCTCTCTCTCTCTCTCTCTCTCTCTCTCTCTCTGACGTAAGCTAGTTCTCCGAATGATGGTCTGTAATCTAGGCACATGTTATTTAGCATTTTAAAATACAATTAGGAAAAAAACAAAAGTGGTGGTATCAACATATTTTCTGTTAATGGAGTGGAATCCCAAACGTGCCAAAGACAAACAAGTGGCCAGAGAAGAGCTAGTAGAGCAAAGTCTGTTTCCGATAGAAAAGAAATTATTGCTCTGTAAGAAGACGGATGCAGCACGAGACCTTCGTATTAATAAGTCTTTGCACTAGACGATTATCTCCCCAGTTATTAATTAAAGGAAACTTACCCTGCAAATCAGCTCGAAAAACGTCTACAATTTCTTTAAATGATGCAGACAAACAAGAAGAAGCACACTCGTGAGTGTATCATGGTTTATATCAAACCGAACCGCTGGAAGTCTGTGAGAGACAAATTGATGTTTTGTGCAAGTGGATATTGCACTTGAGCAGCAGCAGCTGTCCATCGTCATACAGGTAGACAGTTTAATTGTTTTGTCAGTTTCGTTCGCTTTACCAAATTAATGAGTTAATTTTACAAATGGAAAAAAGGCGCCGATTATTGAACGTCGCATAACGTGATGTCTGCTTTTCCAAATCAGCTCAGTATCGTGTGGCTGCGTGGCTGAAATACTTACAAAACAAGCAGTTATGAAGGACCTCTTAAAAATCTGACGAAATGCGTTACTGTTTTAATAATTTATAATTCTAGTAATTTCCCAGTTTTTTCAAATCAAGTCTTTATTGTGAAACATTGAAGTAAACGTTACTGGCGTTATTACTCTAAAATTACAATACCTTTTTTCAGTAAAGGCATATTTCGATCTTCACATACTGACGACCTCTTTCTCCCTCTAGGCCGTCAAAGTAGCAAATACGGATTCTTCCGTATGGAACCAAAACAGTTATTTTTACTCATGCAAAGAGGCTTTTAATTGTGTGTGCGTGTGTGTGTGTGTGTGTGTACTTACATCAAAAGATTCGTATTTTGAGTTTGCTTCGTATCGCTAATTTATGTAAACTTAATTTTAACAAACTTTCATCTTTAATCATTTAATAACTACTCATTTGTTTTGCCTCAGTATAACTTCGCCTGTAATTCCAGTGCTTAATGACGTTCTTGTTTTTCGGATCTTTTGTCTTCTTCTGTAGCAGATAACTCGTTCCAAGATACTGCGAGGTGCCTTGGAAAAGACCAGGTCTTATAGTGAACGAATAATTATCTTAGATCCATCTTCGATTAACGCCACAAAGAACACAAAGTCAGTGTCTGCATTATATTTACATGACACTAAATATTAAAACAGTAAATATGTAATTCTCAGGAATGATCTGTCGATCCTGTATGTCAGCTATTTAAAACATCTTTGTCCAGTTTAATCCAGAGCGTTTTTTTAAAAAAAATGCTAACCATGGTTACAACCATTTCCAGCTGGCGAGATCAGACAACGCTGTAAATTGCATTGTAAGAAATTCTTAAGCTACATTACCTGTACGAGTTAATAAACTAAATGCTGTAAAATGTAACTTCTACGACAGACTTACTGGCTGCATTTTTTTTCTTCTGCATGACAAGCCAAAATATAAATTTTTTAAAATACATTTTTAGGGGTTTTGATAGTTTTACACCCAAATTATAATGTAATTTTCTCAGACTACAGTAAAAGGGGTCAAATCCTTATGTACATGGCTTACATGAACTCAGATAAGGTGTACAGTTCCAAAGTGAGCAAGATAAACACCCTTAGATAGAAAAGTATCGAATAACCTACTTGGCATTCTTTTAACAGCAGCATGAAGCAGTCACTCCCTAGCTTGTGTTCGTTGTCATGTTTGCTGCATGAATCATCTTTAAGGTCGAGAGAAAATGGCCAAAGCTGCTGACGGTGCCAGTCCAGTGACAGCTCATGGCAAAACTTGAGTGAAAACGCACTATTTAAAACTGATGTATAAGGGTCTGAGATGGGGGTGGGGCAGTCCTTGACTCTCTGGTCGTTCTGAGGTGAGTTCTAACTCGCTTCCACGTTACTCTACAAACGTATAGCGACAATTCTAAATGTTTTCCTTTCATTTCTTTTGCCAAACATTCTAGAAGACATATTTGCTTATTTTAGTTAAACTGAAGCACATGAACCGAAAATACTTGGTTTCTATGCACACTCACTCCCTTTTCAAAATAGCCTGTTAATCATATAAAAGCAATCAGAAAGTATTATCCTGACCTATGGACAAAATAACGTTTTTTTTAATATTAGAAAAAAGCAAATTATCCCTCAAGCAATTTGAACTGATGATGCTTTAGGTTTACTGCTTAATTTAAATCTAGAAATATTTTTACTCAACAAGACAGCGAATGTAAATTAATTTTAAACTTTAATAAATAATCTTAATGCTAAATGGATTTTAAAATATTTAAGTGCTGTGCGACCTCTGGTGGCGAGACATCGTCAGTTGAAGAGTGAACCAGCCAGCCATATCTGGTAAAACTAACTGGAATGGCGGTGTTTCAGCCTATGCAATATTTCGTTATTTACAAATTAGGCAAAACAGTTGTCTTACGCAACTATTTATCAGGTTGAATGAGCTCTTTTTATTGAAGATTTTGGAAGTTCTTTCCAATACATTCCAAAGATTCGTTTCGAAATTTAGGATAATACTTAGAAATAAAATCGTAAATAATGGTGTTCAAAGCCAAGAACTAATCATAAGTAAACGTTGTTATTTGTTTTCTCAACAATTTATTTTTAATGAAAACGCATTATCCCCGAATATAAAGAAAAATCAACGATATATTACAATATTACTCATAAACTGGAATGGTTTTGTTACTTCAAGCTCCTCTTGGCCTAATTATGGACCCACCAATTAATTTTTATAAATTTAATTTATACCGAAAACATGATTCTATCTTGTACGTTCATTATTTTTTCTTACTGCTAATTTGAATAATTGTTGGCTCATTACTTTGCTTCTGTATGGATCTCATTGGACCTCATTTCTGATGACTACTGCTGCTTTGTTTGGCAGAAGGGACTCAATCAAACTTCTGCATTAAAAGAGGCTGTTCACTGTGGCCTTTCACACGCCTAGTTGCTGCTGACCGAAAACGTCCGGAGGCAGGCATTCGTAGAATAAAGTCAGATGACCGAAGAGCGGCGGCTTCGGGGAAGACCTCGCTAAGACACAGCGAGCAGAAAACGTGACCTGACTGGGCGAAGCAACTTCTGGACCACTCTGTTTCGGAGGCTGGCACTGAAAAGAGAATCGCACTCTACCTTCCCGTTAGGGAGAAGTCGAGCGATCGTGAACTAATATATTACGATCATAAACCCTGACTTATGTAAACAGCCACGACGGCCGAACGCGGAGCCGATCCAGTGGCACCACGTCCGCGCCACAGCTAGAAATATCCCGGGGTCCCGAAGGAACTCCCTCGCAACACCTCATCGAGGGAAAAGACACGATTTTAAATTTCACGCAACACCCTTATTGCTTATTTAAATTTAGAATATTTAAGAAAAAGGAGTTTTTCTTTCGCTGACTGATGTCCGAATTCTGTGACCACGATACGCGATATTTCAGCTTAAGGTAGTAAATAGTAGCCAAGTAACCCTTTTCAGCCTCTTGCTTGCGTTGACTAACCGACGAGGCGCTGTTCTGACATTGGTGGCAATGCGTACACGAGATTAACAGACAGCAGCGCTTTAACAGAGAACGACCCGCGGTCTGGGCTGTAATGAACTCATGTAACGTCTTTAACGACATGTTGTTGTGGGTAACTTCATTAGCCACGCAATCTGACATGTCCATGCTGCGGGGTCAACGCTCTATCACAAGGGCAAATATATACACGAATACATCCCAATGGCATCGCATATATATGAGTTAATCACTATTTGTTTCAACCTGAGGAAAAGTCATCTAGAGTATAAATAAATAAATACTAAAGGGAGATAACTAAGTTTTTAACGACGCATAGAGAATTTCATATATAATAATCTACTTTGTGTTAAACCGGGTAAAGTTTTCAAAGGAAGGCTGCTGACGAAAAGGGGTCAGGGTTAATGGTGTAAAACAGTCTGTCGGATCGGCCACGAGTCAGGCAACCATTACAGCTGCCGATGAAACATCTTCAAGAAGCCCGCGGAAATCGTATAACCGGCCGGGCCTCGGAAGAATCGAGCCTTGCCTTTTCAACACCTCGTGGCATTTTGAAAGCGAGGCTCCCTCTGGAAGGCACGAGCCACAGTGGTTATTAGTCACACCGGACTTACACAGCCACCGGCCAACACCACTGAATGCCGCCTCACTGAAGATGGCAGCTATGTAGAAGTTGGACCATTCATCGCTGCATTACTCAGAAATATTGAGCACAAGGCTGCGTAACACGGTTTACATTCTGTTTCACCTCGTGTAATTAAGCAGTTATTAAATACCCAAACCCAGCCAGGGACTCCGCGCGGGGTCAGGGATTTTCAGAAGATGATGTTGGTGTCTATCTTACATTTCAGTAAGTTACCGATATCTGTCCCTATCAGATCCGTCACGTGCTGCATAACACGCTGTTGCTGGAGCAGTGTATCGACCACCTACCCTCGAAATAATCCGGTACAGCTTTCGATTTTAGCTCAGCTAGGCATGGAGTTAGTGTTTGCTCGTTTGTCTGCCGGTCTCTCCTTCTGTTTCACTTCGCAAGTCGGTAGACTCCGTCCCTAAGCCATCAGTTTTGATGTTTTCGGGCAGAGACGCTCCGGGTCTGTGTGCATCGCGTCACTGCGGATACGGGTCTTAAATCTGATGTATCGATCCGTCCACTTGTTCGGCCACGAAAGCTTTTCTAAGCATTTAAAATCCTCGGCGAAACGAAGGGCTTATATCTGTTTCACGTTTTAGCTCCCCTGTTACTCTCCCTAAAAAAAAATGAAATAAAATAATTTAAAACTTCTAAGGAACCTAGAACGCAGGAAAACATGTCAACAGTTTTGATGCGCGCTTAGATAAATCTAACAAGTCAAAGTTCTATTGCCACCATTTCAGTCTCTGATCCCAGCTCAACCGAATCGACATCTTATTCTGTAAGGTTACGCGCACGCACACACAGACACACAGACACACACAGACAAACACATACACACACACAGACACACAGACACACACATACAAACACATACACACAGACACACACAGACACACACACATACACACACAGACACACAGACACACACATACAAACATAAACACACAGACATACACATACACAGATACACACACACAGAGACACAAAGACACACACACACACAGACACACACACATACACATACACACAGATACACACACACACACAGAGAGATGCACACCTTCTTCGTGATTTCGTTTCGTTGATAGTGACATGAAAACATGAAGCAAATTTCCAGGAATTCTTTCCGTTGTTGACTGCACTCTCTATGGCAGTACGTAAAACGTTTTGGTTTCCCCAGAGAAGACGAAAAAGAAACCTAGTGAATTTTCATTTAGCAAATGCTTTGTTTATTAACTGTTGGACAGATCAGTTAATATGAAGGTGGATTCTGTGCTGCGTTGCTGTCGTTCTTAATTTTACTCTGTGTAACTTGTACATTTACTGCCTTTTTCCTTTTTCTTCATAGGGCTTTCAGTGATAGTATTTAATTTCGTTTTTTCAGAACTTAATAATAATAATAATAATAATAATAATAATAATAATAATAATATAATAATAATAATAATAATAATCTTTTGAAATTGCTTATACAGTATTATCTGCCATAAACTATGTACAAGCATTACGGCACATGATTAAAACGAAAGCTGTAAGACGCTTCTCTTTGGAACATTTAAATAGCCTGATTGAAACAATGACCACTCACAGCTGTTATAATATAAATGCTAACCTTAATAATAAAACTAACGTTAAAGTCATTGGACTCATCTTCAAACCTGACCTTAGATCCTTTTGTTTTTTTAGCGAGCTTTTGAAAAACGTTTTTTTACTTGTATTTAGAATCGAAGTTCACTTGTCCTTTTTATATCCTCGTTTCAGCTATATTTTCGTAAAACCAAAAATTCAATTGTTCTCTCTCTCTCTCTCTTTATATAAAATATGGTTGTTTTGAAAAGTACTAATGTTATTAATAAACAAATCCATGCGTATGTACACAGGTGAGCGTTTGTTTTTAAAACAAATAATATTTAATAATTAACAAAGATTGCAATTTAGATCAATCATTATAAAATTCGAATTCTGGTTTGTAGAATCTCTCTGGCCATAAGCAAACCCTTAGGGTGCCGGTTCATGATTTTTTCCAGTGCTTGTTAAGACCAAGTGGATTATGTTTGTCAACAAAGGATTGAAGATGCTGCGTATTCGTGTCAAAAAGACTGCACCGTCAACCACTATTCGATGATGCTGATGACAGCCATGTTAAAATAAAGCCCTAGAAAGGTGAAAGATTTAATCAATGAATGCAGAATTTCGTGGGGAAAATTGGTTTGCTGACGTAATTTAGTAATGTCGCAGTTGAAATATATAAGAGCAATTTAGAGCGGCTTCTTAAAATGCAGGAGAAATGTGTCGTGATTCTAGCGGCTACAGTGAACGTGGGTCGGCCGGCACTCGTGTGCACGTAGGGAAAGTTAGTGAGCGGAAACAAGGTAACACAAGCAAAACACGTATTGCAGCGCGCACCCGTTCAGACAGCCATCAGATCAGATCTGTAACAGCAATCGAATTTTATTTTTAAAAAGACGAGCAAGCTGTAGAATAGCCAGAGATGGCGATTTCACCCTGCACGATCTGGTGACGTTTGGATGCGGAGCTGCTTCAGAAGAACCATCGGTGGATGAAGAAGAAAGCTGGAGCAACTAATAGTAAAGGTGAAAAGATGGCCTCTGGTTGGCGAAGGCGTCTAGGGAAAAACACAGCCCTGCTATTAAAGGGAGAAATCGTTTGGGGAAGTCTCCGCATATCGGCCACGTGTTTGAGAAGGTAGTCTACACGGCATGAAGGTATTGGCTCCGGACTCCTCCTGCTTCAACTTAATGCAGTGGAACCGCAGTCTTATTCGCTACAAGGCTATTAACCCTCCCTCCAAAAAGTTACAAATTTTATCCCACGGTTGACAACGCCGACATGCTTCGTTAACCAGCGAAGCATTTTACCCGAGAGCGGCCATTCCAGCATCCATTCGATTTCAGACAATTGTTCTAACCCACTTTTCTTTTTCTTTTATTTTTTATTTTCAAACTAAACCAACAGCGCTGGAGAAATGATCGAGTCGTTGTCACCAGCGTCAAAAACCAATATTTACCATCACGCTATCGCGGGAGATCTCACGAGATGAGGAGCCACGTCATGTACTCGAGCTGTGAAAACACGATTCTTATTTACGAGACAAGTTGTATCGCCGCCCCCCCCTCATTTTTCTTTTTTTTTTTGTGGCTTTCATTTAAACGATTCTGTTCACACCATAGGTCACGATGAGCCACTGCCGTTATTCTCCTAAATGCCCACCCTTTTACATCACTGGTATTTAGAATTTGGTCTCAATGCCAAAATAACCTTACACAAACTATCAAATCCACGTAAATACAGAATGTAAATGTAATATAATCGTCTCAGACTATTATCTTACGTTTTCCAGCTCCTTTGGAATGAGAGAAGAAAAGAAGTGCGGGTCCCATAGAAATTCCGTCTTGCACAACTATGACGTATATACGGATATTTTCGATTTTCTAAAGCCTCGATGACAAAGGAGACTTATTACGGAAAAATTGTTTTTTTGTCGAGTAAATTGTTTGCTGATTAACAATCTGAAAAAATTCCTTTAATCCACCACTTATATAAGAAGTTATAAAAATAGCAGAGAAATAATGATAATATTACCCATTTAAAAATAATACTGGATGTAGCTTATACCAACCACTACATTTGGGTTTCGTATTAATTACAGACTCTATTTTTAAAATTCCAATAGTTCCTAAATTCAACAGTTTATTTAGAATTTCGCACAAAGATTTAAAATAATTACGATAATTATGTTAATATTTACTTGAAACTTGTTCATTTCAAACAGTTATTTTTGGAAACCTTTTGTTGTTGGTAAATGCTAGTATTTCAGGTGACTTCTTAAATCATTGCACTTTTCACGTCGTAACCGTTCTCAGTTTTAATATCAAAAAAAGGGCAAACCGAGTCGGAATTATTCTGAGAGATAAAGCAGGAAAAAAAAAAAGAAAATCCTTATCCATTATCCGGAGAATTCTTGAAACATTTCAAACTTTGAGTCTTGCCAGCAAGATGATTGTCATTGACCACCTCACACCCAAAAAAAGAAAATCCTTATCCATTATCCGGAGAATTCTTGAAACATTTAAAACTTTGAGTCTTGCCAGCAAGATGATTGTCATTGACCACCTCACACCCCAAAAAAGAAAATCCTTATCCATTATCCGGAGAATTCTTGAAACATTTCAAACTTTGAGTCTTGCCAGCAAGATGATTGTCATTAACCACCTCACACCCAAAAAAAGAAAATCCTTATCCATTATCCGGAGAATTCTTGAAACATTTCAAACTTTGAGTCTTGCCAGCAAGATGATTGTCATTAACCACCTCACACCCCAAAAAAGAAAATCCTTATCCATTATCCGGAGAATTCTTGAAACATTTCAAACTTTGAGTCTTGCCAGCAAGATGATTGTCATTAACCACCTCACGCCCCCAAGAAAAGAAAATCAAAAACGTTTCAGTGTATTGCATTACCCTGCAGTCTGAATACTTTTGGCAGCGATAAAATCAAGTCACAAAAAGGAAAAACGACCCTGAAGTCGAACTGCATGGCTTAATAGACCGAGTTCCTGGAGTCTGGTCGAAATACAAGAGCCATGTATTTTTTCCCTCTCTTTCACGTGTTTATTTATTATTCGCTTTCAGCTACGTCACCAGTAGAGTTCTCTACATAAACAAAAACGGTGAGTAACTAACTCTTCCTCAAACCTATCCATGAAACTGTGAAGACATTTAGAACGTATTCTTTAAACGCAATCTTTCGATTATTTCTTGACGCTCTCTATTTGTATAGGTATTTGTTTATTTATTTAATGAAACACGATGAATATGTGGTAAAACAACGACTATTTCGGTAAAATCTAACAAAACATAATAAATATGAACTTTCGTATGCCTGATTTTTAAAATTTTTTTTTCTTTTTAACTGAAGAAATTCTCAACAAAACCTAATAGGTAACAACTTGCACGCTCACTGATTTGAGGAAAATAGTACTTAGGGTAGTCGCCAATTGGAAGCAGAATCTTTTTTTTTTTTTCACTTCTTCTAACGCGAAGGACGAGCATAATATAAATCTCCCCAGAAAATGGGAAAATTCTACGTAGGAACTTGATATAATTAACAAACAGATAATATTTAATATTCCATTATGTCTGACTCAATTACTTATTCTTTTCGGATTATATTCGTTAACGATGCCACAAATGAATTATAATATCAACCATTTCGCCAACGCTTTAAATAGGCATACACGCAAGTTCTGCTTAAGCTTTTCACCTACCATTATCAATAAAATATAGAAAGCAGGTTATTTCTTGGTTCTGGCTTGCAATTCACGTACTGCATCACTTGAAGATTGCGTACTTTGATCAGAATAGTCACGAGATCATTTCTGCCTTATCCACGGGGATATTCCGGTTTTTTTTCTTTAAAACTTTATTTCTTGTATTAACGTTGGCCGCGACGCAAGCGATATTCCCTCCAGATTTTTAAGAATGTGCACTTCCCTTTCCAGGAAATGATGGACTTTCATCAGTATTCATGTACATGTCTGAAGTATTCACTTGAGATTTGTTTCTTGAAATATGAATTAGGTTGTTGTTGTTTTGGGAAGAAAAAAAGTTTTTTTTGTTGTGTTTCTGAGAGAGAGACGTCGTTTTGGCAGAAACAGATTACGTCAGCGAAAATAGGGTATTTGTTATAGTCAGCTGAGCAGGAGCACGTGCGTGGAAGGAAAGGAGAGTCGTCAATGGCCGGAATAGGTTTAGATCTTAATTCCCTGATTGATATAAATGGCGTGCGACGGAGAAGAAAAACAGAAAATTAGGAATGCTTGGTCTCCAGAGACACGAAGAAATTTATAATAATAATAATATAATAATAATATAATAATAATAATAATAATAATAATAATAATAATAATAATAATAATAATAATAATAATAATAATAATATAATAATAATAATAATATAATAATAATAATAATAATAATAATATAATAATAATAATAATAATAATAATAATATAATAATAATAATATAATAATAATAATAAATAATAATAATAATAATAATAATAATAATAATAATAATAATAATAATAATAATAGTCAATTACAGTATGTCGATGTTACATTTTATCCATACTAGTATTATGCACTTTTGCTAATACTTATCAAATTAATTATTCGCACAAGCAAATAAATGTGAAAAAAAAAAAAGAAATTTTACTGACATAAAAGGACAGAAAGTTAACACGGTTACACGCCGGTAAAAAATTCACTATTAGTTTAATTTATGCTGTTACCAATTTGTTTGGCATAATCCGCAATGGTGAATTAACAACGTGAACTTATAGTAAGAAACCAAATATGCAAATTAAAAAGACTCAAAAATAACATTTGCTTTAGAAGAAATTAATGGGATACATGATTTTATTCATTTAATAGCGGTTTTAAAATATTAATAAATAGTGATTTAATAAATCGGAGTCTGCAGAAAAATTGGCTCGTATCTTCGCGTCTTCAAAGAATTTGCCAAAAATTCATGGTGATGTGGTTAGGGAGGTTCCTACCTGACGGATGTACACTGTAGTGTTGTTCTCATATATTCTATGGCTTTACTGGGGTATGCGCCGATTATCCGAACGTTAATCAGATGGATTTGAAGCGATGTACTGACAAAGGAACCCGATCCTTCCATCAGAATAAAGATCCAGTTGTGTCTTTGCGTTGAAAAATCTAAAAAAGGGATACGTTAGAAAATAGCCTTTTAAGACTTTTGCTGCTGTTTTTTCATCTGCATAGTATAATAATAAAAGGGATAAAAATGGTAGAGACTTTTTGAAGCAAAAATCAACGCAGGTTTATCAGATCGCAGTCTTGACATTTGCCTTTATATAGGGAAGGGAGACAGAAGCTAGCTGCTGCATGAGTGATTTGCTACACCACCTGTAATTCCTAATTAAACGTGTCTTTGAGCTACAATCGACGGCTTACTCTTTGACCGACGATCTGGAGTATACTATGGTAAACTGCTAAAAGCTTAATCATTTTTAAAACTACTTTTTTAATCATTAATTTAATATACACCATTTTGATTTTTAATTGATCCAATTTTTTTTTTCTCACATATTAGAATTTCCCGGCATTCAATGTTTGAATTCGTTACTGTAGCAACCGAAACGTATCAACCAAGAAATATATAGAGACCATCCATTCTCTTTTGACCAATTATTAAAGGCCTATAGGAAACCACACTTCAAGATCGAGCCTATTATCATTAAAGGTAATAATAATAATAATAATAATAATAATAATAATAATATAATAATAATAATAATAATAATAATAATAATGATGATGATGATGATGATGATGATGATGATGATGATGATGATGATGATGATACGGCTTTAATCGTTAGTATTCCAAATGTTAGCAGGTTTTTTTACAGTCAGATCAGAAAGATGTACGCAGTCAGATCGTAGATGTTAAATAAAAGCATCATATCTATGATTTGAGGTAAAAAAAATCTATGCAAACTCCTTCCAGCCTAAGTATAATTCCCTTACATTTTTCTAACGACAGGCATCGTGGAATTGCTAATTTCATAAAAATATAAATTGCAGCCCGACAAAATTGTTACCCAACTAAAAGCAAAATTATACTAAAAGGAACAATGCCTTTACTGATTTTTTTTCCCTTAAAACTATTCCCTCCTTTGATGCCGAATAACATTATTCAAAATACATTTGATTTGTTATAAAGAAAATTTTCAGAGGATCCATGGAAAAGGGTTATTTGAAATATTGCATTTATTCCGGAGCGACTACTAATTTCTATATGAAACCCATTTTGATTTTTAATTTGGAAAAGATGAAAAAGAATGTAAAAAAAAAAAATAATTTTTTAAAAAGACGAGACTGGTTTCAGAATTACCCCGAATTTAATTCGTTTTTTTCTTTTGTTTCACGTTTATTTTAAATGCACAGCAAAAGTATTTGTGATTAAAACAAGTTTCCAGTAAAACTTTTGATTCGTCCGATCTTACGAGAAAAAAAAAGAGAAAGAAACTAGTCAAATTTACAAGCAAATTGACATTGTTTTTGGTTAAAATTCTTCCACAAGTTTTACTAAGTAGAAAAACCATGCATACTTAGATAAGTTGTGTCAAAGTAAGTTGACCTATCAACTCGCCCTTGCGAGGTGTTGACGCCATGAAGTATTTCCAGCAAAAACGGCAAAGCGATTCTTAAATGGTACCAGAGTTTTCAAAGGGCTTTCGGTGCACAGCTTCATATAACCGAAGAATACGATGACCATTATCATTTAGTCGAAACTCCATTATATCTAGGGGGGAAAAAAATGTATTTTATCAGGCATCGAAGCAAAAAAAAGTTATCTCTCTCTATAATTTTTCTTGTAAATTTCTTCTTTCTGTGGTATCGTGAATTACGTTTAAGAAATTATATATTGGAAGGCACTATTATTGCCTAATCTCACATACAAGAATCCATGATATGCTGTTGCTGCCGTTTGTCTAGTCTATATATAATGCGGAAATAATCATTTCTACATAGAAAAACAAACTTCAAACAAATTTTTTACGGGTAATTTACCAAAAGTACGTATTAACACGTGACATGTAATATTTTATTCAAATAACAGCTCTGTGATGCGAGTTACAAAATATATTTTACTTGAGGACAGTAAATAAAAGAAAAATCGAAAGACCTGTACCATCTTTTTATTTTTGCTATTAATGTTGAATTTAAATTGTATAATAATTATTTAAAAAATTTTTTTATTTAGTCACGTTCATTTTTTAAATTTTATTTTAAGTTTATAAGATGTACGGTCTCATTTTTAACTTCTGGTTTTTCTTTTTTTTCAGACTTGGCTAATGTTGATTTTAATACTCCTTCGTTTGCTTATCTTTGTCAAATTCTTAGAATCGCCTGTTTTTAGTGAACTCGTTGTATGCAAAACTCAACCAGGCCAGAAAATAATTTAAATATTGCGCTCTTTTGCTTAAATGGTGTCTCTCCGACTTCAGCTTTATTACTTTGGTTTTGCACGCTGACATTACGTACCCCCCACGCAATTTGAATGTTCCAAACTTTAAAAAAGTAAACGCAAAGCGGAATTCAAGAGAAAACAATACGTATGATAATTTCAGCATTGAAATGTAAGGGATCGCTTAAAAAAAAAAAAAAAATCGGAGTATCAATTACCGGTGAAATCTCCGGATGATCTACGAGAAACTGTTCATTCATTTTGTGGATATTCAGTTGCGCCACGTGCGTTCGCTATCGTAACTAGCGCTTTCCAACGCGATAAACAAGAACTATCCTGCAGATACCATCAGAACAGCAGCCATTAATTTCTCTAGTTGAGAGTTAAATTCGGTGCGCAAATATTTTAAGCACAAATTGGGATTTAGTTGAAAATTGCGCATCAATTTACAACTTTGAATCATTCTTAAATGGAATCGTCCGTGAACTATACATCTGACTGCTAGAATGTTTGCTAGTCGAAATAGAATTACTTTAAATTGTTTTGTTGGTCCTAAGTGCCAAATATGACTTGTACATAATCTCGATTTTCGATACGTCATCAATCGTTTATATTTATACTTAAAACGGATATGTATGTTTTCTCAAACAGCAGTCAGGTCCCGGTAACATTACGAAAGAAAAAAAAGAATAAATATTTATAATTTAAAAAAAAAAAATAGAATTCAGAAAGAAACGTGTTTATACTTTAAACGGTGGAAAGTGATAGTTTTCAGTAATGTAATGTGGGAACCTTTCTTTAATTATTCGCAGAGACAAGCTTTATTGAGATTCCCACATCTCTCCATTAACAATTAACTAAAACACTTTTACTATGGTATTAACAAAGCTTCACAGATGTGGAACTAAAATGGAAATAATATATATAAAATAAATTCAAAATTACAATAGTCATTCCCATCAAATTCATCAAGACATTTACAGTTTTTCAAAAAGATTACCAATCTACAGTAAAACGGATACATTTACAAGATTTTACATTGCTTTTATTTAAATATAATATTTAAAGATGGAAAAATAATTTAAAATATTTAATTTAACTTTTTTTTCAGGTTTTTGCACAAAAAACGGATATAATTGCGCTGAAATAAACTTTAAATTATTTTCTCTAAATTTTGTTGTTGCATATGTTATTACTTTTATTTGCCTTTTGTTATTTGTTATTTTCATTACAATTCATGTTGCTTTATTGACTTGTATACTTACTATATACGATCTATACTGTTTTTGCTATTTATTCTTTTGCAACTGTAACCAGTCTTGTTTTTTTATTATGTTGTGTTCATTGTCCTTTGTTATTATTACTATTAATGCAGCTCTTCTATTGGAGCTGCTTTTGTTGTAGAGTCTATTATTATCGATGGTTCTGACAGACTGTAAGCAAAATCGACAATAATCTGACTAAAATTCACAGAAACCGAATATTGATATTACCTGGTGTAGAAAGGCTTAAAAATAAGGAGACCGTCCATTACTTTATCAGATTTACCAGTTCCAGTTGCTTTTGACTCGAGACCGCGAAGCTCAGCGAATTGCGCGAACTCCTCCCTCTGGTGTCAGTATTCTATTCAAGTATATCACCCGATCTTCATGCTAATTCCTCTTAAGATAGCGTGTGCAACTGCAAAGCTCATCCCAAGGATTTGGGGTTGTAGAACATGATGATGATCCCATCCCTATTCCGTCTAAGCTCTGTTTATAGCTGATACTAATCCGCAAAGATGTTTTGGCTTTGGTGCAACGGCACCACAATATCATTGACATATAAAAAGCGTTAAAGGTTTGCTGTGAACTTCAGGCATTTCCTTTCAGAAATCTGTCTCAGATAAATAGTGGACTGGACTTCTGGACGATTTAGCCAATCCTGCAAGACACTAGTAGGCAAACAGCTACTCTTCCCCGCAATCTTAAATTCTCTTTACCAGAGCGGTTTGCCTGGCCGATGGCTCATGTTTCTCATCACATTTACTTATTCTAGCTCCCATTCAGGGTTGTTTGTGTAGCTTCACCATTAATGAAACTAGGCTGAAAACCAGATGTTGCTCGGCTGTAATTTAGCGCTGCCAAACCCTATAAAACACAACATGTACACATTTTGCACCCTGATTTCTTGTCCCTTTTTACTGTTCCAGTCTCGCAGTGACAATTCCATTAACTTATAAACGTGAAAACATTAACCATCACTAAGCCCTCTGGAAAGAAAGGAAAAAAAAAAAACAAAACAACAACAACAATAAATATACCGTGCTTAACAAAAGTATGCTTCCTATCGGTTTTGATGCCGGATAACGTGGGGAAATTTTCACATTGTGAGAAGATCTAGAATTTCGCAAGAGTTTGTGTTTCTACTCAGAATTAGCACCGGGGTGCCTCTGCGTGTCGCAGACACCCTGGTCTCTCTCTCTCTCCTCTCTCTCTCTCCTCTATTGACGTCATATCTCTCTCTCTCTCTCTCTCTCTCTCTCTGCTTTTTACTGGTAAAAGTAGCGATGAATTTAAAGTATCACGTAATTACATTCGCCACTGATCGGTAAATTTCAGAAGTTGAAACCATTAATGGTGTTGAGAAAGTTTTTAGCTAATTACTGAGTTATTGCACAGTTTCTTATGATGAAAAAGGAAGGAAAGTGTGAAAAGAAAAGAGAAGTTGCTTGCTTACCATACACCTTCAAGAGAATCTTTTGTATTAGAAAGCAAAGCAAGTAAATGTTTGTATTCTCCTTCGTCGAAGAAGCGTATTTCAAGTACTCTGCATCGTTTCCATCCCAGAGTAGTTTTCTGCTATTATTAAATGATCGTTTGTTTGCATTTTAACAGCCATGAACTTGAAAATAATAATTTAGGATAAAAAAGCAATAAAATTCGCTTATGATATATTAAAGAAATATTAAAATAATTATAGATTTTATAAAACCAATGACGAACCAAAATACCGTGATTATGCAGCTACGAAGTAATTATCTGTGGAAACTTTAAAAACTTAGATTTTCGGAAGTTTTCGCTCTACAGTCTGCGCCAGGTACTGAGTTATTTTTCTTCTGGAACGCGATATTTCGGAATGTTTTGATTTTACCTGCTGCATAAACGAGTTTAAACTAATCGTTGAAATAAGACAAAGAAACAACGAGAACGCTACAAAAAAATGTACATTTTCGTCATTTTTTTTCCTTTTTTTGTAGTTTATATTAATAAATACAGTAAATTCCGCGACAAGATCTGCGCATGAATACCTTTAAACGTTTGTCAGGGTTAAAGATGACAAAAGTATCTTACAAAAACGTGTGAGTGCTTGGCTTCATTTTTTTTTTGTTTGAGTTGACCGACAGAAATGGAAACGTCATTGACAGAAACAGCCTGGGAAATTGGTCTTATTTAGCAAATGGAGGTGTATACAGTTCAGCCGGATACTGCTGCAGCAGCCCGCGGGTCTGGTTAAAGATAAATTCCAATCTATATTTCGCGCGCACGATGCAAGCAAGAATTTTGCATTAAATCTTCTACAACTTGGAAAGCTCAAGGGAAAAATGAAAATGTTGAAAATAGTTTTCCTTTTTTAATTTCAAGTTCTGCTAATGGCAAACACGTATATATATATATATTTTTTTTTTTAAAAAGCAAACTTAATCGACATTTCTGAAATATACTCGTAAAGAATCAAATAGATTAAAAAAAAAAACAGTATCAAGTTTGTGTTAAAATCAGTTTTATTACTAAAGTGGAAAAAAATGTTATAAAAGATAATACGCTGATTTGGTTCCTAATGAAAAATATACCCGATAAAGCTGAAAAAGATAAGAAAGCAGGAAATAAAGACATGGCTTAATCATGAATGTCGAGAGGTGATAAGAACAAGGAAGGAAAAAGAACAAGCACTGAAATGTTTCTTTTCTTTTTTTTTTTAAAGAAGGACAAACAAAGTTCAACAGAGAGTCAACACAGAGCCTGAAAGTCGAGTTAGGGGAACTGGAGAAAAGAAAAAAATTATCAAATAGTACTTCACATAAACCACCAAAAGGTTTATTAAAAAAATAATGTCGAAGTTATATTAAAATAAGAAAGGTTCAGGAAAAAAAATTAAATATATATTAAAATTTTCAATCAGTTTTTAAAAAAGTGATTTTGTTTATAATTAGCGAAGTCTATAGAATTCTGCCATTCTCTTACCTACTGCAAAGACACGGGCATAGGGACGCTGATTTGCATGCCTTTGATCAAGTCATTTTGGTTGAATGGAATATTATTGAAGAGTTGTTTGGCCTATTTTTTATGGAATAAAATATAATTAAATTAAGATGATGTCTTTGCGCAAAAAGAAAGAAAGAAGTATCAATAGATTTTATGTGAATTATACCCGCCGCACTAAAAACAGATAATTCATTTGGTGCAGAAACAGAGCGGTCTAAATATTAAAATAAGTGGAAAATTATTCAGTGAAGACGTTGCCTCTGTTGAGAGAGCGTAATGCCCTCAGTTGTTCGCTAGGAGGCGTTGCCAGACCTGCGCCACGCGTGCCAAAACACTTCCGACTTCGGCAGGAAACTCTTATCGTCACTCGGCATTTTATAGATGTGATAAAAAGAGCATAAACCCCGAAATAAATCATGCCATGGAAGCACGCTAACCAGAAACTCGAGCCCTCGACTGGTAATCCGCCACTAGATCACAGCGCCGTCCAATTAACCGTATTAATACCGACTTGTTTTCAAACAGCTTTTAATGAGCAGATAAGCTATATTCCAGAGCTCTTTAGTCATTCCTATTGGCTTTCTTTGATTATTCTTAAAAAGGACATTGAATTCTATTTATACGTCAGCGTAATTTACCTCACAAGTAGATTTTTTAAAAAAAATATATATAACTTGACTCCGTAATTAATTCTGAATAAATTAGCATAGATTGAGCATTTAAAGTTCTTTTGTCAAAAACACCACGAGCAACTCTATGGATTCTGACATCATCATAACTTTAAATAAAATTTGTTGAAACACAAATGACTTTCTCCAAAACAGCGATATCAGAATATTTAATTTAAATTTAATAATTTGTGATTAAATCTTTGGATGAAACCAAATTGCGTTGAAACTGTGTAGACTTCAGTTTTCAATAAACATTCAGGTTCGGAACAAGCTAATTTTACTTTAGTTTTCTTATTTAAGCATAAGAACCGACATTTAAAATTCAAAACATGTAAACATACGCATTGCTTTCTATTTCGGTCGATGTCGAGTCTCATTTTAATAGAACAGTTTCTTAAAGAGACACGAATGTTTCTGATGTGTCCAGAAATTCGATGTATTTAGAGCTTTAAAAGCAAAAAAAAAACCGGTGGTTTTGTCTACGTGTCGTATACTTCTATCTGTACCAGTATATAAAGCAGATGCACCACGTTATTGCGCTTTTGGTTCCACATCTATCTCTTCGCTCCTGCAGCCTTTACATTTTCCTTTTGAATGCAAAGCCGAACAGGTGTTCATGTTACCTTCTTGGCCACGAAGCTCGCTGTGGCCTCTAGGAGTATCGCCCGCCTTATTGCAGACATTTCGGAGGAAAAACAACCTGTCTCGATGATGCGCGCTGACTTTATCGAACTACTGCGATGGTGACTTTCGGCCACCGAACCAATACCTCGATTAGCAGCTGGGAAGTCGTCGAGACCTGAAAAGGCTCGGTTCAACCATTTTATTTCAGATGGGACTCATAGATCATGAAGACGGAGGCGGCGTCTTGGAGGAATAAAGTGGTGGAACGAAACTTGGTAACGATCTTTGAACAAATAATTTATCGGGTATCAGGGCTCTTTTTAATGGTAAAGAAAATATTTAAAAACCAAACACGTGTTTCTGTCTCCTTATCCTATATCTATTAACGCAATACGTCTTCAGGTCGCTTTCATGCATCCTTTGTTGACGACTCTTCTTCTTACACGACGTCTCTCTCGCGCTGCTGCCTTTTCTCTTATTATCGGGTCCAGAAACTGATCCCTGCGCGTTCTGAAGCTTGTATGGAGGCTGGCGGGCCCCTCCACCCACGACCGTTTCACGCCGAGCCCTTCAACGGCACCCGAGATCTCCGCACGAGAAACGACCCGAGGTTTGAATTCTCAACAAATCGAGCGATCAGGCAGTCGTTTTCCACCGCCGGCTCCTGTTACCCTGACCGCTGTTTAATTGTAGTGGCAGATGCCTGCGCTGCGAGCTGGTAGTCCTTCATCGGCATCACACGACATGTCTGGACCCTTCTATTGGAACCCATTTTATTGAACACCGATTTGTCAGTCCGAAGCTGTGGGTGTCATCTATGCGGCTTCTTCTTCCTCCTGACTGCTACCGCTGCCGGTACTTTCTGTTGGTTGGTCAGAGTGTCTCAGACTTGTAATAATAAGAAAAAGAATGCTTGTAATTAATTATAGGTCTCTTCATTCGTTTATTTGCATTTTTAATTTTTCATATGTTATTCTTTAATCTGTTATCAACAATTATTAAGACTTAATTAAGAAGATAAAAACATTTGCCCGAACTACATGCTTCTAACTACTATTTATTAATTCGGTCAGTTTCCCCACACCCAAAACTAAAATATAGTTAACTCATCTACTTTATCCAGTCATCTTAATTGTTACTCTACTGACTGTAGGTTAAACTCGACTGGGCCCTTAGTAGTTTACTTAGACTGACTTGCGCACCTCACACCGAGGAAGTCGGTGTATGTATGCCCTGCGTGGTTAGCTGACCGCACTAGACGACCGGTACTGCTTCATTTACTAGCGAGCGAGAGAAACCAGATCGCCATCTAAACTCGTGAAGTTAATTAGCTTTTACTTTGAATGCACCTGACATCTCCAATAAAAAAATATTTGATAAGAAATAAAGTTGTGAAAATTTGAAAAATCTATGACCTTGATCTTTTATATTTCCTTATATATATAATACCACTGTACTCCATTCAAGTTAAAGAACTATCGAACTTCGGTACTGGTTCCATGTACTCCGTCAGCTCTTACCTCCTTTATAACGTCAGCCTAGAAGTTCTAATATTCGTGTTGAACTGTCTGGCTGTGTATTTATTCAACACTCGTAATGCTGGGTTGGAACGATATACGGATTTGTCGTTACAAAGGGTTGTATTAATGAAGGAAGCCGTATGTTTCACGCGCCCTACAGCTCAGCCTGTGCTGAATAATACAGATTTGAAGGGAAGTGAGGTGAAAATGCATTCAAAGCAGTACACAGAGGGTTACGTTCGAAATGACTCGATGACTGGTACCGGGTCCAAAGGGGTAATGCTACTGATGATGTTTAAGCTACATATTTTCTTCCTGTTTGTAGTAGCAAATTTTTGTCTTTTGTTTGCCATCCCGTAAGAGATTCACTGTCCGAATGAAAATGTTGTTGCTGTTTTTTTTTTCATTCAGGTTAACATGGGCAGACAACTGGTTTAGTATCTCATTCTGATGGTCCAAATACCGACAAACGAAGGCTGGCGACAACATTGCCCATAAACCTACTCAGTGCAGATAAAATCCTTCCAGTAATAGCAAAGAAAGAAGAATTCTACTTTCTGTATCAGACAGACAAAGACATAAGGAAATGATGTTATTTGTTGAGTTAGACTGTTTCGTTTCGACCTAAGTAGAACTCGCTCCATCGGGCAAACGTACTATATCTACAGGAAACCTCACGTGTTCTGTGACGTCGGTAACGTTTATCGTAAATCCACCCAAGTATACTAAATAATGGTGCAGTTCTTCTTAATAAATCTCCAGAAATATCTTAAACGTCACCTGGAATTGCAAATTGTAAAGATAATAAAGCACATACCTTCTGATATATAAAAAGTCGTTTATAATCATGTTTTGTGTGTGTGTTTTTTTAGATAGTTTAACATTAGGCAGCGATACTTAATCACAGAAAACCATTAGTAAGCAGATGTCGTAAAATAACGTGTCCTTTCACAGAATACGACTTTATTTTACTTATTTAGGTATTTTTGTTTTTGGTAAGTCGATTTGCTCATATTACAGAATCTTATTTGGAAAGCCTGATTTATGAAGCCGGTAGGCGACAGTAGCAGACGTCCAGTAGCATACTGTGAAGTTGTCTCCGGGAGACAAAGCCGTAGAATAGAGATCTTTCCTTGTCTAACAGAAGCAGACAAAATTCACACACGTCCATCCGTCCGAATCTGTCTTGTGGCGGCGGTCAAAAATAGCCTGAAGCCTCGATCCCATTATTGCAGAGAGACAGAGAGAGAGAGTTCGCTAACTTTAGCTAAGCAGAATTCGTGAAGTGGTCGATACAGCGCAATATTTACTAGACTTGCGTAGGTTTATGATTCAAATGGGTATTTGTTGTTATTGCTGCGAGATTTTCCGGATAAAACTGATCAAATCACGCATCCAAAGCGTTGATTAATGATAAAAAAAATTTTTAAATTAGAAGTATTCAAATTTGGATCGGTATCGCCCGTATGCATGCATACACCTTCGGTATCTGTTACAGTCTAAAGAATGTATATAACGGCAGTGTAGACAGATCAACGTCGTTCTGTCCTTGGACACCAGCCAGCGATGGTTCGCCCTGTGCCGTCTAGTTCGTTTTGCCTGGATTTTTCGGGTATTCCCCTAATCTCTTAAAGGCTGAGCTATACCGTTTAGTGTCTCTACTGCAAACTTCATTATGACAGAACAAAATTTTTACGGATTCTCCATCTTCTAATTACGACCAAAAAACAACAAAGAAAATTGCTATAATTCTTCACAGGTTTTCGCCGCTTTCGTCTAGATAATCCTGTCTATTCCGTTTCTCAGCTCTCTTTTAAGCTTTCGTAAGGGTTTTTATCGTAATACACCTATTCATATATATACGTATGTTCTGTTCGGAACACGGGCCAAACTGGGAAAGGGGTGAAGGAGGCTGGAAACTATGGCCGACTTAACGAATCTCTAAATTTAGCAATCTTTGCTTTTAGATGTGGAAAAAAAAATCCCATTAGCCGTTCGTTGAGAGTGAGAAGAAACTATGTAAGAAAGATTTACCAAACCCAGTCCTTCCTACGGCAATAGATATCGTGATCTCAAACATGGAAGTCTACCAGTCTAATCACCCACCGCTGCCCATTCTCTTAACAGAAATACATATGAAAAACGAATATGTTAGTTCCTATTACGTACAGTTGGTTTTCAATAAATCCTGAAGCCTACAGATGATTTTCATACAAAACGGTCAAGAACGTATTAATTATTTATATTTAAAAAGTATAGAAATTAAACGTTTTATCCTAAGAGTTTTTAACTAGCACTAACTCATAGTTAAACAATTTTTCGTTGTTTTTTTTTTGGAAAAAAAACTTTTCGAAATTTTAATGGAAACTAAATTTTATAGAATTAACAATTGTTAGAAAATTTCCCAGGACATCAAATAAGCATGAACTTTAAAAAAGAAAAACAACATTTATTTGAGTTGATCTTAAAAACCGTTACCAGAGAAAATTCGAATTTATAGTTTATTATACTTTAAATACAATATTCGTATAGTTTAAAACTGCATATAATTTTTCCAACACAAACAATTTATAGAATTTTTGCTACAGAACTCACTGCAATATCTGTAACTGATTTAGTACTTTTTTGTCACAAGAATAATGTTGTGCTGTGTATATGTGTTTTGATACTGAAAACACATGTATACAAATAATTTATGCTGAAGCTATAAAAATTCTTCTTCCCGTTAGTGATGCCTTTTAATACACGTCATATTGTTGGCTTCTCGATTAGGGCTGATTGTAAACTCTGAACAAACAAACACTTATTGCAAACATGCAACATTCTTCGAAAAGTCGTTAATTTGTTAACTCGCTTTTCTTGAAATTCTTTAGTAAGTTAAAGAAAATACGATAGTTAGCTGCCTACGTCAGGTCTGGTACACAACGTTAAATCTAAAAGAAAGTAAATATCACGTATAGATGGAGTTTTTGATTTTATGTCAGCCATTAAAATTAAATTAAAGAAGATCTTTCGTCCAGATTGTTTGTATCTTTTAGACCTATAGTTACGTTATTATTAATGTGCTTGTGTTTGCTTTCTTTGTTATTGAAGGTATTTTTTCTTTATTTTGATTTTATGATATTTTGAGGCGAAAATAAGAAACAATCAGTAATCATCTTAAAACTTTTAAAAAATTGCTAAATGTACTGACGATAATAATTAATTATTATTATTATTATTATTATTATTATTATTATTATTATTATTATTATTATTATTATTATACATTGGCTTTCAAAGTGTGAATCAAACATACAAAAAAAATATTTGCATATTCAATACTTTATTTTTAGTGAAAATTCATTATGCAAGCAGAAGAGCAGAAGAATTACGATGAACCATATAAAAGAATATATTAAGCATTAATCTTGAAGTTTTTAACAATAAAAATTTTTTGTCAAAATAGTCACTTTTCATAGGAATACCACCTGTTGCACATATTTTAAGCACCCTTTTCAGTAATTTTCAGAATAATACTTTGTAAGAAACTTCCATTATTCTTGAAACTATTTTCGTAACTTATCAGTATTGTTTGGAACTTTTTCTACTCAGCTCTTCGATACAGTTCATTCCACAAAGTTTGATAGGCTTCTGATCTGGAGACTGATCGAGCCAAACCATGGTATTAGGAATTCCTTCTAATTCTTAGTAATGGATTTGTGTATTGGCCTATGCGGGCTCACTTGAGATCATTCTTTCGTTACGGTTTAAACTTATCAGTTATTAAACGATGCCTAGATCGAATAGTAGGACGTTGTAGAAGTTTGTGATGTCTTGTGAGAATCCCATAAATTCTGAATGTCTCAACTTAACCAAATAACAAACAGACACAACCTCATATTTTCACAATTGTAAGGCAAACACAGCTCTCTTACCTTTTTAGGTACTTCTAGCAGAGTCGTCACGTAGAACCAAACATTTAAAACCTGCTCTCGTCTGACCAAAATACATTGCACCATTATTCCAAGGATCCCGGCCGAGTCTCTTTTTCTTGTTACTATCTAAGCAAAGGCTGGCTAGTGCTACCCAGCCAATTAGTCAAACCCCTCTTAGCCGTCTTTAGGTTACCGAAATTGAGATGTGACTTTTGCAAAAGTGTTGTGGTCAGAAGTTAACTGGCTACCTGTCAAGAAATGGCTCACAAACTAGCAAACTATTTTCTTGTTCAGTAGATTTTCTGTTTCTTCTCCAGCCGTTTAAATTCATGGCTACACCAGTTTTATTTTAGTCTATAAATGCCGCTCTCACACTGTCCACGTGACAAACTTCCTCGACATATTTTCGAGCTTAATGAAGAATAACAATGGATGGCCTCGTTGCATATACAATTTTGTTTTTGGGCACTCTTTTCATCCAGCAACCAAAGCAACATCAGTCATCATTAATGAGAGCCATTAACATTTATACAAGAGCATAGTTAGAGCCAATAATTATTTATACTACTAGTAAGGAACGATCTTAAATAAACACGACAGAATCCTAATTTTGCCATTAACTAAGTTTAACAATAGTAGAAATAAATTTCTGGATCCATAATTAAATAAGAAGCTTAAAATGATAAAACGTCACATTTAATGTTTCAAACGGTGTAATAAACACAACGGTAATCGAAATTCAAATTATGTTTACTTTCATTCGAAAAGATAATAAGTAGACAACGCTGTTTTCGTCTGTTTGATTTTCAAAATATTTTTAATGCAAGTGTATATTGTAAATACTAAAATAAGTATGTGAGTAAAGGCACCTTGAAATAAATTGCATTTACAAATGTATCGTCGAATTAACTCATGGAAGAGCCGCGTGCTCCAAGTATTAATGATGTGTCCTGGCGCAAGTTTTCTTGATGTTTAATTAATTTTGAGGTAATTTATATTTCGTTATGACTTATTTTTACTTCACGGGCCGCGCTAAGATTTCCGGCTCTGCTATAATTGAGTACAAAAAACAAAAATCCTCCTGGAATCGGTTGCTACAGACGACACTTTACCTGTTTCATTCACATCCATCACGAGCGCACTAAACTTGTTTCATACTTACGGTCTTTTAAACTTGTTAAGATCCGAATAGTTTTGTGAAATTGTTGGTGCTCCAGCTGTGCTTTTCTTATGTAGAACATCATTTTAAAAATAACCAGGAAGTAAATTCAGTTTATTTAGACACAAACAAATATTTAACCGATCATGTGACCAGTGGTAAAATTACTCTAATTATCAAAATCAGTTAACACAAAACCCTTTTACTGCTTGTCTTAAAAAGGTTGTCCCGTAATTTTTACGTGTTAATGAGGTATAATAAACAATTTGCTTTGAAAAACAGTGGTTAATTAAAATTTTGTTGTAACTTTTATTCGAGTCTTTTTTTTTAATCGTTGAACTACCAAACACCTTTAAAAATAAAATTCTTGCACATTTTTTTTTTTTAAATCTGAGTTACCTACCCATTATTTTAACTTCGACGGGATTTTGTTGAGCGTTATTTTGATCCGCTACTAGTTTAGCTTTAAGCATGGTTTTGCTAAGTGTTATTTTGATCCGCTACTAGTTTAGCTTTAAGCATGGTTTTGCTAAGTGTTATTTTGATCCGCTCTAAGAGTAACATGAAGCAGAATCTTGTTGGGCGCTTAATTCCTTACCCAGTCATTAATTAGGTTTTAAGTACTGTTCAGCTGAAGTAGTTTACCTATTTTGTGGTGAAACGAAATTAAAAAAAGAAAGTATATACATAAATTTTACAGCACGAAAATAGTACTGGTCTGTAGAAAGATCTTAATTAGATACGTATGATGTGTTTGTGTGTTATTATTAAATTTAAGAACTGATTAACGGAACTCGCGATGATGCTGTAATGAAATGCATAAAGGGCATCCAGAGGAAGGTTATAATTAATACATTTTAATGAATAATATCGACTTACTTTTATATAGCAAGTTTAGCAAATTCTACTCTCTCTCAAATAAATTAACATGAGAGAGAGAGAGAGTGAGAGAGAGAGAGAGATGGCGTCAGTAGAGAGAGAGAGAGAGAGAGAGAGAGAGAGAGAGAGAGAGATGACGTCAATAGAGGAGAAGAGAGAGAGAGAGAGATTGGTGCAATCACACGGATTCTCTGTGATTTAAGCTCGTGACTACATGGCAGACATGGCCTATCAACAGAGAAAACAGAGAGGATATGCGTGGTCTCCATCGACTTCTACTCCATCGGTTGCTAGGTGACGACTGCCGTAGTTACGACGTCCAGCCACGGAGAATCCGCGGACCGCACGAAGCACAGATTCGATGACAAAGTATTCTTCTGAATGCTTATTTATTGGTATGAACAGATTTTGTCTTATTTATTCCCGTTCACCCTGATACTCCGCGTATCCGAACTTAAATGAGACAGACGTTCGAATTTCAGAGCTTCCCAAAAAAGCTCCTTCTTTACCAAGGGATGCTTCATTGATTTGACTGAAGGGCCAGCGGAATCTTTGACTGAAACAATGCCAGGTTTCCGCTAATTACGAAAGAAAAAAATCGCTGTAAACACTCGTATTTTCAAAAGTGTTCATATTTTGTAATATAAAATCGTTAAATCTCTTCTTGTGATCAGCATCTCTCTCTCTCTCTCTCTCTCTACTGACGCCATCTCTCTCTCTCTCTCTCTCTCTCTCTCTCTCTCTCTCTCTCTCTCTCTCTCTATACCCTCCCTTATGTATAAAACATAAGCACGAGACGGGTGGTAGTTGGTCACTGCAGATTTTTAAAAAACTGTCTCAAGCTCGCGTGCGTATCAATTTTTCAGTCAACATAATATAAACCGTACATCAAAAGTTTAAAGGCGGAACAGAGTCGTTAAGTGGGAATTAAGCAATAAATTAAATACCATAATCGAGTAGAATATCACCAGCTTTGTATTTTACCCGAGGTTACGCAAGTATTTTTTACCAGTAGCGTAAAAGACACTTCGAGGAACAAAAATCCGACGGCATTTAGCAGAGCTACGGGAACTCGCTGTGTAGGAAATATAGATATGGAAGAGAACTTTTCTATGAGAGAAAGAGAGAGATTTAGTTATTAATGATGGCAGTGGCAAGCAGTTTAAAAATGCATCAATAAATAGTTCCTTATTTCGGATAATTTAAGTAACTAAAAAAAAGGCTTGCCGTCCGCAGATATCATAATTTTAAATAGATGGTTTTTAGTCTTAACTGCTATCAACAGTAAAAGGCTCGGTTTCCCCTTAAAAGGCAGACGTTTACTGATCTGGTTCTTTCCGGATTGGTGCCGCTCGGTGAGAAAAGCACTTGCCCAGTTTTTAATAGCTTTCATCTTGATACACTTTTTTAAAAAAATTTAGAACCCAATTTTAACAATTCGTTTGTGAAAGATAAATCTGAACTTTGAAATAAAAATTTATTGTTTTATTTAAAATAGATAGTAATAGATGCGTATTTTATGTTAATGAAATGAGTATATATATATATATTCGAGCGACGTGTAGAACGCCAACGGTTCTGTCACCTTCGGATACAGCCAAATGTCTCCAGTCGACCCTGTAGTCCGACGGTCACAACGTCACTGCAGACAGCGTCGACACCTTCTGTGGAGGGAAATATTTATCTTGCATAAACAAAGCGGATTTTTTCTAAAGAAATACTACAGTCGAAAAAGATACAGAAAGCGCCTACAGATAACATGAGTTACGCGGGGTACAGAGACAGTCAGAATCCGCCGTTTTGTTTTCTTTTAACAACATCATTTGTGGTTGCTCCACGCCATTTTTCTCTTTGCCAGAGAACCTTGAAGTCAAAGAGGTAAGGTCTAATTAGTACCTAAGCTATTTGTCTAAAGGCATTTTCAGGTTCCCGTTCTAACTGTTTTTGTTCACCCAAAAAACTCATAGCATCTTTCTCAACATTGGCTTATCTATTTATTTTATTTATTTCCCCAACAATTTACCTGTAGAGCAATTCCGGTGAAACTGGTTTAGAGGAACCCATAAATATTATGTCCAGTCAGGTAGTGTTTTCTTTCAGCCTGTGCGATTTACTAACGATGCTTTCGGGTACATTAGGCATAGCCCCGTCCTTCATCTTCGAGTTGATGATACTCCTCTATCTCCACCATATTTGTAGAAATTGCTCCAAAAACAAGAAAAAAAAAACGAGTTGTTTTTTTTTTTACGCCTCTTGTACCTGCGTGGCCACAAATCGCTTTCTTTCTTCTTTTTTTCTTTTAATTATACTGATTTAATAGTTACAGCTCATCACCCTGTGCTCACCTGTCATGGCTGGCTGCGGCCGAAACTCATGTGGTTTCTCCTGATCTACCAGCAAGCTTCCTCCGGATACATCAGTTCTTTGCAGACTTTGCTAACCAGAAGAGTTATTAGGGTATGTATCCCATGGAACTGATGGAAGATACCACATTTACAGAAATCTCATTAGCTTTGTTTTGCCGTTCGAAAAGTTACGTTTCCTGCATCTTTAATGACAGCCCCAAACAACTGAAATACCACTGTAGTATTCACATATAATTTACTAATTATTTATTATCTCGTATAAAGATCATCTTCGCGTGGTATTCACATGTAATTCACTAATTATTTATTATCTCGTATAAAGATCATCTTTGCGTGGTATTCACATGTAATTCACTAATTATTTATTATCTCGTATAAAGATCATTTATCTTCGCGTGGTATTCACATGTAATTCACTAATTATTTATTATCTCGTATAAAGATCATCTTTGCGTGGTATTCACATGTAATTCACTAATTATTTATTATCTCGTATAAAGATAATCTTTGCGTGGTATTCACATGTAATTCACTAATTATTTATTATCTCGTATAAAGATCATCTTTGCGTGGTATTCACATGTAATTTACTAATTATTTATTATCTCGTATAAAGATCATCTTTGCGTGGTATTCACATGTAATTTACTAATTATTTATTATCTCGTATAAAGATCATCTTCGCGTGGTATTCACATGTAATTCACTAATTATTTATTATCTCGTATAAAGATCATCTTTGCGTGGTATTCACATGTAATTCACTAATTATTTATTATCTCGTATAAAGATCATCTTTGCGTGGTATTCACATGTAATTTACTAATTATTTATTATCTCGTATAAAGATCATCTTTGCGTGGTATTCACATGTAATTTACTAATTATTTATTATCTCGTATAAAGATCATCTTTGCGTGGTATTCACATGTAATTTACTAATTATTTATTATCTCGTATAAAGATCATCTTCGCGTGGTATTCACATGTAATTCACTAATTATTTATTATCTCGTATAAAGATCATCTTTGCGTGGTATTCACATGTAATTCACTAATTATTTATTATCTCGTATAAAGATCATCTTTGCGTGGTATTCACATGTAATTTACTAATTCTTTATTATCTCCTATAAAGATCATCTTTGCGTGGTATTCACATGTAATTTACTAATTATTTATTATCTCGTATAAAGATCATCTTTGCGTGGTATTCACATGTAATTCACTAATTATTTATTATCTCGTATAAAGATCATCTTTGCGTGGTATTCACATGTAATTTACTAATTATTTATTATCTCGTATAAAGATCATCTTTGCGTGGTATTCACATGTAATTTACTAATTATTTATTATCTCGTATAAAGATCATCTTTGCGTGGTATTCACATGTAATTCACTAATTATTTATTATCTCGTATAAAGATCATTTATCTTTACGTGGTATTCACATGTAATTTACTAATTATTTATTATCTCGTATAAAGATCATCTTTGCGTGGTATTCACATGTAATTTACTAATTATTTATTATCTCGTATAAAGATCATCTTCGCGTGGTATTCACATGTAATTTACTAATTATTTATTATCTCGTATAAAGATCATCTTTGCGTGGTATTCACATGTAATTTACTAATTATTTATTATCTCGTATAAAGATCATCTTTACGTGGTATTCACATGTAATTTACTAATTATTTATTATCTCGTATAAAGATCATCTTCGCGTGGTATTCACATGTAATTCACTAATTATTTATTATCTCGTATAAAGATCATCTTCGCGTGGTATTCACATGTAATCACTAATTATTTATTATCTCGTATAAAGATCATCTTCGCGTGGTATTCACATGTAATTCACTAATTATTTATTATCTCGTATAAAGATCATCTTTGCGTGGTATTCACATGTAATTCACTAATTATTTATTATCTCGTATAAAGATCATTTATCTTTACGTGGTATTCACATATAATTTACTAATTATTTATTATCTCGTATAAAGATCATCTTCGCGTGGTATTCACATGTAATTCACTAATTATTTATTATCTCGTATAAAGATCATCTTCGCGTGGTATTCACATGTAATTCACTAATTATTTATTATCTCGTATAAAGATCATCTTTGCGTGGTATTCACATGTAATTCACTAATTATTTATTATCTCGTATAAAGATCATCTTTGCGTGGTATTCACATGTAATTTACTAATTATTTATTATCTCGTATAAAGATCATCTTTGCGTGGTATTCACATGTAATTTACTAATTATTTATTATCTCGTATAAAGATCATCTTCGCGTGGTATTCACATGTAATTCACTAATTATTTATTATCTCGTATAAAGATCATCTTTGCGTGGTATTCACATGTAATTTACTAATTATTTATTATCTCGTATAAAGATCATCTTTGCGTGGTATTCACATGTAATTTACTAATTATTTATTATCTCGTATAAAGATCATCTTTGCGTGGTATTCACATGTAATTTACTAATTATTTATTATCTCGTATAAAGATCATCTTTGCGTGGTATTCACATGTAATTCACTAATTATTTATTATCTCGTATAAAGATCATCTTTGCGTGGTATTCACATGTAATTTACTAATTATTTATTATCTCGTAAAAAGATCATCTTTACTTGGAATTCAGATGGCATTTACTTTTTATTTATTTCATTCAATTTTGTTTTGTTTTGCACCAGTCATTAAAGAGAAAGATGCTTTTTTTTACAATGCTTTATATCATGAGTACGAAAAAGGAGAAGAATAGTTGTCTTAACTTGTATTTTTTTGTCACTGAAGATAAAGATTTGTTATTTTAAAATTATTCGACACCAAATAAGTTGTATTTAATTGGTAAACCGCTGTTTTGATGAAGTGAGAGTAGCAGCCTTCTATATGATAGCCTGTAACCAGTGTCTTCAGACCCCAAACGCCACCTCAGACATCTTAACCTCGAGACCTAGTTATCCCGCAGGACCCTGTTTTCGACACCGATAGCCATTCCGTTAGATAAAAAAAACACGTTGCGCTATCTTACCCGAATTTGGAATAGAACATTTAAATATTAACTTAAGGGAAACAGTTGTCTTATTTGTTAGCAACCCGCAAAGACGGTTAATAAGTAATCACCTAACGTTAAACTACTAATAAATCCCTCGCGCTCGATGTAATAAAGGCTAGCAGAATTTAAGCCCTCCAACGAAAACATACGGCATAAATCGCTGTAATTAATGGCCGGTTTATGCCTGTTCTTGACTTTTATTTATTTGGGTTTCTTTTAACTTGATATGCTTTGTTTATGCGAACAAATGAGTTATGTAGCGCGGGGAACTCTAAAAATGTGCCAGTATATAGACATGCGCTAGCATTGTTTGTCAACTCTCTCGTCAGAGGCGTAAACGTCTCTGTTACCTCGGCTGACTGCGTGTCGTGGTCGAGCGGTCGGGCGGCCCGTCCCCGCGAACGGATCACCCGCGGGTGCAGGGGCGCGACCGAGAAAACCGAGAAGAGGAAGCTAGCTGCAGCAACAGACGGACCCGTAATCGTCGGTGTGTGTGTGTGTGGGACCGAGATAGAGTAGGCCGCGAAGGCATTTGGAGAATTCGGAAAACACACAACGAACAAGTCGGTTAACGAAACAGCGTGGCGACGAACATCGCCGACCGACGCGCGGTGTTAACGGAGCGTGACCGAGTCGACTTCCGGCCGGTCTGGCCGCCCTCTCGCTTCACGACCTTGAAGATGTCGGCAGGCGCCGCCAGGCCGCCAGCAGACATTCGCTCTCAGGAAGTTGCGCGAGAGGTTCTCCTCTTCTCAACATCCCCCTCTTTTTTTTTTCTTTTTCGCTTTAAAGAAAAAAGAACTTGTTCGTGGTGTAAACTCGCCATCTGGTCTTAAACTGGTAAGGGTGCCTTCAAATGAGAGCCGGCCCCTTACCATTTCTGTCGTCCCCTAGTTTATGCGATTGAGTGCGAAAGCAAAGCCAGAGGAGAAGAGGAAGAAAACAGCCGAGTGGCTTCAATAACCGCAACCGTCCGGTTCCGCGTGGTTGGGTACAGAAAAAACAGATCGGTGAAAATAGGCAAAATAAAAAAAAAGAAGCTAAAAAGATTAATCAAAGTTAATTTCCAGGTAATAATGTCAGGGAAAACTGCTTTCTTTTATCTATTCATCCTCTTTTTAATTTTTTTTTTTAAAGGGATTGTGATTTTAAAATAGTGAGAGGCAGCTGAAAGAATAAATGATGCAGGAGATCATTGGAAATGTCCAAGCAAGGAATAAAATGTCCAGTCATAGAGCGAATTGCAAGCGCATCTTTGACCTGTCTTTTCTCCTTCATATCCAATAAAGTTTTCCTTTTTTCGCTGCAAGTCGTATTAATAGTTTATAGCTAGCTATGTGATAATCGTGGAGCCCCTCGATAGCGTAGGTATTACTAAAACGTATATTAGTCATGTTAAAAGAAATAAACAGATTTCCAGTAAAAATACTGCCGAGTTCTCATATCATGCTTGGAATAAAGCCAAACGTTCTGCCATCTCTCTCTCTCTCTCTGTCTGTGTGTTCTTCTCCTCTCTGCGTTTTGATACTGTGAAAATTTTAATTTAAAAGCCATACAGAGGCTTGACACAAGTAAATAAACACCCAGATTGAAAAGAACATCTGTTTATTCTGGAAAATAGCACCGGTGCAGTTATTTGCCTTGTGCTAGGCAGAGAGCCTGTACTGGGGGAAACACGAGAAATAGGTTGCTGAGACCCTTTCGCAGACATGCGATAAAACCTGTAGGTCACCACGAGATTCGTATCTGGTGATTGGCCAGCCCATCGCACAGTTGCCATACCCTGACTCTTCCCTCATCTTCGCGTTGTATTGGGCAATTACCAGCTTTAAGCGCCATCTTTCGTCAGAAATACTGTTTCCGTCGGACGGATGGCCAGAAATTCTTTTCGGAGAGCGTAGATTGTTGAGGAGGGAAGCGGAAATGGCAGTTTCCTTGCCATAACAGTCCCGTGACCCAGACCCCATCCCGTTCCGTCACAGACAAGCCGGTTTGTTTTAAAGAGCTCGCGGAGGGGTCATTAGAAGTTTCGGTCTTGCACAGCGCTACACCCATACACGACCACAGTCTGAGCATCGTGAAAACCCCGACTCGTGACCCCTCCTCCTCTCCCCCCCCAAAAAAAACAGGACATCATGGTAACCATTCGTAGCAGACATCGCGTTTTGTTTTATTCTAGACCCCCTTCTCATACACGACTCCATCCACCTAAACTTTTCCCCTTGTGCTGGCAAATTGTCTCATGGCTGTGGCCCACACGGGCACCCTAACCCTAACCCTTGACAGGTTCGTGCTTTTCGTTTCTGAGTTGTTCTTTCCGCTTTTAGGGGTGCGTGCAGGGGAGGGGGAATAGAATTGACAGGATCCCCAACTCTGCACTGGTGGCGGCAGGAGCGAGCGATTCCTCTCTCTTGCTGCGGAAGAATTCGGTTTACGTTTTGACCCGTCGGATGACCGCACCTGAGAAGACATGGCCAGTAACTGAGGAATAACCCCCACCACTCCCTCTCCCACTACCCACAAACTTGCTCACTGCGGTTTTAAAGCAAATTCAAGCTCATAAACTGCGATGTCACACTGCTCCAAAATCCCCTTTCCGAATGAAGCATCATTCGGTTCTCTCATTCCACTTACTTTTAATGCTTTTATGAAGCTTAAAGCACCTCCATCCTATTGCACACTGGGAAAAATTAAGTCATGAACGTGTAAGTAAATAACATTAAAGCTCATCTTCATCAGTAAAGGTGAGTAAATATCCTCGAATAATGGTTATGAAGACTTTAATGGAACTCAGCCTAAAACAATATAGATAACCAACATTCGCTAGATTTTTTAAAACGATACAAACTCCATGTTACTGTATAGTTCTTATGTTATTAATGTATTTTTATTCAATTACTAATCTCAATTTAAAATTACGTACAAATGTAAAATAAAAAGAAAAATTTTAAATATTTAAAGATCTGCTCTATCAAACACCATTACACGTGGCACCAGACTTTGTTGATATAACAGTTAAATTTAAAAAAAAAGAGAGAATGCTTCCAAAAACTGTTTTTTTTTTTATATTTTATTAGCGGTGTAAAAGCGTTTTCAAAGCAAAATGCATTAAGAACTTTCCTCTCTGCCATTACTGCTTTATCTCGCGTAGATCTGATGTCTCGTGTAAGAAGTATCTTCTGACTCATATGCGGCTTTCTGGACTGGTAGGACTCTGCTCTGATTCCGCAGATTATTATGAGTCATCGGAAAGGGAAAGGCAAGAGTAAAAAAATAATCTCACCGTGTTTGCTCCAATCTTTCAGATATGTAAATTATTCAGATTTCCGGCCACAAATTAAGAAAATTTTTGAATAATATATATATATCCATGATGAGCAGGCTGTTTACTTTCACTAGAAGGCTAGGCCCAAGATATATAACTGCATGTCAATAGAATTCGCACCTGTTGATATAACGTGCTACATTAATAACAGTTTATATATTTTATATTTTTATTTATCCATTTTCGAAAAATAATTCTTATCAAAGAAGCTCCATTAGAAAAAGTATGTCACTATATAAATTGAATTGATGACGTGGAACAGTTTTCAAGGTGCTGCATACCCGACCTGTGGAAGCCACCGAATCCCTGTTAGATATCTACAAGGAAAGTTCTTCATGCTGTCGAATTTTTATTTGGTTTTCTTTTTGGAAGTAAAAGAAAGAAAAATTGTTTATATGTTTGTGCTTTTAACGGAAAAATTGTGTTTTGCTTATTTGAGAAATTTTAATTAAAAGGACAACATAAACTTACAGTTCCCTGCAGTATTAACTCATCGACATCTCCATCTGATACAAATTTGCATATTTCGAGTGTGTAGAGATTATATGTGACATCTAAGTAGAAGAATAAATGGGCTGATCTGCTAGCATCAGGCCGAAAATAGGATTTCGTGGTGTTTATTCGTTTACCCGAAGTCGTATAATATAGGCTGCTCGACGACAGATTATCAGAGATCTCGACATTTCTCGCGAATATCATCGCGAAGTTGACCAAGACGAATGTCACTGCATCGGAAAAAAACATAACACCACGAAAGAACGCGCTGCCACTACTCGCCCAGTTTGCATTCTTCGTCAAGATTCTCTTGCTGATATCGCCCAGGAACCAAATAATGGTCAGGCGTAATTCCCCTCCCCCCCGAACTGGCTGCAAACGATGTATATATAGCGCGTAAGACATCTCTTCTGTATAATAGGAACGAAACATCTTGAAAGGTCTGCTCCGAGAACGTTTGGCACGACCCTCCAGTGTTTGGGGCGCGCACTCTTTCTCATGGAGTTAAATTTCCAGCAGTTCACATTTATGAGGTCGCACCTGGGTTTGGAAAAGACATAACGAAAACCTTCAACCACAGTGTCTTCATTCTACGGTGAAGGATAGAGCCTGGTGCGTCATGGTGTGGGCTGTAATCCGCCACGACGGAAACACAGAATTGGTGCTCGTCGAAGAGCGTTTAAATTTTATCAGGTATTTTGCCTTTTAAAAGACATATCTCTTACCTTTGAACAAACAAGGCGTACTGAGGCTCGATGGGCATATTTTTCAGAAGGATAGCGCCACAGGCCAAAACTTTCCTATGGTTATAGTCTAGAAAAAGGATCAAGGCGTTTAACTTGCAAAGAAACAATTTAAAAAAGACATTTGCGCATAGTATTTACATGACATTAAATATGGAAGAAATAAGGGTTGTGTATTGGTGTTTTATAGGACTCAGTATAAAAGTTTTTCGCAGAACTTGTTTTTTCTTTAAAAAATACTCCTTCTTGGAACTATTAGCACGTGGGCTGATAATCAAAAAGATAAATGCAATTTTACTTTTTGCATAATTCAACAATATTAGAAAGCCTCAACTTCATTGAAGCTAATAGTTTAAATAGTCAGTGTAGCTGCGTGCACCAGAACTCTCCCACCAGGCGCCAGAGTTGGTTTCCTCTAAGTTCTCGCCTTCTTCCCAAATCTTAAAGAGAAAAAGAAACTAGGGAGAGTTCTAGTAGGGAATTCGCGCGCGCGCGCGGCTGATCTCCGCACCCGGTTCGGTCAGTTTAGGAAACTGAAACCGGGCGGCCGGAGCGGTGGGTTGGTTTCCTCCGGCGAACAGATGCCTTACGAATCGATGTCGGCACACGCTGCGGGTTAGAGGTTACCCTGTTTGGACAGTAAAGTGAAACTGCCTCAAAACGAACCGAAGGACATCCGACTTTCTGGGTCTCAAGTCGCCGTCTGACGACCCAGAAGCCCCATGTCAACTTTTTACATGATTCACCATTAAATGCCAAAATATCACTCCGCTGTGAAACCCTACGTCTTTTATTTTAATCTGAATCTTCTTCTATTATGGAACAGAATTTTATTGTGATGAACAAAAACAAATGAGGATTCTTGACTCTCAACGGATCAGTAGTCGAATATGCGCCATTAAGGATATTCTACATCCCCTGGTCGTTCTGATCGGCGTAATGTGCACATCCCACTACTATTACCTCTGTGTACCACATCCGGCGAGCAGGGCGCTAAAATCTACGGAAAGGATAGCACGAGTATTTCATTAAATTATTACATATAAAACTACAAATATTTCGTTTATAAGTCTCGCCTGTTAATAACGTTTACTGTAAAAATATTAAACCCTTTTCCCTTATTACATTCCCTCTGATCGATGAAAGTAAATTAAAAGCCAATCTTTTATGAATAATATTCACCACAACTTTTTTTTTTCTATTTCATTCTATTTTGTGATGGAAAATCCTGGGCAAATAAAAAAAAAAGAAAAAGAGAAAGAAAAGCATAGATTGGATTTGCTATTCATCAGTCAGTTATAACGTAGTATTTCCAAGAACACCACCGGCTTAAAAACGAGGAGCTCATCTGAATTCTATGAGAAATATTGGGGTTTTCTTCATGACTGAATTCTGGATTGAAACGGCAAAGATTTGTCTTGGCATTTCCATCAGTTTGAACGGCTCTTCATAGAAATCCGCTCGCGTCGTTATTGAAGAACATCTTTTAAAAACAGAGACAATCGCCATAATGTAATCGGAAATAGAAGCCATAAGTCTGAAAGACCATCAAAATCACAATCTGAACATTTCCAAGTTAACTTTCTTTTCTTTCTCCGAGCTTCAACAATATCCTCTTCGTTTTCTCTGTAATTATTTTTTAAACCCTCTCTCTCTCTCTCCTCTCTCTCTCTCTCTCTCTCTCTCTCTCTCTTTTTCCCTCTCTCTCTCTCTGTCTCTCTCTCTCTCTCTCTGTCTCTCTCGCTGTACTGACGTCATCTCTCTCTGTGTATTGACGTCATCTCTCTCTGTACTGATGTCATATCTCTCTCTCTCTCTCTTATTTTCCTTTTCATATATATATATCAATCCTGTTCTGAGCATCATTTTTTCTTGGCGCGTCAACAACACAACGTCAACACGAAATTCTGTCACTGATCTTTTGGCTCGGCTAAGAAGCCATCGGCTTCTGCTTGGATTAAAATCCTTAGCGATTAGTAGCTCAGACACGTCCCCCCCCAACGACGGTGAATAAGAATATTTGGGGCCCTGTCGCTGGCTGACTGTCGCAAACGAAAAACATTTCAATGGTTTTTTTCCGGCAGTTTGAGATTTCTAACGTTCTGACAGCTAACTACTCAGCAATATACGTTCAGAGTTACTGATCTCTTACTATTTCAGCAATTAAATATTTCATGACGAAATCTAATCTCAACTTGCAAGACAAATAAAATTGTGAATGTCATGATGACAGAAACAACGTTTTAGCTAAATACTCACACGAATACGCAATCATTCAACAATAGCTCCTAATTGCTTGTTCCTTAATGACTGCCATCAGCATCTTTACCTGGTACTTACTGAATATTACTTGTGAAATATAGTCAGTACTCAGCGTTATGTGTGTGTGTGTGTGAAATCCAATTTCTAGTGAAAATATAAATAGCATACACGAGATAACCGTTTCTAACACTGATGAACTTCGAGCCTTTTTTTTTTTTTTAATTTTAGATTCTTTTCCCGCGAGTGATTGAAGTTAACACGAAGTAGGCACAGAAAAGCTACTAATCTCAGCTGGTAAGATATTTCTGACTTTGACAGTTAACTTTCATGAGCGACTGCAGTTGAGAGAGCGGCTTATTATCATCGCTGGAAGCTGAGACAGCCGACTCGTTACTTCTCATCTGTTTACACTTGATGATCCTCCAATTTGTAAGAGATCTCCCTAACCCCTTTGCAGGAAGCCAGAACGTGCTCTGTTCGTCTATTTATTGTTTTTTAATTTTGATATTTAAAGACACGCATTAGAAGAAAACCCTGCCAGAGAATTATTGCTCGTCGACATGACCACGCCACCTATTTCAGTCGTTGCTAGAGAAAAGCTGCAGGCGTCATCGCACCTCATTTGAAATCTCCCCACTGGGCCGATGCACGAGTCCGTCGTGAAGACAAAAACTTCGAGTTTTTCTCGGGCTTGTGAAAAGTAAATATTTCTCGCACTACGGCGCGTGAAGGCTTTCCCAGTAACGTTAGATCTGTTTTTTATTCTTGTATTTATATTCTCAGGGATGTGGAAAATTGTTTTACCTACTCTGTAATTACTGAACATGGCACTCGATTATTTGGTAACCTGCAGCGGCAGAGCACCAGGCAGCCATTTTTTAAAAATCTGATACCAAAAAAAAACCAAAAATTTCCTCACTCTTATTATTCTCATGTTTTGTTTCATCTGTCTTCCAATGGCGGGCCTGGTTCTGTCGGTGTGTCACCAGATCCAGGCTGTAGTTTTAAAGCGTTCTCGGTGTTGTTTTATTGGTTAGAGATGCTCTACCTCCCCACCTGGTGTGAACTGCTCCCAGCAGTACAGACTTCTCTGTTCATCTCTTCTGAGATACTGCTGCTGTTCTCATCCTAGTGGCGCCCATCACATGGGCAGCGCTCCGAATTCTCCTCGTTTCGGTCACGCTTTCGAGTTGTGTACTAAGCTCTACATCGGAGATAATCCCAGTGAAAAGCGTAATGCTGTATATAGTTGCTAGAGAACGTTGCCTATCATGCGACACGAAAAGCCTGACGTTTCTGAATTCAGCACTGAAATCCCTACCGAAACCCTTCGTTTTCATAATGTGAAAGGAAACCGAAGTACCCGGAGAAAACGTACACAACCGACTGGTGGAGAAGCGATACCGAAATCCACACAGTCCCGGCCAGCAATCGAATTCCGAGCCTCAACTTTGGCAGTCCCTTAGTAGCGGATCACCAGCCACTTTTTCCGTTGTAGTTCTTGTTTTCTTACTGTAGCTGTAACTCCAGCACAAAAACACAAGGCGACAAGAAACATCTCGCAGTACCTGGTATACATGGTTAGTTCTTCCAGCTGACAGTTTCCGGTCAGTTGATAACTGATTAGCATGAGCTCCATAACGACAGTGACATGATTGTGTTACGACATGAAGTAAAGAACATTTTATCTTTTTCCTCTCTTGTTTTAGGATTCTTCATAAATATTTTGCAGCTGCAAAAAAAACCCGTCTCCAGTTCTAAAGAGTGTCCCTTAATCATTAACGCATTATAGCTGTGTTTTTTTTTTTTAAGTGTACACATTTAACATTCAGTCGCTGCTGACGTAAGCAGTGAGATTAATAAATGAATTATTATCCACACGATTTCCGAGCTGCACCTCCGCGACGCATAACTGAGATACGCCCGAGACTTACTTCGTGAACTATCGCCTGTGCCGCGGAGAGGAAGAGCGCCCGTGGCCACAGTTGAGCGGGCGTGGCTCCCATCCTCTCTGTAATTTATCCAGCCAGATCTGCTTGACGCGCGCGCTGTCGTTCTTCTAGAACGATCCGTTCCCACGAGCACCGCGGGTCGGTATCGATCAGTCGACGAGCGCGGTCGGCATGGACAGCTCCTACACTGCGTCTGGAACACTAATCTGTGTTCTGGCTCTGCCCTTCGACTTTTCTTTTTATTGTTTCTGTTTGTTTTATTGTCCTTCCGCTGATCTGAAAAAAAAATCAGTCGGCCACTTATTTAAGTAGTCATTCGTGTTGAACATTAGTACGCTATTGACGTAAATCACCTGAGAAAATCGTTGTGTGTGTGTGTATGTGTGCGTGGTGGGAGGGATTCCAAAATCAGAACTCCATGACACGTGACCATAATTTCCTCCGCGCGGCGATTACCAACTCACAACGAACCTTGCAACTGCTATTTCAATAAGTTCATAGTTTTTGTTTTTGTTTTTTTTTTTTTTTTACAATTTTATCATCACTAAGTAACACAAGAAAATTACTTTTTAAAGTCTTATTGGTACAAATTGGGATTTCTCCATCAACGCGAAGCAGTGTCCAGGTAATTTTTCAATTGGTGTCACGTGTCTCGTTATATAAAGCAGCGTAATCGTGTCACGTGTCTCGTTATATTTGTAACAAGCAGTGTAATCTTGTCACGTGTCTGAATTTTTTTTTTGTTTTGTTCTTTTGCGCCAGGGATAATTTTAATTTTACTCTAATCGGATGGTTTATTTTTAATGACTTCCAAGTAGAACCAAAAGGCATATGTAAAATAATAAATACAATGTAAATGCAATCTTCTGCTTCTTTAACGCATTAAATAAAGAGCAATTACTTTTTTGTTTCGTGCTTGGCTCTTCTCTTTAACCATTGCATATTCTGAGTAGTCAACACATAAGAAAACAAAATAACCTGTATTAATAAACAAATTTATATTATTCAAACAGAAGACGGAAACGTTACCGTCTCTAAGCTTCATAGCATCTTTAGTTAATAATCTGTTACAGAAGATGCGCAACACCGATTGTGATAATTGCTAGCCACCGAGAGAATAAGTATGGTGGACGTTTTGAGACAGTGCCCTCAGTAAACAACGACCTGATTCGGGCAACACGTGTATTAAAAAACGAGAGAAAACCTTTTATCGTGACTTTATCAGCCGGAGTGACGTCTACACTTTGGGGGGGGTCTTTGGATATGATACATGCAACATGTCGCCAATTAACGCAAACTTCGAAGAGATGAGAGCTGGTTTGAAATCATAGAAGCTGTCTCTACTAGAAATAGAAAGAGCACGTACGAAATCCCTTCAGTCGGTGTTGTGCTAAAATAGTGAGGTTGCCTGTCTGAGGCTGGCACTTGCCTGAAAGAGATTAGTGGCCGGCAACACACAGTTCGAAAACATAACTCAAAATTCTGGCTCTTTTTATAAATCTTCCTGGAAGAGATAATTACAAGAAACTTTGTTATACGAAGAACAAAAGAAATAAGTAAATTCAATGCTTTCCTAAATAATCGGTAATGCCAATGATACTACTATTAACCACAGACTATAGCACTCTTAAAGTAGATGCTGCCATCACTATCACATTAACTACTAAAGTTACTGCTGTTACAATGAATGCTGTCACTACTTTCACATTAACAACTAAAGTTTCCGCTGTTACAATGAATGTTGTCACTACTATTACATTAACAGCTAAAGTTTCCGCTGTTACAATGAATGTTGTCACTACTTTCACATTAAGAACTCACGTTTCCGCTGTTACAATGAATGCTGCCATCACTATCACATTAACTACTAAAGTTACTGCTGTTACAATGAATGCTGTCACTACTTTCACATTAAGAACTCACGTTTCCGCTGTTACAATGAATGCTGTCACCACTATCACATCGAATATTAATGTCAAAGCTGTTACATTGAATGCCGCCAGTCACAGTAACCTTTTGTTACCTCTCTACAGTAATTGATTATGTTATGACCTGATCACTGTCATTTCATCAACTAGTGCGCCTGTGACTATGGAAATTTTTGGCTGCCAGTGCTAATAGCACAGTAATTAATTTACTGTCCCTACGACCAGTACAACATCGACTTCTGAAAATAGCTCAATAGCCAGCCACAGCAGCTGACATTACCTATACAAGCGAGAGCTACAATTACTATTTCTCGGTTTCCACAAGCTCAATAAACAATGCCACTACCAATGCGGGTGATGATGGGTATCATATTTACCACAAAACTCGTATTGATATCGTTTATCGATACTGCTGCTGTCTGAACACGGAACTTATTGCTCGGTCTTGTCCTTCATGTCTCGGACTATTGCCGCTTTCTTTAACCGAACCGTTCTTGCATCAGTACTGAGCTCGTAAGGTGGCATCTCCCTGTCCTCAGAGCCTGCGGTCGATGTACCGTTTGTTGCTGGTACAGTTAGTTTACTCCATCTTCACTTATTCTCTCTGCAATCTTGCGTCATATTCAGTCGAGCTTTGTTGTCAGTCCAGTTTTTTTTTCGATAAAATTACTTTGAACAAAAACTTGAAATAATATGGAAATAAAAAGAGTTTTAGAAAAATTTTAAAAATTATTTTGGGGTTTTTAAGTTTCAGTTTTCATCTTTATAAAATGTTACTTTTATTGTTAAGACTGTTCTTCTTTATTACTATTGTTATTATTATTATTTGGTGAACTTGTGTAGTGAATTATTCTTATCGTTTTTAAATATTATTTATTTCATCAATTGGCTTCGGTGACTTTCGAAAAGAACAATAGCAAAGTTTAAATCTGCATGTGAACAGACATTTTTGGAGGTAATCAAAAGATACTTGGTGAGTTATCTCCCATCGTATTGTTTCTTGTGTAAAGGGGGAAAAGGGGGGAAAGAAAAATGCATTATTTACAGTCTAAGGGAGATAAATTTGATTACCTTACTGTGTACTCGTAATATTTTCCCAAGAAACGATCGTAAATGATTAGTTCTAACATTTCCGAAAGCATTCATGGAACCGCATTGATTTTATTCTGGTCCGTAGAGTAATGATACATAAAAAAATCCGCTCTTTTCTTTTGTTGCATACCTGTATATTTTATCTCATTCCTCCGCATTTCCTAGCTTCCCTTTAAATCGTTTTAACACCACGAAATACACCTTTAACGAATGAATATATTTAATATCGCGCAAGGTTCATCTGATTTGCTGTTGTTGTTGTAGAAGAAGAAGTAATTCCGAGCATTCGCTATGGATGAATGGCCAACATATCGTCGCCGACTCTTGCGATCTTAAGAGTGTGCGCAGTGTTATTTAAGAACTTGATCATTTTCTAAAATCTCCAGATTTTGTTTTGCAGATTCTGATACAACAGCAAAAACCGATTCCATTCTGTGGGTGGACAAACAAGAAACAACTTAAATTTATTATTAAGAAACCTTATTTATTAAGATATTTAAAGACGCGCATTCAGTCTCGCGAGAGTTGGCGGACGCCCGCCTCTTTATTCCCGCCCCCCTACCTTTGCTATTTTAAATCGATAAGTGATGAAGTCTGACAAAGCATCGAGTTCTATCATCCATCTGCTTTGCAGAAACCCTTTCTCAGCGCAGGTGTCGGTACTCCTTATGTTTTCACGCTTGGCCAGTTTCTTCCAGCTCTTCGGTTTCAGAGAAGCGTCAGGATGAATTTTAGCTGCAGTCCGGAGAAGTCTAGTCACAGTAGACTGTTGCATTCCGCTCCGTGTCTCACAAGTCCCACACATAAGCTAAATCCCCGCTTCCAGATGTCTCGCGGAAACTCTGCATAATGTCTACAAGACACCACAACAATGAACGTCGTGTTCAAACTCAGATGAAAGCGCTCGTTGTTTTAACGACTGCCGGGTTCCTGGTTATGTTTTTAGATTTTGCTTCCGCCGTATATTTAGATACCAGGAGACAGAAAAATATTGACAAATTTACGCAGACGATACTTCTTTGGCATCTCCGCCCGCACGCAGATCGGTGCTACCGTTTCCGACTACCAGCGAAGTCGCTGGACAATCTTTTATGGAAGGAACACTGAAGTCCATGAAGCTTTCGACGTATATCACTACTACTTACAAATTGATTTCAATATTAAACTTATACAGATTATTAAATAGATATTAGAAGTAATTAGGGGCCTCGGAGACCACAATTGTGTGGTTTGAACTCTCTTAAAGTAGGAGTACAAACGTAAGTAGTTACTGATGTCACACCGCTCAACTAAACTCGGTCTTATCTTTATTTACTGATTTTGGTAAAAAAAAACAACATTACAACAACTAGAAAAGTCTTTTTCTCTCTTACCTTTTCGAAAGAACGTAATAATACTTATTTTCTGTAATGCAAAGAAAGACCAAATCATCAGAGAGCCAGTAATGAAGATTAATTATTAATTCAAGCAAAGCTAACGAAGCTTTGCCGTGGAGAACATGACTTGGACGCCATGCATGTATCCAATCAAACAGATACATTTCCTCTATTTTTACAAATAAATATTTGTTTTTATGCTTGACATCAAAAGCTAAGTGTGAAAACGGGAGCACAAAATATCACATTTCTTCTATTTGTTTTTTGTGTTTTTTTTCGCTATCTTTAATTAAATGCTACATACGCATTCTCCGTTACTTTATTTTAAAAATTGCTTTATAAAATAAAATTAAAAAAACCAGAAAGAATAAGAAAAAAAACAAACAAACAACAGCAATAACAACGCGGCCGGTTTCCTTTTTAATGAGAAATTCTCACTCCTGCTCTCGGTCCAATCAAAGAAGCGTAACATAATCGGATCCGATGTAAATGGCCCTAACACCTCCATCCAGCCAAGATTTCTCTGCAAGAGATCGCTCTCGCCCCAGATCGGCGGTGCCGTAATCAAAGACGAACGGATGTCAACGCCAAATGATGTCATGGATTTCACTACCCATAGGACATTATAGTTCACAAATATTATACATTTTACAAAAAGAGACAGGTTGTGTTTTTTTTACCCTTGCAGCCACGGCGATGTCGTATTATCTTATTCTTTACTGTTGTTGTTGTTGCTTCTGATATTCCTTTTTTTTCCTGTCTGAAAGCTTTTTAACCACTCCTGGCAGCCTTTAAGCCTGGGGTTTATGGCTCAAACGGAAAATAGAAGTTGTGTGCATGACGGACAGAAGTTTAAGAACGAACAAACTGCCGTGTAAAATATGTAAGTAAAGAAACATTCCAGCTCGGCAGGTTACTCTGGCGGAAGAGCGATCGTTGTTCTTTCGACGGACTATTCACCAACACGATCGGTAGTAGATATTTTGCATAACGGCTACAAATGTCTTAAAAGCCAACTGCTTATATTTGTGGGTGGTGGGAGGTTCCAGACAACGCATAGAGTTCAGAATGCTAAAATAGTACGTAACCTTCTTTGTTCACGAAACTCGCTCGGATTGTGGAGTGGGAGAAAGTCTTATATTCCGAGATTTCTAGGCGAGTCGATTGCCGTAAAACGGCTCCGTATGTAGCTCGGAAGCTGTAAAACAAACGGATGGGGTGTGTGTGTGTGTGTGGCTACATCGGACGCCAGAGAGTTGGAAAATCCCGAAGATGTCATGCTTGAACTGATAGGAAAATTAAGTGTTCGTCTGGAACAGACCGGTATAAAAAACAACAACAACACGTCCGTCGACTGGAGATCCTAACGATCTTCGCGATAACTGTCCAGAGACGGGTATGAGATTTCGAATTAATGGGGCGTGTTGCCAGAAAAATACCCTTTGTTTCCTTCAAGAATCGAAGAAGAACCCGACTCTAGTTCTCCGAGGATCACCTCCATAGGACCCCGACGAAAATGTTGGCCAGGTTGCTCTGGTCTGATGAATCATGGTTCCAGAGGTTTGGATGAGATGGTCGCAATCATGTGTGGTAAAGATTCGGTAAAGCATTTCCCGGAAAGTGTAGCAGATTAACGATCAAAGGTGGGGCGAGTTCATTTTTGTGGGGAGGGGGACTGATTCTCTTGAAACATTATTCAGACTATAATGGTCAGGTTCGCCTACCTACAACTGGATTTTCTAGCACGATAACGATCCGAAACATTCGGCCGCCATCATGAAGTAGTATTGCACAGATGAGGAAATTCCAGCTAAAATGGCCTGCTCAGAGCCCTGATTTGAATCCAACAGAGAATCTATAGAACGATATAGACAAAGCTATTAAGATGGAAAACTCCAGAAATTTAGATAAATTGTTCCAAATTACTCAGCCGACGGGGCCGGTGTTCGCATAGATAGGCATATTCATCTTGTGGACTCCACACACAAGCGCCGCCAGGCGTCGCTGGTGTTGATGGCTACGCGACCAAATACTAATATTTCCTTATCTGTTTATTTCATGCAATCTATGAAAATTAGGTTTTGTGACAAAATTTCGAGTGTAAGTTCGATTTGTTCCTAGCTTTGTCGTCAAAAAATTCCTTCATAACATAAGAAAAACAAAAGCTTGCAAAGTATTTACTACCGATGAGGTTGACGTATATGCCAATCGACAGAACAAGATATGTCCTTTAATTAGTGTACTGGCCATGATAGAATGTTTATTTGCATATATATATATATATTTTAGGTGTCGATTTGTGTTTGTACTTTTATTATTCTTAAACTTTTTGTCTACCATTTATATATATAAACACAATACAATTCTAAATTTAAAGAAAAAAAATTGTACACCAGAAGTTCAATTTAGGCTACGAAATCTTTCTAATATATATATATAATAATATAATTAACAATATGAAAGTTTTCTATTTCGGTTCATAAACCAGTTAGAAAGATCTGATGAACATTAACTGTGTACAGGCCCAAGCTTTTCTTTCTCTTTTCCCAGATATTGAGTCAATAAAATATACTAGAGGATGCAATTATAAATCGGCTAAACCAGAGCTTGGTATCACGGAAGATTTCTCTTTTAATAGAATTATAAATTAATTAAATAAATTGCCACCGGTAAACATTGAAGACCGCGTCGATAAGTATGCGCACCTGCGTGATGGAGAAGAGCTCTTGTAAAGATACGGTGGAGTCTTTTTGCTCCGTAGCACTAACCTACACTAGTGTAGAAACATGAATTAGCATAAAGATTGAAAAGCGTCTGAGAAGCAGACGCTTGCCGCATCATCTGTGGTGTCGTTTAGCTATTAAACCTAATTTAAAAAAGCAAACGTAAGTATAATGAATATATTCCTACATTGAAGTGACGGCCGAAATCATTACCATTCTTCTTATTGTATGTTTTATGAACGTCTCTCTCTCTCTCTCCCCCTCTCTCTGTGTACTGACGTCATCTCTCTGTATTACATCATCTCTCTCTCCCCCTCTCTGTGTACTGACGTCATCTCTCTGTATTACGTCATCTCTCTCTCTCTCTCTCTTCTCTCTCTCTCTCTACGTGAAGCGGAGATTCACTCTAAAGTCCCGTGGGGCTGTTTATGCCCAAAGTCCTGATCGGCTTCCACGGCGAGCTGCCAATACTGCCTATCATCAATCAGAGTTTTTACAAAACAGAACTCGCTTGATCTCTCTTTTTTCTTTTGTGGCGGTGGTGGTATGTATGTGTATGTAAGTGTAAAGTTCGTGTATGTGTGTTTATATCCGAAGAGAAGGGAGTTGGAGAGGACCGTGGAGCGATGCTCCTGGTGAGGGCCGAATAGGCCGGGCCTCAGGTCCGAAAATCAGTCCAGACGTGTCTAACCTTTCCAGCCAGACAGGCAGGCCGAGGGCAAAAAGTGTCCCTCGTCCCCACTTTTTCCAACCAGGGGACTTCCCGTCTGCGAAGGCGAAACAGAGTACTCGTCCCCTCGCCCTCCAGGGCCGAATCCGAGTGACCACACCCAAAAAGGGCGTGGCACCTACCTGGTCGGTACCCCAAATGGAAGGCTACGGACACGATGCCCCGTAGCCTATGGCTCTCTGTCTTCTCTACAATCACTTTAATGACTGCGAGGATTCAGTTAGGCCTGAGCTTGCTACTATATTTTAACTTTAACTTCACGAAATATATGCTGCTTTTTAGATCTATAAGAAATCAAAGTTTTCAGAGTCTTTTTTCCTTTCAAAATCAAAATGAAAGCTGGGAAATAAACAGTTAATCTTAACAGAAATTATTTATTTTTCACACGTTTTTCGTCGTGAAATTAAAGAGCATTTTTTTTTCAGTTATTTAAACAAATTTCTTCTGTTAATTAAAAAAAAAAGCAAATGGTTTCCATCGAAATCTCTATTAGTAGATGAACTTTACTGACATTCTCGATAAAGACTTCTTATTTAAAATAATCAATGAGAATACAGTCTATATTTCCTGCGTTATTGTGCAGCCTGACCGGTTACATCCGAAGGTAATCGCAACCGCTCTTACCATTAGCGGGGCAAGCAAAGTAACAAGGACCTTCCCATGGCTTTTACCCCGTTCTTCTCCCCCCACCGTGTCTCTCTCTCTCTCTCTCTCTCTCTCTCTCTCTCTCTCTCTCTCCCCTGAGACTGAAAACTAGTACCAACTATTACGGACATCACCTCCCCCCCCCACCTTAATCTCCTCTCCATCTCCCTGGAATTCTTCGAGTGCGTGCCGCGATAATTATTTCTCGGACCTTTCAAACCGCAGCTTGTACGTAAACCGGTCCCCTTTGTTTTAGATCGCCTGACATTTGGTGCTCCCTATTCCGCTGGCTCCCGCCGTACCTGCCTGTGAACGTTTTCTGAATGTTTTCGGAAAGAAAGCCGATATTTTTGTAATTATGTAATTAGTAGGGTCTCTTTGGGGGCTCCATCGACACTCCACTCTCTTTTTGAACCAATCTGCTGAAACGACCGGCAGAGTTCATCAGTGTGGGACGGACCTGTTCACTGGCTCCAGCCTTAAAAGAGTTAATTCCGTTTGTTTGCATAAATTAGTACACATCGAACCGCGTTAGTAAAGACAAACGAGTTTTTCTGCTTTTCCTCAACGCTCTTCATTCATCAGCAATTTTTAAAATTATTAGTAATTTTTTTGCTTTATTTATATTTTTTATTTCCTAATTTGAATTTTTAAAAAAAGAAATGTCCACGAATTCATTTCAAAGCTCCCTGCCACTGGGCTGCCATAGAGTTGGAATCCCGGCTCTTCTTTGTAGCCGGACACGATCTACAAAATGGGGAATTATAGTGGGAATTTTCCTGATCCTTCACCTTAGAGGTTCCCCGGGCGACTGTTGCCCCTGGCTGGCACCTAAACCACCGCTCGGGAGAGACTCTACCCTGCCCCCAACCCCAGCCAGAGCGCACCAAGGTAACTTGTCTGGACACCTCACAGCTTCCTCCTCCTAACTCACTGCTCTGAAGTGTCCTTATTAAGAGTCAGGAGAGGGGATCTGCAGAAAGAAGACGGCGACGTTTTGAAATGTCCATCTATTTTACGAATTAGTACAGTAGAAGTTTGTTGGTCTCGTCATCCGTCGTTTTATAAGCGGTAAATAGTAGTCAGAAATGTTTACCTTTAACTTGCTACCGACGATGTATATTCCAAAAAAATCCGGATGTGACGTAATGTAGGGGCCGAACGTATTCGTCTTTCTTTATTGTACCGTTGACGCAGGTAGATCGGTACAGCTAGCCCTTTTTCAATTCTTTACCTGTGGAACTTTTATACCGAATCAAAACGCTCTTCAAACTTGACAGACTTATCATTTATACCTGTATCCAAAATAGTCCGCGCTTTCGAGTTCCTCTGTCGCATATTTAGGCTTAAATCTAATATAAATTCTTTTGAAAGTAAACCTCACTTTACTGTGCTGGCCAGAATCACGTGATCTTAAAGCTCCGACCAGAAGTGTTTCCCTTTAAATATGGCCACCAACTGTATTTGACATATGTGAAATCGCTAGAAAATGAATCGAGATAAACTTAAAATTTACTTTGGAAACATAAAAAGTCAATAATATTTTGTTTTGTTTATTTATGAAAACTCGATATCTTTCTTTTAACTTTTAAACTTCGTTAACCGTTTTTTTTTTCTTTTTAAAGAAAGTAAATCTCAATGAATGATTTCGCAGCAGCAACTTTATTAATTTGCTTCTGTTTCACGACACTAGACAGGATAAACATCGATTCACATCGTTTTAAAGAGACTGAGTTATAAATACACCTGCCAATTCTTCCAAATAACTAATTTGTTTCTCTAACTTCCCAATGTTTATATCTGTTCTCTGACTACATTCTAAGAGTTTAGTCTCGTTTGGTTGGAAGCCATCTCGTAGTGCAAACTTTCTTAGGAGGGTAAAAAAATATCTATAGACAAGGTTCAAAGCGTACAGGTAAAAATCTGTTCAACCTTCTTAATAAAATAAAGTTATTCCTAATTTTTTTATATTGATAAAACTGACATGAGCATAATTTGGTATTCTATTATAAATTAACATATTTGTTTGACGGAAAAGTTACAGCGAAACAGAATACCATGCTTCTAGTCCGAAAATAGCTACGGTTGTTGATACATTAGGTCTGGAGTCGTCCCATTTAACACTCACTCGCGATTTATTTGATTCTCTAACAGTGTCAATGTAAACAGGATTTTTCGATAGTTAGTTTGAGCAGCCTAGAAGTTTTAGGTCAGCCCAAAGTTTCTTGCTAGTCATTTTATTATTTTTCTTCTCGAACGTTAAGTAACTAAATATATCAATATAATTAGATAGGTGGAATAGTTGAGAAGTTGCTATTACTTTTACCTTAATAAATGTTCTAAAAGGGAGCTTGAGTACTCACCACAGAAGTATGTATTTGGCTCTGTTGTCTAGAGTCAGTTGGTTATTGTTAGCATGGTGTCTGTATTACGTAGAGTATTAAAATATTAGAAATAATTCATTACTGGGTCTCTAAAATGCTTCTAGATTTAGAGTATTTAAAGCGTGATTAGAGATTTGATTTCAGAGTTCTGAGGTTAAACCTAGTTCTTCGAATAAAAGGTTTCTACAGCAACATCTGTTAGTTATTTACAGTTGCAACTACTAGAATCGTAATTATAAGTTGGCTGAAACGTCAGCATGATTCCATATTAGATTTTAAAAAAATCATTGGTAACCAAACTGTCAATAAATGGAATAGATTACGGAAAGTAGTGGTTAATAATTATGGTGTGCACTAACTTAAAAATTGTATTAAACATCCATTTCTTTCTCTCTTTTTTTCTGGCATCTTAGTACAAGCCATGATAGTTTTCTTGTCTTCTTTGTACATGACTGGACTACAATAAAGTTAAGAAGCCAGAAATTGAAGTAATTTCTATGATATATAAGCCAGGGGATTAAACTATTCCATGCGGATGTAGATTTGAAAAAAAAAAACAACACAAAAACAAAAGCGCAAAGGGTTTAACATAAACTCCAGACCCGATCATAAATAAACAAAAGGGGGTTTGATCTAACAATACTGTTTCGAATTTGGGTTCGATTACAGCTTTGCTTTAAAAAATGGAACTACTACCGGGCAAGATCAAACCATTTCCAAGGCTTGATATTAAGAAATTTATCTTTACAACCGAAATTCGTCAGTAACAGAGATGAATTACCAGCCACGGTTGTTTACAGTGGCAATGTCAACCATTCGAGAAGCCTGATATTTCTCCACCCTTGTAGCTGTTACAGGGTTTGCTTAAAATCGAGTTTGCTAACTGATTTATTGCAAAATGAATTGTAAAACAGGCGTCTAGGCATAGCACTTCGTGTGAATTCTATTCTTTGTCAGTCAGGCGAGTGGATCAGATCTTCCTGCCTTTAAAGCAATGATTTAAAATATTCACTTTTCAACTTAACATCGCTGTCAAAATTACGCCTTCGACAGCTGAAGGCCGATCGCTCGCAATCTCATCCCGAACAGAGCCTGTTACTACTACTACTACTCGATTCTCTGTAGTACTTAAGCGCATGCGTCGGCGCTTATATACGATAACCACATTGTTTACGACTTGTAACTCTTATTCTTTTAAAAAGAAACTTTTCTCCCCCAAATCTCTACGAGAAGTAAAATCTTGTCGGTTATTGCTAAGAGTAATTTAAAGACAATGTAAATACGCCCCCACAACTGAGAATTGGGCAAATACTTGACTAAGACAAACAGATTATGTGTAATTTGATTCGGGGGGAGATAACTCAAATATTTTAATCAAAAGTGACGTTTCCGCGTAAGTTCTCGCGCGATAATTCAATTGATTTATCCAAGAAAAATGACAGGCGTAAGACACATTAATGAGATAAATGCTGTTAAAAACAAAAAAAAATTAGTAAGAGTTTTGCTTATTTTTGTCTTTTATTGTCTGGTCTTGCATTTTTGAAGCGGATTTGTTGAAACACACTGAAGGAGAGATCTGCTAGCATGGGATAGTGAATTCACCTAATCATTTTTTAAGCTCGTTTTTTTTTTATTGTTAGCATAGTGTACGAGACCAAGACAGCGCCTCGGCTCCTTAAGACCTTATGGTGTGAGATTGGAACATTCGCGACTGCAATTTCATGATTTCCACTTTGAACCGATGAATTAATTAGTAAAAGAAACAAACAAAGAGTTTGTTAGATGCCAGTAACGCTGAATAAGAGGACTAGATTGGGGGGTGTGTGTATCTAATGCCCAGTAGTCCGAGTAGATTATATAAACGTTTACAAGACTAAAGACTCGTGGGAGGGGCATTACTCAATTGCTGTGCATTCTGCTGGACAAACTGTAATCGAGTGCATTACTGTCCCCTGCATTACTAACGATAACGTGTCCTGTCAGGGGCCATCGCTTTAACCGTATTAATCGTGTGTCCCGGTGACTAATTTTGACCCTGACTAATTAGTGCTCTCGCGGAAATTATTTTTAAAATTAGAATAACATCCTTGGATTAAAACAGTAAACAGTAATCTTAATCTCATGTGTTAATGGCCAAGCGAGTATTTTTGCCTCTCTCTCTCTCTCTCTCTCTCTCTCTCACTCTCTCTCTCTCTCTCTCTTCCTCTCTCTCTCTCTCTCATCTCTCTCTCTCTCCTCTCTCTCTCTCTCTCTCTCCTCTCTCTCTCTCTCCTCTCTCTCTCTCTCTCTCTCTCTCTCTCTCTCTCTCTCTCTCTCTCTCTCTCTCTAAAAAATGGATGAAGTACTACAAACTATTGGTCCGGAAAGAACGATATGCGTGGGCCAGCTCTGGATATTTTGTCTGTCGAAAGAGCCAGTAAGCATTACCCATCTGTCGAATACGCAAGATTTTCCTAACTTCGCTGATCGAAACGTCTTGGGTAATTTGAACCAAAATGAATTTCAGCCCCAGGAGTAGTTAACCTTTGACACTGCCAAAGCCGACCGGAAGTCCTTAACACATTATCGGTACTGCGTTAAAGTGATCGGCGGTAGAAACACGCAAAGCTAGTAATTTGTCAGAGCTGATATCCTGCTTATTCGATCTAAGTGGAAAGAGAACTTGCATACATGTAAAGCCTTCTATATCATTTTTTTTTTTTTTAGTTTGAGAATAAAGGGTTAAAGGTAAAGGCGCAGCGCTACCCATTTGACAGAAGATTTCACGCCATTGTTTCTGTTTTGACCTTACGAAATTTCACTACTGTGCGGGTAGTGTACATATGATGTAATGCAACGCAATCCTTGATTGCACGAACTCACGCTTTCAGTTACAATTTGGTGATGGCATGCTTAATTTACCTGCAATGAAATAGATTGTAAATAGTGTTTAAAAACAAACAAAAGAAAAACACTTTGGTTATTTATATATTTGCAGGTTTAATTGCAGAGTCATTAAACATTAATGAATTTGTTTGTCTATAGGTTCATTGGGTTCCAAGATTATTGGCAAAGCTCCATAGATTTTCCATATTTTAAAATTTGCTGAATTCCCCCCAAAAAATCATTTACGGGAATTATACCTCATTGTCATTAACAGTATTCTAAAAATCAAAAATAGAAATGCTTCAACATACATTAGAGGAACAACTTGAGTGCTGGAATGGTCAGAACATGTCTTCCTTAAGATAAACTTCCATCCTCTCAAAAATTGCTCTGCATACTCTGGCCTTAGGATTCAACTAGTCTTTTATAAATAATTAGTGGAAATGTTTTGCTATTTTTCATGCACATACTGCTATAACAGTATAGCGTTCCTTGGGTGCCTAGATTTAGCTTTCCTCCTATCCCGTTCATCCTAAAAGTCTTGGGACAGACTGTGCTAGCCGGGTCATAACATCACAAAGTCCGAAAGCCTTTTGAAGCTCCAAATACCCTTTTCAGAGCTTGGACGTGTGTTTAGGACCTTTGCCTTGTTGGAAAGTGATTTCACGTCTAAGCCGTCATTCACCAAACAGCACCGCATTAGTCTGAAGAATTTGATCCCTCTTTTTTTTTTTTCCTCATTAGGATCACCAAAAGACGAACTTCAGAACCAGTACCACACTATTATACTTCTGGAACAACACGCCATCAACGGATTTCTGTGTTATTGGCGAAGGACGCTGAGACGACGTGCGGTTACCATCATAAAGCTGAAACTTTGATTCATTGCTCTGATAGACTCTCTGCCGTTGTTGTGGGGATTCACGATGAGTAGTTTTCTAACTGCTACACAGCCGTTGATGCGAGAATCATTTAGGAGGTGTCTGAATGTTGACTTAGACGTTTACAGAACCTAGATTATGAGCTATCTTTGAAATCGTCAGACGTCTGTGGCGAAGAGATGAGAATCTATCAAACTTGTCCTGGGCGGAAGTTGCGGCCTCGCCCGTTTTAGTTTGAAATGGATCAACATGAGTCCTTTTCTTCAAAAATAAGTGCACTGCTTTATTTCACACCTTTACTTTTCTGACGATATCTCTGATAGTTCGGCATTTCCTTCCTTGGTATTATTACAGCATCTCGCTTCTATAGACCGATTTCTTCCTGTTAACCACCCTTTTTCCAATCAACCAGTTTGGAGTCCTTTCTTTTGCTTGTGTGTGTGTGTTGTGCGCGCGCAGAGTTTTGTTGTAGAGTAGTCTCTTAATACCGACAAATTAACTGATCATTGTGTATGTGTGGTTGTGTGTGTGTGTGCGTGTGTGGGTGATTGCTGACTTAACGCATCGATGAATATTAAACTGTCCTTTTGAATCAACACCTGTTTAGATGAAACTTTAAGGTAACTCAATATCTTTAAAAAATGAAAATATGAGAAAAATATGGTACTACCTATATTTAATGAAACTTTAACGTCAGCTCATTCAGACTTTTTACTATATTAATTATAATGCATATCATCTTATATGTCACAGTTTCTTGATCCTCTTTCAGTTTAACATCATATGCATCGTTAGAGATTTTGCGAATAAGACCACAAAAATGTTCTTGTCTTAATAATTTTGGAGCTACTATATGAAAAATATGACTACTATAAAATACACTGATGCAAAAATATGTTTAATTTCAAGCTTAGGACATTTTCCTTCAAAATCTTTGTTCGATCAGTTGAGCGCTAGTGTGAGTATACAGACGTAGGTAAATATAATATACACAGTCAAACCTCTTATAACGTTCTGTTTACCAAGAATGCAGCTTGATATACAGGGTTATTCAAAAAGAATGAACCGATTTCACGACGCATTACTTCAGTTCTCAAGCATCGTCATGGAATGAGTCAGTGACCATTTGAAAGAGGAGTTTTCTAAGTTTTGACTGGCTGCCACAGGAGCGCTATAGTCAGGTCGTTCTTCCGGCAACGTTCAGTTGTTTGTTTACCCTCAGAATGGCGAGTCCTCAGCAAAAGGCGTTCTGCGTTCTCGAGTTTGCGAAAACAAAATCGGTTGTCACGGTGCAGCGTGATTTTTTCTTATGGGGATATGTAAAAGATCGCGTTTATGATCCACCGCTACCCACTAACCTCGATGACCTTAAACGTCGAACAACAACAGCGATCAACTCAGTGGATCGTGATATGCTGAAACGCGTCTGGGAGGAATTCTCTTATCGCATTGATGTTGCTCGTGCTGCAGATGGTGGCCACATTGAACACTTGTAAGACAGGAAATAAATCTTGATTGTGAGTAGAATACTTGTGGCCTAGCTGGAGTTTTCTATTGCTTTTCCTTATTAAAATATTGCGTAATGAAATCGGTTCATTCTTTTTGAATAACCCTGTATATAAAACAAAAAGGAGTGGAATTTATCTACCTAATTAATTATTTATCTTTTTTAAGTTAGAATTTAAAAAGTTGTCCTGTATTTCTAACAAATAATCTTCCCTTTTTTTTTCTTCCTGTGTACATAAAATATCGATACAGAGTTTAAATTTCTGGATTGTCGTGGTCATTTGAAATGTCCATGCTCTGAGAAATGATACGACGAGTCGTCCGTCAGGTATTTATCGAACTCGAACCGATTTCTATTGTTCTTTGTTATCGCAAAATTTCGTATGTCTTCTTCAGTAGTCGATGCTCTGTAGAAATCTATGAAGTAGAAAATAAGTTACGGAAAGAAATAACAAAGGAGTTATTTATAATGACTACAAAAGGAAAAAAAGTGAATTTTGAAAGGGAAAACGCTTCAATCTACATGAGGGAAAACGCACGCACGCACGCACACACACACACACACACACACACACACACACACGCAAAACTGCGCAAAGATGATTTTTAGGAAAAAAATAGATGAATCACCAAGGGAGATAATCACATGCGACCTTGAATGACATGAGAGCGGTGTTCATCATGTCAAATGGCATTCCGGAAAATAGATGCTAGCAAATCACGTTAAACTTCTGAAGAAAGACCGCTAACATTTCTGTCTAATTCATCAAATGGTCTGATTCCTGACCGCGTGACACGATGACGTGATTTGAAATAACAACCAAAGCGAGTGCGGGCCCGCTTCGATATCTGATTACTTCATCACGAACGCTTCCAACCGATTTCTAATTGGACGCGTGGCATAAATTTTTTCTGCGTTTCAAGTAATCGCTCCCAATGAATAAACTTCAAAGTTCTTTTTTTTTTTTTTTTTTTTCCTTTTTTCATCTTATCAAATAAAGTTAATTGAATTTTGTGGTGATGTTAAAATAGGAGTTACTCGCCTTTGTTTGCTGTTTATACCGGCACCATAAAGATGGGAAGACTTTCAATGGTGGAACACAACCGTCATCGCGCGGACCTTGTTGCTGTTTAACATCTATGTCAGGAAGGGAAAGATTTACTTGCGCAAGAACACGTCTATAACGCGTTTAAAGGTCTGATGAAGTCAGTCGTTCTTCACAAAAAACGACAGGTAAACTTTGCCGGCTTTTCGTTGTTAAGCGGCAGGATTCTGTCAGTGGAAGACCGAATTACGGCGGACAACCTTACACTTATACATCAGGTCATTTTTACTTGGATGTTAATATTAGTTGTGATAGGCGCGAGTTAATGTACACAGATTTTAATGCACAAGGCTTGTGTTAGGAAACTATGAAGCGTTACATTGTATGTCATGTACAGACACAAAATGTGGGCGATTGCGCATACTAGAGATACACGCACATTACTGGCTCTCTTTGCTTTACAAATAAAAATAAATGTCCTTGACATAACACGTTTCAGATCTCCTGCCCATTGCATCAGTGATCTTCCTGTATTACTGGCAGTTGACCAAACGTACAGTCATAAAACGCCAAGGATCTCGACAAAATTAGATCCAGTAATTTTCAAACGACACCGTCTATGAACAGCTGAGAGAATTTTGTAATTATATACTCTACACTAGTAAGAAACAAGTCATAAAGTGATTTTATTCTACAGTGGCCGCTTATGAAGTTACCAGTGCGTTATCTTCCGTCCTTGGCGTTTGTCTGTTTAGAAATGATTCCACACCATTGCTGAATAAAAATTTCAGTTCTATCTAGTGTATTTTGTAAAAATGTTCAGCTAAGCTTCGTCAGTTCGTCGATTACTTACATTTATGTTGCCTTTTTATACTCCTTCGCATGCCATAATTCCTTGTACAAAATATTTATAAATATACTTTACATTAGACGAAACGTCAAATTTACTTCATCTTTACTATATTTGATATCGTGTGGACTCAGCGTTTTGCTACTTTATGCTAGTCATTGAAATGGAAGTGAAGGTGGCCTTTCCTCCAGGGTCCTGTGATTTATACCTTTTCCCGAAGGTTGAAAACAAATCCTCTATAATGCTAAAATTCAGAACAACAACAGCAAAAAAATGTAGCTACAAACCAATTACATTTTTAATCAAACTTTAAAACTTAAAGTAAAGAGCTTTGGTAAATCTTCGCAATAACTGCTGTCCTTGTTATCACGGTTCTTGATTCTCCACAAACACGATGCTTTTTTTCCAAAGATGAAGTTTGTGTTTTCCACCCTTAACAGCCCGTAGGTAGCAGTTGCTGAAATGATGAAATATTTGTCTTATATTCGAGGAAGAGCGTTCATGACGCTGAGCTAGTCCCACCTGAAAATCCCTGGCTCCTCATCGGTGTTTCTATGAATAGCAATCTCTCTTTCGTCTACAGCATAAATCCCAAAATAAAGTTTATGTAAAAACTACCGATTTGTTTAGTTGTTCGCAAGTGATAAGTACAAATATGCACAATCCCAATAAAGTTAAATGCAAATTAAAAAATTATATTTTTGACAGTTTTGATGTCGTACGAAATTATTATTATTACTTCTCAGCTTTAAAAAATTCCTCACTGCAAGATAATGGATTGTATTTTTTTCGGTAAAGATAGAGAAGAACAGTTTTTCCAGTTTATTCGTAGACTTTTCAGGTAAATATCAACAGGGTCATAATAAAGGCACAGTAATAAACTTTAAAATCAGGCGATGAACTAATTTTAGCGAGGAAGTGTAATGGAGTAAAGATTAATGTTACATGCTGCCAAGTGAAACCAGATAAGATGGTATGCAGGCATTGACTTTCTTGCAGTTAGAAGTATAAACATAAAGAGAATAAATGGAATCTGATACATTTAAGAATTACGGTTTCAAAAATGAACATAAAATAGATTATAGTCCAAAGTCTTATTTTATTAAACGTAAATACCAATTTAAGAAAGATCGGATTAATTATTGCCGTGCGCTATAAATATCTTTGGCACATTTGACATTGCCAGATCTCTTGTTCTCTTAAGCTTCTCCATATACTAACAGTAGAAGTCTCTCTCTTCACAACATGAGATAACCAAGTTTCTTTTTTGTGTACAGGATAACCTTTTGCAATTCTTGTTTGCTGTTCTGGGTGATGTCTTTCAATGAAGTTTCACTATAATAGAGGGGGAGAACGTGATACTACTTATTGATAGTTGATCAGTGAAATCTGTAGGCGTAGAGCGGAGAGCCGTTGTTGTCTCCCGTCGTTGGCGGAGAGAGGCCTACATGTGTCCCTACCTCGTCAGGTGGTCAATAATGACATCAAATGGATCTTTTATGGTGATCCCACTTGGTGATCCCACTAAGATTTCGGCGCAGTTTCAGGAAGAAATCCGCCAGTAGCATATGTGCGTCTTTCTTCCTTACTCACGTGTAATCTGGCTGTAAGAGAGTATACAGAAATGAGAACATTTAGCAAATATAGCCTCCATTAAAACGTCTCTTGGCTGACACAGTCGGGTGTCACGCCATTTATTCTGTAAAATAAGAACCCTGCCGTACCATCGTTGTTTAAAAATAAGAAGTTTTCAGATATTTCCCGCCAGAAGCGCGTCATCTAACGATGGCATCAGTGGTACCAGGTGCTACCAGTCACCACCAAACATCTTCTCACCGTTTATTAACGGCCTTCAGGCCAGTTACGGCTTGACAACTGCATTCTCTAGAAGCCAGCAATGCCTTCAATGTTTGTCGAGTATTAGATGTTAACGCTCGCACATTGTTTCTATATAAATCTTTAAAAGGTAGCAAAGTTCGGTCGCGTTGTCCATTCGTTATTCGCAATGGCGCCACTTCCGAGCTTGTGACCGCTGATGCTCCGTATAAATAGAGGACATCTAACGACGACGTCGTCTTTGCCGTGCTTCATTCAGATAAGACATTCATCCCCGACCCCCAGCAGCGAGCGGGGAATCTAGCTGCTGTGCTAACTGTCTGCAGTGAAGCTCTCCTAGAACATAAATACGACTTACACATCGGTAAAGTATTAACGCCTTTCATATAAAGGTTAACGCGTCAAACATAAATTTGTTTTGTAGATAGTTCCACTGGGACAAAGCGGACCGGACTCTGCCGCAGTCATCAATGAGATATTATTACACTATAGCAGTGCTTGGCCCAATTCTCTCAATGCAAAAATTACTATTCTTCTTTTCTTTACTGATGTGCAGTTTTTAAATTCTTTTTTCAGTTTAATCCACGTAATTTTTTTACATTAACTTTTTATTTTATATTTGCCTTCATAATTAGAGCATATTGTTTTATGAGTCCTATATAAACAGAAGTATCATTGTTCTTTTCCGAAACATATTTGTGTTTCTAAGTCTATGCCTGTCTGTGCCCGTGTAAGTGTGAGCGGCTGTGTGTGTTGTATGTGTGTGCAGGTGTGAATATGCGTTCGTGTTAGAGAACTAAAAGGACTAAATAAATTCGTAATGTTTTACTCAAACAAACATATATGTTGATCATAAATTTCATTAAGACGATAAAAACGCCTCTCATTAACCAAAATGTCTTTGAAAGCTGAGCAGGTCTTAATTTCATACTAAACGTGAATTATTTCTGACAAAAGAATAAATGTGGTGACACGTTAATGAGACCCATGGATTCTTGAAAAGAGTTGTTTCAGAATACATTAAACTGTCAGTGCAAGAAATTGCTTCAGCAGCAATTATTTTTTGCATTAAAAATTCTATCTCGAATTATTGCATACTTAGTCCAAATAACATTTTACTGTCGTTTTTTTCTTTTTCTAAGTAATAGCACGACACATAGTTTGAGTGAGTTTTGTTACATAATTACGCCTTAGTCTGCCAAATCCGGTTTTCACAACGTTCTTTAATATTAGGCTGCTTGGTCAATCTGAGATATTAGCAAAAAATAGCACAGAATATAGGTAAATTCCTGCTTCTCAGATGTTTTTCCACAGTTTTTATGGTTAACTGCTTTAACTTAAAATGTTAAAATATTTTTAAAATATTGTTTCGTTATTCTGGTTTTACCTTTGATAAGTGACACACACACACACATACACACACACAAATAATAAAGAGACGCAACTCGCAAAACCCCATTTGAAGACATTGATGGTTAATCAATTAATAGTTGCAAAATTACAGTACTACGGTACTTGAATTAACAACAACAACAACAACAAAAAGCCGATTAACGAAATCTCCGAATAAATCAGTTCAATCACGCCTTTTTATTTACAGTTAGCAGAGCATTGAGAAAATTTTATTCGGGCTGAGGAAAACTAGCCACAGTAGAGATGGTTTTCCCCAATAATGAATTTTGACACCTTTAGCAATGCTCTCCAGTTACTGGCAATGTTTTGAGCTTTAACGACACTCCAATTACTGGCAATGTTTTCAGCTTTAACGACACTCTCCAATTACTGGCAATGTTTTCAGCTTAACGTCAATCTCCAGTTACTGGCAATGTTTTCAGCTTTAACGAGACTCTCCAATTACTGGCAATGTTTTCAGCTTAACGTCAATCTCCAGTTACTTGCAATGTTTTCAGCTTAACGTCAATCTCCAGTTACTGGCAATGTTTTCAGCTTTAACGACAGTCACCAGTCACTGGCAATGTTTTCAGCTTTAACGACACTCTCCAATTACTGGCAATGTTTTCAGCTTAACGTCAATCTCCAGTTACTGGCAATGTTTTCAGCTTTAACGACACTCTCCAATTACTGGCAATGTTTTCAGCTTAACGTCAATCTCCAGTTACTGGCAATGTTTTCAGCTTTAACGACACTCTCCAATTACTGGCAATGTTTTCAGCTTAACGTCAATCTCCAGTTACTGGCAATGTTTTCAGCTTTAACGACACTCTCCAATTACTGGCAATGTTTTCAGCTTAACGTCAATCTCCAGTTACTGGCAATGTTTTCAGCTTTAACGACACTCTCCAATTACTGGCAATGTTTTCAGCTTTAACGACAGTCTCCAGTCACTGGCAATGTTTTCAGCTTTAACGACACTCTCCAATTACTGGCAATGTTTTCAGCTTTAACGACACTCTCCAATTACTGGCAATGTTTTCAGCTTTAACGATAAATTCTGATACTGCTAAGGATTTTCCTGAAATAGTCAACAGATGAAACTAAAACAAATTTTAAAAATCTGTATTATTGTATCGAATAGAGAAAAAACACAAACAGCTTAGCCTATGTAAAGATGGTAATTTTTAACTGAAGAAGAGTATACGATATTTGTTCAGTTAAAGGGCTTACTGCGATCGCTTAAATTTGTTCTGCATGCGCAGAGTCCAAAAAACAATAGACTTTTGTAGAAGAAATGCGGGAGAATATAATAAATTAACAACGCTGGCTGTTAATAGTATCGCTGTTGTCAACCATTAGAACAAATCTAGTCGATAAATATTTTCTTTATCTTGGAGGGGAGGCGGACATGTTTACACCGTGAAATCTTCTTTCTCGTCGCATGAACCGAGCCATAAACCAGATTTCCTTCAGTCCTGTTATTCCGCACAATTCAAACTACCATTTTACATCAGCAACCATTATGATTCCTCCCAAATCGGTTTTAATCTCTCCTGTTCATGCTATGTAGCTTTACATTATGTCATCTGCTTTTATTGTCTGTTTTATTTGAAGCTGCTTAGCTGAATTTTACTAACATTTCTTTTCTTCCTTTTGTTTTGTTTTTTTTTTTAGATTTTTTTAATTAACAATTTTTTCCTCCCTCTCTCGGACTTGTTCGACTGGAATGGCTCTGTTACTGTGCGCAGGGATTCTATCGCGGTGCTATTGGAATGGCTGGATTATACCTCTTCTGGTGGACCGCCTTAAATTAAAATCTATAAAATCAAATTCTAATTACATTACCATATCCTTTCCATTAATTTCCTGATCGGCGTTCCTCCTAAAAAGTTCACTTCTCATGAATAAAATATAGCAATAAAAACTTATCCATTTTACAAAGTTGTAGAAAATAATGATTAGTTTATTATAAATTGTCCCAGATTTGAAATATAGTTAACTTTCTGCTTAATAAATATCTCGTAAACTTTCCTATTGTAGTTTGTATGCTGGCTTTTAAAATTATTATTTGTTTCTGAAATTCTTGCAAAAGAAGTTTCACTACTTTATAAGTTGCTATAAAATAAACAAAAAAAAAAAATAACAATTCTAAATCCATCAAAAGGGATAATGAAGAGAAAAGTTACGATTAATTCCTAATTCTTTCAGTAGAATTCCTATGCTTGTTTATTTTTTTCTCTCTTCCTGGCTTCCGGTCCCCTGTCTTGAGGACAACATCTCCCAGCTTAGAAGGGCATGGTGTGGGGCATCTGCTTTGTTGACCAGGCAAATTTCCTGATGCGGTTGGGAGGATTTGGGGCGGTGATCTTGGTCCAGGTCGGTCGTTAATTTACCCGCGAAGTACCAGAAAAAAATCCCTGCTAGATATCTTCATGTCTCAGATGTGGAAGAAAACCAGCGCGCGTGTGGATTAGACTGAGGCGTGTACGGCTGGTGAAGAAGAGGGAGAATAAATGGTGCCGATGCCAAGTGGGATTCGAACTCTGGACCTCAACCTTAGCATCTTGTGATTTTACACTTGACCGCCACACCACTTATTTTTGAATTGGCTGCAGTAAGAAAGCTTTCTGAACCTTGCTGAAACCTACCCTTAGTAAATGTCATCTTTAAGATTTCACCGACCTTAATACTCTTCCCTAAAATAAAAATTACATATGTTTAATATCACCTTAATAGTATCAGTTCTATAGCAGGGTGGTCTTTTGATTAGCCTACTGGGCTGGCAAGGTTAAGGACCCGAGTTCCATTCTCAGCCATTTGCTAGGTTAGCCTACACCGGACACTTACTTTCGTGCTAGCATTGATTTCCGGTGTCGTGCACTCCACCAGTCCCCAATTTGCCAGTGTTCCTAACATCGACCCGACACTAGCGACAGAGTGAACGAGTTTTAGCGAGTGATTTGAAATTTCTTTTGTAATGGGAAGTCATCATTTTTGTTGAATAATTTTGTATATTATTTTTGCTCTAAGCACCATTTAAAAACTGAAACCTTTTTTAAAACATAGATCTGCTTGAAACTAATTCCACCACAGAGTTATAGACAATTAAATGCTCCTTTGAACTTAAAAATGAATAATCCTTTCAAAATTGAGCGAGCCCGCGCTGTCTTCTACATCTTTGTGAAATTTCTCTTTGACTGTCAACAGAATTTAGCAGGAAGGGTCTTAGACTTGGTGTCTGTAAAGTAGCCAGCGTTTAAGAATAGCTAGCTTCCCATCAGCGTTCGATGTTAGGCTTTGCCGAAAACGTCCCCTGTTTCATTAATGCACCACAATAAACAGCAGTATCAACGAAGATGCTGCATACGCCATATTGATTTTTATCTAGCCTCCAGATTCAACTGAAACAACAAACGGTGGACGGTTCTTTTGCAGCAAACTATTATGTTTTGCGAACTAAGGCGGGTTTATCTGTTTTAGATGGATGCTTTTCACATTTGCTAAAAACTATAAAGAATATCTGCTATAGAATACAAACGTTTCGAGGCCGAAACGAGAGATACGCTTTTCTATACAAGGGTAGTATTATCACCATTAGTGTGCTAGAAGTCAGGCAACACAGACGAATAACCTGTAGCGAATGTATCTCGATGAAAAGGAATAAAATCATGAAAAAAATAAATACGATCTCTCTTCAGCTGTATTTGCTAGAAGTTTTTCTTCTGTTACTTTTCAGGCAAAGTTTTCTCTTAGTTATTTTGTCGATTTAGGAAGAATGAAGTTATACCAATATTCCTGATCTCGCTATTTACCATTCGACCGGATTACCAGGGGACATGCTGATAACGAGATTACAACAGCAATGAAAAACCATCAGAATAATATGATATTAATGAAAACTGTTTGACTTTTAAGCTTCGAAATGTAGAACTATTGAGTTTTTTTATTTTATTTTCTATAGTATTTCAAATATTTATAAACCTACGCACGAACAATTTTACTCACTATAACCAAACTGCCCAAGTCTGGTCGTTACTTCTTTTTTTTTGCTTATCCTTTTCTGCTGATGCGAATTAAACCACCAGAGCGTGCAATGGTTCCTGGTAAGTGCTTTCCTATTTTATTTCTATTGTTGCTGGTCTTTCTCTATAAAAAAATACTCTTCCTTACCATAATAGTTTTAAACCTGCTGTTATTACGGTATATTGATTTGTTACAGAAAACGGAAACACAGATAAGTCATAGAGGGAAATTCCTTGGCTTAGGATCTGATGCAGCCCCCTTTTGCCGAGAGCAGAGCCCTCTATCCCGCGTGGCGTGGAATCGACGAGATTTTGTATCACCTTTAGTTTACGTTTTTTGACGTCCGTCTGACAGCCTCCTTAAGTTTCGCAGTACTGGCGGCACGTCGACGGGTTGCGCTCGCCTACAATCCAAATGTTCCAGCAGGTACTCGATCGAACTCATGTCAGGGCTTCGGAGCATTCAATAATTAAGCAGGATGCCTTGATTCTCCTTTCGGACAGTAGTCATCGAACGTGACGCGTGGCATGTAGCGCCATTCTCCAGCGCCGCCTCCATGGTTCGGTGGTAGTGTACCTTTCCGAAACGGGATGTTTTTCCGGCAAACGTTCAATTCTGTCCCTCCACTGCGGCCGGTTACGGCCCAGACCACGACAGTCCGACCACTGTACTTGGCCGCTGGCCGGAGACAATCGGCTTGAAGGTCTTCGACAGGTCTCCTCCAAACCCAGGCGCGAGATCCCCCCCTACCGTAAATCACTGAAACCTGGACTGATCAGGAAAGGCCTCCAACCCTAAAGAGAAGAGGGTAGATCGCCGCCTCTCCGCCGGTGGTCTCATTAAGCCGGGTTGGCCCGTTGATGAAGCACCGACGTAGCTGGTTTTTCGCACAAAAATACTTCGTCCTTTTGTCGCCCATTCCATCATGATGGAAAGCCTCATTCACTTCGATTATGTTGTGGGCGGAAGCACCATCTTTATTGCTTCCGTCAGTTTAAACTGCTTTTAGTTTATATGGCTTGAATTTATCGATTCGGAGTATCGTTCATGGTAGTTTCTATTCTGAATATATATATATATATTTCCTTTGTGCAATTTACGTCACACCAGAGCGATATTTGGGATGCGTGCCAGCAAAGTAGTAATCCTAAACGCTGGTGTTGGAGCCTGTCACTGTTCAGAACGGTTTTGTTGTAATTAATTAAGTTCCCCGTGGACTAGCAAAATATCTGATTGACTAATTTGTTTGTGCGGATTTTAAACAGCGGTCTCACAACCGTATTATTCCGCATCAATCTGCATTTTAATTATTCTTGGTTTACACCTGAATTGGCAAAAACCACGAAAAAAAGATCTAAAATATAACAATAGGCATTGCTTTTTTTTCCTTTAAAAAAGAAGAAGCGATGCATATTTTGTACTTGAAGAAATACCAAAACATTAGGGTTTCGAATTGGCGCTCACTACCAACATTTCCATCACCGTCTCAGCCCAAGCCAAACGATGTCGATCTTGACAGGAGAGCTGCGGTATAGTTGAGAATTTCTGACAGTTTTCAACTGTTAAAGTTCGCTTGTAACATCGTTATTGCGCCGTACGCCCGCCTTTACAGTGCGGACGACCATGGCGAGAGAGAGAGAGAGAGAGAGAGAGAGAGATGGGAGGGAGGGGGAGAGAGAGAGAGAGAGAGAGAGAGAGAGATGGGAGGGAGGGGGAGAGAGAGAGAGAGAGAGAGAGAGAGAGAGAGAGAGAGAGAGAGAGAGAGAGTCGTACCAATTATCCGGTAGCCTTTGTCCGTTTGCGCCACCAGGTGTCCGCCGGCTCTTTCGACTTCGACAGGAAAAAGTTCCACTAGAACTCTCCGTGTTTCGTCTGCGGGTCGGGTACGGACTGATGTACCCGGGAAAAGCCAACGTGGTTTTTAAGTGTTCAGCTTCCAGCTTTTGATCTTGTATCGTATATAGTACATTCACAACACTGGTGATGATAATAACAAGTATCGTGGTAGTATAAATAATAGTTGTAATATCAGTGGTAATAGATTTTGTTGGTGTTTATCAAAGATAATTCTCATTAAAGCAACTGTTCATCCGCACGCTTCCATATTATGTCAACTTAAAGTAAAAGCGAGGAGAGGCAATTATGTATTTTAGGCAGAAATCTAAAAAAAATGAGCAATTATTTAAAATAATAAAATTGGCATAAATATATTACAAAACTTTTATTTGTTATTCATTTATTTCGCTCAAATTCCTTTGTATTATTAATTGTATTCAGGAAATCGTTCACTTATTTGCTTTGTTTTCCACGAATCTTTAAAGATGGAATAATAATTATTTCCGTGTCTAATAGTATTAATATTAATTCAATATATTATTATTATATTATTATTATATTATTATTATTATTATTATTATTATTATTATTATTATTATTATTATTATTATTATTAAATGTATTCTACAAAAGTTGTTTTTTTTCTATTGATATAAGAGACCTGCCAACTTCTCTCTCTCTCCAGAGGAAAACCTAAAACAAACGCTATTCCATTAGATGCCGATAACAAACCAAAATTTCGAATTAAAATAATGAATGCCGGCCTTTCTGAGTGTCTGCCAATAATCCGTTTAAAGCCACGCCAAATGCGGGGAGAGGAAAAGTCTGCACAGCGATCTACACGGTGGCTGTGTTTTGATTACCAGCCGTAGACAGCCCATCTACGGTTCTCCGCCGTTCTGTTTTCCTTTTGTCCATCATGCACGAACGCCGTCGGCAAACACTGCCAAGCTTGATTATTTCGCGAGCGCATCATGTCTATAAACAGTGCTTTCTCTTTTAACCGGAAGAAATGAGGTTTGTCTGTTCTCGTCACAACTCAACATTATCGGCGGTCCAACACACAGCCTCCCTCCCTCCCCCAAACTAACCCCCAGCCTAATTCCACGCCGGCTTACCGCATCCGACTAATCAAGCTCGGTAAATATACATTCCGTTCGTCGCTCGGTCTACGTTGTGTGTATCAGCGCCTGTCGACCGGGATGGATATGGAATTAAGCTCACCGACTCCCGACAGGACGTTAACGCGTGTGCGAGACAGAGAGAGAGAGAGAGAGACACACACACACACACACACATACACGTGCACACACACACGCACGTACTTTGCAGTCCCCCTCCTCAGCTCTTCGAACCGAGGTTAATATTTTGAGACGTATTCCATGTCTGCAAATATTGGCCCATAATTTTGGACTCGGGTGTCTCGACTTGTTTGGTTTCAGAAAGCGCAGGGATTAACGTGGGTGGGTGGAAACGCGACAGACTCTTCATAAAAGGGGTCTGGTAACCAAGCAATCCCCTGAAATGTGTGCGATTCCTCCTCCTCCTCCTCCTTTTTCCTTTCTCGCTTCGCGTGAGTTTATCCGTAAATGTACGCGACGATACGCCTAAGATTAGTTTGCATCCTTTCCAATAAGGGAGACTTTAATTGGACCCGTTTTCTATTTTATCTCCACGGTCTCGCGGTCCGCTTTGAACTGGTAGTCTTGGGTAATCAACACTCTTCCATTCCCCCCCATTTTTATTGCTTTTTCTCTGTCTGTAATCGAAAGCTATGTAGCCCCCCGCTGGTGTTCGATATCAGAGAGGAGCGAGCAAACACCGCTGAAGGTGGCACAAAAGCATCCGGCTGCCAAACACACACAAAGGAAGCGACATCTATCGAACTTCGATTCATTTACGTTTGCTTCGCCTCTCGGCTTTATTAAAGATAACCATGACGGACGTTTTAAGATTTTCCCTCTGTTATGGAAATGCCTTGTGGAAATTATACTCCAATCGGGTGTTTATCAAAAACGACCGCACAAATGGAATGAAAAATTCATGAACTGAGAGCGCACTGGTAAAATGATTACTTATAAACAGAAAAACCACTTAGATGAGAAAGATTAGGGGAAAAAAAAGGAAAAACATCTGAAATTATCAGACCGAAGGATATCACTACGCTCCCAAGAATTGGTAATTTTCTGCCAACAGGGTCTGCGCAGTCGGTAAATTGAGATGCAGCGCTTGCATTCTTTTTCTCTCTGCCAGCCGTTTTATTGGGATATCTTAACATTGTGATAGGGGAAGGAAGGGTGTGGGGGTGGGGGCTAGAAAGACGACAAACTTTGATTTTTATGAAGTATTTCCAGAGAGCTCGCTATGCGCCGTGAGATGCTTTAGTTCCGCGCAAAAGATCTAGAAACTGGAAACTGCGGCGAATGTTCGAAACGTCACACACGGGGGAAAAAAAATAAATAATGTGTGTGTGTGTTTTTCACCTCATTTGTTCCCAGGGTCTTGTTCTTCATTCTAGCTTAATTTGCATCTGAAAAGGTAATTACGATTACCAGTTGCGTTGTTCACCGACATCAATACCGTTGACCTCAACTGTGGAAAACGTCATGGACAATGTGTTCTTCGTGTGACGGTTTTCGCACAAACTCTTTAAATTTTATTACATGAAAAAGAGAAACAAACAGAAGTAAGCCTATTAAAACGTTATGGCAGAAAAAAAAAACACTTTATAAAGAATTATTTATTCAACATTAAGCATTATAAAGTGTGCAATAATTTAAATAATAGCTTTTAAAATCAGTCAAAGGTCACTGAAGTCTGCTTCTCCGTTTTTAGAAATGGACATTCTTATACTATTACTTTCCTAAAAAAATATGAGTAAATTGAAACTTACTACAGTATACTTTTTAAACATAGTTGAATTAACTCTTCTGTTAAGAGGATCACAAACAACAACTCGTGCGTCATAATTGTGCAGAGCGCTGAATAGTGACATGTCGTTTATACGAGTTCTGAAATCACACAATTTTTTTGCTCTAACATTAAAAAAACCTTAGAAAACAGTTTGACGATCTCTAAAGATTTGATATGAGACTATTTAATGAAATGTTTCTTAAGCACATTTTACAGTTTTTAATTTTAATGTCGAATCATAAATAGCAGCAATATATATATATATTCTCAGACACTTTAAAGCGCAATACCCACCTAGTTACTGATGTAAAATATGATATAATAAGCATTGACAAGAACAGATAGAAACCGACGGAAGGAAATAAAAATAAACATTATTGCACATCTATGATAGCATATTTCGTTGTTTTACGGCGACGGTCTTGAATGACGAGAGATCACATAACACGTGACTTCCCACAAGCTAGTATCCGGTATGGCAATCTCTTGTTGCTGCACACGCATAAAGTCTGCGACTCGTGGACTTCAGCATGCGGCTGACGAGTGTGTAAATACGGTGTTACGCTGGCAATGATGATACGCTTGTAGAAAACTGAGAACCTGGATCACAAACCGTCAGCATACGGCTAGTGGCTCTCAGATCATAGTTGAGAACCACCAGGTAACCGGCGAAGATCAGGGTTAACAGCCGTCCATACTGTGACCGCTGTACCTCTGTGTGTTGTCGGACACAACAGGCTGTGAGCGGGTAGTACATCCGAATTTTGCCATTGGCAAACGACACAATAAATCGCAATGTGTCTGCGATTGATATGCAATAAGCGAATCATCTTCTGTCTTCGGTAATTATTGTCGCATATAATACAGAAAAAAAAATTAACATATATTAGATACGACGTGAGATAAACTGTCTCATTCTGTTGGAAAAGCAAATCACGTGCTTTTCATTCTAGTGATAAAAAATGTACTTTTTGATTACCATCAGTCAGACCGAAGACAAATCGTCGAGTGGGTGTCGCTTGATGGTTCCGTACGCACCGGTTTTCTGTATAATGCAAATTAATTTATTATGAAAAGATAATAATAATAACTACTACAATTTTAATTGATATGGAAAAACTTTCTAAGATAATAACATGTCAATGTCTTTGTGTAGAAATTAATCCAAGCAGGTTTTAATAAGTCCCTATAATCTGTCTTTTCTTGAATACGCATAATTTAAAACTGATATTCCGTCTCTTTTCCCACCACCTGGCCGTCTGTATGTGCCCATCCTAAGCTAGGTTCAACTATATATTTCACAGTTTGTCGAGCGACACCACAGTTGACAATGGACATTTTTCATCTGCTGGAAAGACTCGAGCGAATGTTGCAAGAGGCGTCTCTGAACGATTTGATAAACGACGAGGTAATGTTCCACAAGCAGTGATTATTTTTAAAAATAAAGATAAAAACAGCTTTTTAACATTTATTTATTTATTTATTTATTTATTCACTTATGATTTTAAAAAAAATGTAATTCCCAATGCGCAAGCCATCCGTGTCAGTGATCGAACGGCTAATCGGTTAATGGAGTGCGTGGTAGCGTTATTTATTTCCATCTCTGTGCTGTAAAATACCAAAGGTATCACCCACTGAAATGCTCGATAGGCTATGGCTTACCCCGCCTGAACGTACACCAAGGCATCAGTATGAGTAAATCAGAGAATGGAAAATTGTACCATACACGAGGAAAATACACGTAAGAACACCAACAATTTAGAGGATTAAAAAAACGAGAAACTTCACATAGAGCGCGTCCTTACCAAAAAAAGAATGCCTACGTACGGCACTGGCCAGAAATTCGCCGTGTGAGGAGAGACAACTGGACTTGTCATCTCAACCACGAGAGACACCGTTCGCCGTATGTCAGCAAACTGTCGTCATTGGTCTTCTGATACATCGTGGTGCATTTCGGAATAATTTCCATTCATTAGTTTCCCTAACTTACTCTGCCATGCACGGAATACTGCCATCCTCCTCCTTTCTTATTATATTTTTGCTCTCGTCATTATCCTCATTACGTGGAGTGGCTTTTTGGATTTAAAGTTAATCCCCGCCACAGGACGCACTCCCTTCAGAATATCGCCAGCTAAGGACACTTCATTATTATAATTGAAATTCTTCTCTTTTTTCTCTTTGTCTGTTTGTTAGATTTCGGCTCAAAAACGAGGGAAATCATTAACTTTTTCTAATCTTTACACCAACAGTACATTAAAAAAAAAAAAATTAAAGATTTTCAACGGAAAAAATCTCGAAGTAAAATCTACAACTCATTTAATATTTAAAAATTTCTTCTTTTTTTTTTTTTTTGCAAATGATAAATTGACAGCTTTTGGACGAAAGGGAAAAAAAAATACTTCGCTTGTGGCGCTTTGAAAATCGTATAACTAATTAAAACTGCGAGGAAGCGAGTATTTTTTTTTTCTTCTTTTTCTAAAAGAATTAAAGCTGATCAGAAAAAAACTTAAGAATATTTGTGCGGATTTATTTTGAAGCGTGGGAAATTGGATGGAATAATGCGGCGACTCCGATCGAGGAGTCAGGGTGGAAACGAGAGAGAGAGAGAATAAGATCGGCGAACCGTTTATACACGGGACAAGCGCACGTGTCCGAAGACGGTGGAATCGGTCGTTTCCTCGCTCTTTCTTCTTTCGACATTACCTTTCGCAGGGAGGAGAAGAAACCCACGTCTGGGGGTCCCCGCCCGTCCGACTCGTTCGTGCTTTGTCTAGATGTCATCGTCGAGGCGCAGAGGAGATGGATGAATCGAAGGATTATCTGTTGCTTGGCTGCGAGGAAGCAGACCGCCGTGTCTGCTCTGAGACTAAGTGGCAAAGCTCAGAGACCAGAAATAGCGAAGCGCTCGCGTAGTATCACCAATTCTGCTGAATTCCTGTTAATGCAGGTGGAGTTTGCGCAACGATAGCATCACGAAAATTCTTCTGCTTGGCCCGCGAGAAGGAAACGCAGAACGGTGAACTTAGTATGAAAGCAAACGATACTACAAGGAATGGCGGGTCCTCGCTTCCTTTCCAATTGGTTCAGAACAAATGTACATCTCGGGATTCATTTCAGCGCCTCGCTTTATTGTTCGTTGGACAGAATTTCTTAACAGACCGATTCTTTAAAGATCAACGACGTTCCATCTTTACATGGCGTCTACAAATAGAAGGGGGGGTTAGACGTGTGACGGTGAAGAAGAGACAACATATCCGCCCGTTTATGTAAAATCGTGTAACATCCTGCTGCTTTCACTGCACAAATTGTGATCTCCAGAATTTGGAGAGATCGCCGGAAACTGTTGCAGCAACAACATCATAAAGTCAGCCCAGTGCGCAGTCTCGCCTCTGTGGAGTTGGCTGCACTGGACGGGTTGCTCAACGGAAAGCACTAGAACAATCGTGAATAAAAAAATCAAACATGGCGATTAGGGAGACCCTTCTGGATACTATAAATCCGCCTTCTCAAAAAGACAGAGGAGATTTATACTAATCCGTCTCTTCTGGAGGCACAGGGCTCCAGCGAAAGGTTTGCAGGGCTTTTGACCATGGTGTGTGGCTGGCATTTAGTATGAAGGTAAAACAGATTTTTCATTCATATCAGAAACCATGCTGGGTTTTTGCATCCTTGAAAGTGCTAACCTATGAGGAAAGAATAGAAAATAATAGGGAAAGAGAACTTAACAGGCATAAAAATGTACTTCTATTCTTCATTTAAGTCTTTGGGAGTCGGCATAATTTTAGTAATTGTCAAAGAAAACTAGTATTTTTCCTCGGAAAATCCACCTACGAACGAAGTTGTTTAAAGCCGCCAGGGCGGCGCTGCTGACGCTGACAGCCAGCGCCCCCGTCTTCAGCCAGCTCTTTCTTTATCTTTTATCACTAACCCGGCTGCCGAAGCAGTTATGGCAGTTAAATTATCTAAATCCGCCCTGTAAGAAGCTCAGCTCTGCTCTGACAAATACAGAGCCCAGCTTCTTCTTTCTTTTTTTAAAGTTAATGTTTCATAGTTCAGTGCCGTGTTATGTTGGCAAATATATGTGGCAAACAGAAGCTGTGAAAATAAATTAAAAACTCTCTCGGGACTGCAGAAATTTCTATAAATCTTGCATCGGTTTTATATGAGCAGTGTAAATTATCAGCTACACAAGGGAGCGTTAGTTGGGTATCGGAACGCCCGGGATATCAGGCCTTTAAATCAGACTGCGCTGGATGCTTTCAACTGACAGAATCGATATATATGTTATGCAGTTGTGTCATGTTTTTAAAGTCGGAATTTCTGAGATCAGAACTTGGCGAATGTTTGTTGGATGAGCCGTAGGAAGATCGGTGTAGCGACTGATAGGAGATTGATGTTCTGTAAACGGTGGACTTATTTCCTTTCTTGCTCGAGATGTTTTTTTTTTTTCTCAGCGGACTCGGATAAAGATCACGAGTTATAATCTCTTCTGTTTTTTTCCCCCCTCACCGCCCTTTCATCTAGGCAACGGTCAAGTTTTGTACACGCTCACATCAGGCGCCGTCAAATACAAACTTGTTAGACATCCGTATTTAGTTAAAGCAAACGTTTATTTATTTCTTTATCATCCTCTCCCTCCTCCTGCACTTTTATGGTTTCGGCGGTTGCGGCCTTCTCTCTTGGTTACAAGATTAGGGATCTTGTGCTTACACGCTGAGTTGGTTTCTCGGCCACTTCTTAGCATGAGTGGGACCCGGGGAATAACCGGGGGGGGAGAGATGGGCTGGGAGAGGACGCAACAGCGAAACCATCCACTAGTAGTGCTCAAGTGGACTGAAAATGCCAGCAATAAACGGAGATAAAACGAAAGAAATAAGGGTAACTTTCTTCTTAAGTACCAGATAGAATTTTCGTAAACATACTAAAAAAAACAAACAAACTAATTGCTGGATGAGATGACTTGAGATTGGAGGAAGACAGACAACAGAGAATAATAGATTTCGAAACGTGGACGATCGAGGATCTACTTTTGCCAAACATCTTAATGGCTACATATATGGTTGATCGTTCGGCTGTGGACGAAATTAATTTGTTCATTAAATCAGAATTAATTTTTATTAAAATCTTTTAAAAGAAAATAGATTGCAAGCCTGATTGGCAGTACGATTTAATGACCCGAACCCATGGGTTGTTCGAGGGCCCGAAAACGTATAGTTCTGACTTTCATTAAGGGGGATGATACCCAGAGAAGAAACGAAATGATCGTGTTTGAAATTATTAACCCCGACTTCGTTTTTTAATTCCTCAGAATAAAAGAAAAAAACATGGATTGTTTAGGATTTAAAAAAAGAAAAAAACAGCACAAAGCACAACTGCACCATAATAAAGTTGCAGGATCGCATTAAACTGGAACGGGATTTCACCAAACCTAAAAATCCAGCTGTTCAAAATGAGAGCAGCGCAAACGCCAGTTCTTTCCGACACTCACGAACACCAGAACGGCAAACGGCACTCGTTAGTGTTGGTTCTCGTCACTTAGCAGGTTTGTGCTGAGGCCGACGGAAGAGCAAAACGGCCTTGTACGTGCCGAACCTCTTCGATGGCACCAAACGACTCCACAAAGCAGGGAAACAGCTTGCTTTCTACTCAATGTCTTTTGTCTCCGATTGATGTTCTTTCTCCGTTGCCAGTGACTAAGTAATACAACGACAAATGTTTGCTGCTAAGTTCTGTTTGTTCTCACTCGAGGAAAGAACAGTATTATTTGTTTTCTTTGACGACGACAGTAAACTCCATAATACCCCTCAACAACGCGGTATTAACAACGATTATTAAATCATTATCAGTTACTAAATAAATAATAAAGTTTCCGTTCAACAAGAAAACTCATACCAAATGTTTTATATTTTCCGTTACATGTAATTTGCATTCACAGAAATCTGGTAGATTTCCCTCTGGTGTATAATCGAACCGCAATTAGTATTCTTACATTAAACTTGCTGTTACTTCCGGTTTAAAACTCACGGCAGACGAGCACTCGCTGGCGTCAATAAGAAAAATGAGATTTATTTTAAGATCTTTTAATTGTGGACTTTGTAACTCCCCGAAAATCTCAAACACGTGTAGGAAGCTGTGTTGCTAATAATCCAGTATCATTTCTTTCTCTGTTCATTTCGTTCGCCGGGCAGCTAAGATCCAGCTTTGAAATTTCCCCGATTCTAGAGCCTGTCTTGTGCAATTTGCTTCAACACTTGACCGGACGGCGGACGTCGGCTCTTGTACCAGGACCAGACTCAGTAATCTGCCCTTTTTAAAAAGATGACGTTCGGCCGGGTCGATGTACAAATCTATAGTGTTGTTGGTTCGCTGCCATCTGAGACACTCCGTGTCTTCCTACTACATTTCCATATGTCTATATCAATTTCATGGTCTGGACATCACAGTTGTACTACTCCTAATACGCTCGCGTTTTGACGGTGAGCGAAGTTAGCATCCAGCACCCACGTGTATCTGGAATAGCGCTCTGTCGATGACGCTGCAGCTAGTTTTTTGATTGGTCGAGAGCACGCCGTGGAACGAACGGCCATTTTCGGGAAACCTCGGAGCTTCACACGAACAAGGGTTAACAGCCACGTAGCCACTAAGTGCTCAGATTGAACTTAAAACGAGATGAACAACTATGCTGTCTATAAAGGACAATAAATAAACTAGTAATGGGGGGGGTTGCAACCAGCTCAACTTAGTGACAGACAGAGCATCTCGCCTGCACACCACTGTCCCGTCTTCTCTTTCCTGTCCTCAATTTATCAAACGTCATTCTGTTTCATTAAACAGTCGCAGCGCCTCGTTCCCAGGTGAACAGGAATAACTTTTAAATGGTAAATACTCGAAACGAAGCATTTTACAGCCTAACTAAGTTTTCACTTATTCTGCTTTTGTGTTGTTTTCTATCTCCTTCCAATTACAAAAAAAAAAAAAACTGTTTATCTATCATGCAAGATTTTAGTCGGGGGTTAATAAAAAATAGACTGTGTAAGATTACACATGTAATTTAACAAAATACTGTGCCGATTATTATTATTATATTATTATTATTATTATTATTATTATTATTAATTATTATTATTATTATTATTATTATATAAAATAGTTTTTGGCATTTTACAAAAATAAATTAATTTTGAATCAAAGATTTTTTTAATCAGCTGTTGTTATACTTTGAGTCCTAGATTTCCGGACAGACTATTTTTAGCAATATTGTAAACGATGTCGTATAATCGTCTCACTCCTGTATCCACAGTTTCCAAGATCATTGATCTTCGCCTTTAATATTGATTTTCACGGTATCATTTTATTTTCAAAGACAGAAAACCTAGCAAAGAAGTCATATTCTTTTTTTTTTTAATCTCTAGTATATATATATATATATTTCCATCATATTATATACGGATCCGCTATACTTGTTATTGCGTTTCTATTTATCAGTTCAGAGAAAAAAAATATAAATAAAAGCTTCCATTTTACAGGAATAAAACTGATTTTATGTTTTCTACTACTTTTTTTGTAAATACACATATACGCACATACACACACACACACATACATACACACACGCATGCAGACACACTCACATACTCACACACGCGCACATATACACACATACTCACACATACACACAAACATACATACACACACGCGCACATATACACACATACTCACACATACACACACGCGCACATATACACACATACAAACATACATACACACACGCGCACATATACACACATACTCACACATACACACAAACATACATACACACACGCATGCAGACATACTCACACACGCGCACATATACACACATACTCACACATACACACAAACATACATACACACACGCATGCAGACATACTCACACACGCGCACATATACACACATACTCACACATACACACAAACATACATACACACACGCATGCAGACATACTCACATACTCACACACGCGCACATATACACACATACTCACCATACACACACACGCATGCAGACATACTCACACACGCGCACATATACACACATACTCACACATACACACACACACACATACATACACACACGCATGCAGACATACATACTCACACGCGCACATATACACACATACTCACACATACACACACGCATGCAGACATACTCACATACTCATACACGATTTCAGGCGCGAATGTTAACCACTTCAAAATTATAATCTACAGTATGCGAAAAAAGCGTAAAAAAATATAAAATGTGTATAGGCAGGTAAGCGAATCAGAATCAGTATTATAATAGCTAAGCGGTTAGAAGCGTGCTGACCGGCGGCTGGAGATAAACGCTGGAGCTGGGCCCGGACCGGGATGCTAATAGCCCTGGGGGAGATGATGCTACCCGGTTTTGTGGACGTGAGATCTGCCGAACACCTAATGATACCAGTTCGCAATCGATAAAACGTCACAACGGATTCGGACAAGTCTAAGCGAAGCTCAGACAGCCGACTATTACAGAGCCGTGTCAGGGTCATTTCCTTTTATTACTTTTTTTGTGTGTGCCACACTACCGGAGCAGGTTTTCGCGTGCTAGCCGATATGTCAGGGGCTCGTTTCTGACGTCATTAGATGCGGTTTAGAAGTCAGGTTTGGTAGGTACCCGGAACAGAATAGCGCACGCGAATAGTGAGACGCTGCTGCATGCTGGAATAACAAGCAGAGAAATGCTTACGGTCAAAGGCGAAGGGAGGGAGGGAGAGAGAGAGAGAGAGAGAGAGAGAGAGAGAGAGAGAGAGGAGAGAGAGAGAGATGACGTCAGTAGAGAGATGATGAGAGAGAGAGAGAGAGATGACGTCAGTAGAGAGATGATGAGAGAGAGAGAGAGAGATTAAAACAAAGAAAATGAATTTAAACAGTATCGTTCTTGTTGTATCTATAATTCTTTTTACACGATACCAAATTATAGAACAAAATGTTGTAATTATGAGTTTCAATTTAAAAAAAAATCTTTCATAATCGTTTGTTTTGTAAATAATCTAACTACGCCATTATTACACAATGTAACACGAACTTTATTGTCGACTGTCTTCAGGTTTATATCAAAGCAACGTTGAGAAATACCGACTTTTTTGTCTTTTCAGAGTAACTTTAAGGCATTCTCCTTTCCATTAAAGTTGAATTTTTATGATCTATTGGAGCTCTTGAGTTTGCATTTCTAAAAAATAAAACTATCAAATGGAAAAGTCCTAAAACATTTCCGGTCTCCTTAACCCTCAACTCTCTCTCTCTCTCATCATCTCTCTACTGACGTCATCTCTCTCTCTCTCTCTCATCTCTCTCTCTCTCTCTCTCTCTCTCGCTGTACTGACGTCATCTCTCTCTCTCTCTCTCTCTCTCGCTGTACTGACGTCATCTTCTCTCTCTCTCATCATCTCTCTACTGACGTCATCTCTCTCTCTCTCTCTCTCTCCTCTCTCTCTCTCTCTCTCTCTCTCTCTCGTGATTCTGCTTTTCTATGTATTAAAAATTTAATGTCAACAATTCTAAATTAAATCCGAAACGTCTTGACACTGCAAGACTGATTCAAACTCAATGCTTTTCTTTCTTGTCTACCTATTGTTTCTCCAAATTTACTTCATCGTCGCTGTTTTCCCTCATTTATAAGCTTGGTTTAAAAGCCATGAGAGATTTTCAGAAATCTTCCTCTTTTTTTGTCGCTTATCCGTTTTTTGTTGAAACTACATTTTGACACAGTTTACCAATGTGAGATATAACATGCATACGTACTCATAATTCGTTAAAGGACTTGCTTTCAATCACTTTTATTTGCAAATGAGATATACAGTGGTGGCCAAGAATATTGTCTTATCTTATATTTGTAAACAAAATGCTGACTTTTTACTGCGTGTTACAATATAACATTGCTTTAACAATGCCATTCTTTACTCAATTAAGCCAAGTGTTCTGATACACTTAGGGTCTCTGTATTAAAAATCCTACTCAATGTAGTAATTTGTTGTGGAGATGTACCTACAATGTAATAAAGGGTGAACTTTAACGAATTCAAATGCTAAAAGTTGCATCATGGTAAGATTACTAAAAAGGAAATAGAATTATTTTGGTTGTTAGAATAATTTTGCCCAACTCCACCAATATAAGTGTCGCATTTTTTTTATTTTTCTAAGACCATAATTTTCTGAAACTGCTGCGTACTTTCTTTGTACCAGCAGGTGCTTTTAAGGAACATATGCGATTTATTTCTCATTTTTCTTTAACTTCACATGCTTGGTTCCGGAAATGATATTTCGATTATCGACACTTGATTATCACCAACTCGATTTTTTACTCCGACGGTTTGTTGTTCCTTCTCTTTCTGCAGACTTCTTTCTCAATCTTCCTCTTTCACAATTTTCGCGCTTCGTTTAATTCGGTTTAGAGGTAAGCAATTTTTGATGGCATACTTTATCAGTTCGTGGCAGTATTGACGTATCGGAGGTGATTCGGAAGAAATATTCCTTGCAGCCAGTCCAGGAAATATAGGATCGATCTTTGGTCCTGAATATTTGCTCGCGATGATTTATCAGGGAACGGAATTCTTCGCAGACATTCCTCCTCCTACACACACACACACACCCCTCTTCCACAATACCTACAGTAATCTTAAATTTTAATAGAGATTTCCATAAAACCACAGTTGTTTGTGTAGTTGACGATACCCCAGACCACCCCCCCCCCGTCATTAGGCCGCTGGATATTGCGCAGATGACTGTATCGAATGAGCCGGCGTTTTTCTAATCTCCCTTTGAACGCCACATCGGGAAAGCAAAAATCGATATATTTGTTATAAACTAACCCTGGTTCTCTCGCATCCGGCCAAAGCTAAGTAAGGGGTTAGCCCCCGCCGAAGAACTCTTTCTGAGAGGGTATCTTAGGAAGCCAGTCGCGGTATCACTTCCGCTCCTCTCTCAAAGGGATTACCAAAATGAATTTTCACGATGTCGCGTCGCTCCGGGAAGTGAGCTGTCAAAACCTGACGCCCCCCCTCGTCACCTGACAGCTCTGCTGAACTCCCCCTCTCTGTATCTGCATCATGCAGTTTTGCTTAGTAAATAAATTTTTAAAAAAATTTTTTTTTTTTTTTTTTTTTAGATTTGGTTAACGGAGCAATCGGGCGTCTCTTGCTTGGATGTTTTACGGGGAGAATTCCTACGGTACTGCTAGAAGGCGATACAAATGCATTAGTCCAGGCCAGCAGAAATAAAAATAAGATGTGGACAATTCTACACGATCAACGGACCTGAAGCCATGCTATCTACTCTACTTCCTATTTATCGCGCACGACCTGCGGCGGGTACTGGCTCGAAAAACATGGCTGGTTAGCTCAGCGTGTAGAGCAATCGCTTATTATTATTATTTTTTTTTTTTTTTTTTTCCTACGGCCGGGCCCGGATTCAAACGAGCGGTGTTGCTGTTTTCTTCCTCCGTTCTATACCGGCTCGTTTGGCGTGCTTTTCTCCGGAGTACTCATATTTCGTTTCATCGGTAATCGGAAAAGTCTTTGCAGGTTCTCTCCCCTCCTTGTGTGCGAGCAGGAGGAACAGTTCGACCGGCATGGCGCACATCCGGCAACATTCAAACCTCCTTCGGTCTGCGCGTACGGTTCACCGTTCATTAAAGGCGAAGTAAAATTTATTTTTGCAATTTTTCATTTTCATCCATTTTATTGTCGTTTTGCTTTAGAAAAGACTTTGCACATGGCGGCTGCTTTCCTGCTTCCAGAAGGAGCACATCCGCTGTTTAAAAGCCGGGCTCATCGCTCAGGGTCACTAACAGCAAAAATGTGTAGCGAAATGGAAGACCAGAGAATGTCGACCTTGGATAACAAAGGGCAGATAATGGAACTCCAGAACCCCCCCTAAAACCCTGGAACACATTCAGGAGAACCGATTACATGAAGACGAGGCTGACTGACCAGTCTTCCCCTGTTCCAAGAAGTTCTGTTGTTTTCTTTAATGCCTGCTTTTGTGAAGAAAACACTATGGTAATGCAGTTAATTTCGCTTTATTTTAAATTTCAAAAAGAGAATTTTGCTTTCTTAATAAAGAAAATGAAACAACTTACTTTCACTTTTATTTACCAAACTGACTCTTTTCAAAGGACCAATATAAGTCTTTTATTATATGAGTTACTCAATCTTTTCCGCGTTGTCTTTTGGAATCACTTGAAATCACAGCTGGTAAATGAGAGTAATGAAACCAGGAAACAATCTGGAAATAACAGGCGCAGGCTTAAGAGTGCGTTCACGTGAGTATACTATCGGCAAAACGAAGAAAAGAAAAGGGGACCCAAAAGGAGAGAAAAAATGGGGGCACTACTGCTGCTGAAGCCTGGCTGCGCACTCTTTTGTAGAGGAACACCGACTTCACCTGCTTCTAGTAAAACGCGATAAAGTAGCAACTCAAATGGGCCCTTTCTCTAACCTCCTCCAATCGACGAGTATTTTGACTGCTAGTCGCTTCTCATAAATTCCCCCGACAGGACATTAAAAGCGCCTCGTCCTAATGACAACGCAAATATACAGAGTAAAAGAAACGAGGGTTGTGTTTTTTTTGTTTTGTTTTTTTTTTCTTTTAACCAAATGTGTATCCTTTTAGCGTCTGCCAAAGCGGGGCTATCAAACACTAATAATGGTGGTAATTCTGAACACGCTCGGCTCTGTGACAGCGAATTATCTCAATTATGAAAGCCGATGCCTTCAGTCGAATTGGCCAGCTCATGGAAACTTGTGGACGTACATCAAAAAGCTCTGCAATGGCATCTACCGCATAACTAAGCATACAGCAGGCGCGATTGTCTCTTTCTTTACAACAGTCTCCCTGTGCTCTTTTTTAACGTATTCCAAATAGAGTAAAGAAAAGAGATGGGGGAGTGAACCCTACGTCTCACCAGACAGTTTTTGAGAGAAACATTGAATAAATTAAAGAATCTTACACGTCCTTCTATTGCTCGGACTAAAATACGGGAGCGTTTACATCAGACATATGAATTTTATTTCGAGGGCAGAAAACGTGAGGGAGAAAGTATGGGATTCATGCTGCGATCCTTCTATTTGCTGATCTATTAGTTGTCAGATGTCGTAAAGAACGTGCCATGCTGTTCCGCTCGGCTAAATCCGATGCAGATTAAATAGTTCCGCTATTCTTTGGGCTTAAATAAAAAGGGCATTGGCGCGTGGGCAACAACAACAAAATTAGGAGAAATGCGTAAGAAATCTGTATTTGGGCGAATGAAGAACTTCTCCCTCCGTTCTCCTCTCCTCTCCTTTTTTTTTTTTTGCATGGCAGCAAAATTTCCAACGCCGACAGCTTCTGTGTTTGCTGCTGGAAACAATACAGATACATTTGTCACTCGCTTATTATTCGTAATGCGATGTAAATACGACGGCATGGACTTTCTAGATGGGGAACAAATTTTATAGATTAACTACCGGTTTGGACGCGTGCTTTCCATGGCGGCTTCTAGAATCGGTGGCGCCCCGCGGGACCCCGTCTGTCCCTCACCACTTCGCCGAAACGATTCTACAGAACAAATCTGCGTCTTCATAAGTTAATTTCTGATTTTTGTTTGTATTTACCGAAACTTATCAGTCAGGTGTAGTTAGCCCCCCCCCCCTATATGTTTGACAACACCTAAACAACCGCCTTTCTGGTCCGTGTGTGCACCCTGTTGTATAAATGAGTTGTGAAAATCAGGCTGGAAGAAATCTCTAACGGTTTTTAAGGGCATCAATGCCGCACGCACAAAAAACTGTGACAGTTGAATAGGTATCCAGATGTGCGAGACCACAAACGAAAGAAAACGCCTTAGTGTTCTTATCGGATGAGGCTTTTGATGTCCGACTTAATCCCATATTCTGACATCACGAAATCGCTGCTGAAGTCCTCCGCGTTTGTCGGGAAGCTTGACGAGGAGCGGGCCCCCCCCCCACTAGCCAAGCCCGTACCGACAATAATTCTCTGGCAGTAATGAAGACAAACTGGATGATGAGAGTTTCCTGATCCGGGATGCTTTAGCATCTCTGTTGCTTGGCATCTACCGCGCGTTGCAGGAGCTTACGGTTTCCATTCATTGAGGTCTCGCCGTCGACTTTTATATCAACTTCCACATTGTGGCAGCAAAACAGAGAATGGCTGCTCGGCAGTCAACGGGAAAGAGCAGAGCGACGCGACTCTGCTTCTATACAGTCACCTTTCTCTCTCAAGCGACTTATACAGACAGGGCTGTGGTGGATTGCATAAAACACTGCCTAATCACGGGGTTAATATCGTGACTCTATAACATATATTGTGCGCAGCATATTAGTAAATCCACTTTAGTCAGTGTATTCCCTAATCCAGCAGCCAGAAGGGGTATTTTCAGAAAGCTCTGTTTGTTTTTATTTTTATAAGTGACCACTGGCCCTCGACCTCACAGTCAATCGAACGCTGCTGATCTTCGAGAGGCTGAAATATGTTTTATCCTTGGAATTAATTTGAAGATATCGAGTACTAATTTTCACTGGTTGTTGATATTTTCCTCGAAAGCTGCAACATCGTTTTTTTTTTTTGTCTTTGTTTAAAATATATAACAAAAGTCCATCTTTCTGTGATTCCTCACAATCGTTTTAGTTAGAGGTGGTTATTTTAACTCTGATTATTTTTTGTTATCCTTGTTTTCACACTTATAATTACCCGGGATACGGAAATAACTGCTAGACATCCTTCTCAAGTCACTCCCCCCGCCGTCGTCAAAGGGTGAAGCAGATTTGACAGTATGGCTGTATTTCCGTTCTTCAGCGCTCTCCGTTTGTGCTTATGCGCTGCTATTTCTCACTAAACTGGGCAACTGCGTGGAGTTTACCCTAAATCCAGGGTTCACAACAGTTTGTCTTCGGGCCTCTCTTTCAGTTGGTGTTTGTGTGACGAGGCTTCCATATCGAAACCACATCAGCATGTAAGTTTTCTTAGGCAGGAAAATGTCACTTTAAAACAGAATACATAATATTTTTTTTTAAATTCTCCATACAGAAAAGAAAAATTTGTCTGTAATCCTAATTACATAGATTGAGACAATTGATTAATTATAATTATTGCAATAATTGATTTAAAATAGATTCATATTTAGAAAATTAAATTTTGAAGTACCATTAAATTGAATTAAATTAATCAACGGTCTGTTTGTTTTTGTTGTTGCTTTACATATCAATTATGAGTCTGCTACGTGTAACCCGCTTTGTCTCACGTTACGGACACCTGTGATATCGTCTCTTGTTTTAGCGCCGACAGAGTCTCTGCCTTCTCAACACCTGAAAACCCGTAATATTTTTGATATGTTATTTTGCATAACAACTTAATTTCTTTCATATTATCCAGAAGCAATTTATAAGAGTATTACAAAGGGATCTTACATTCTTGGTACTTTTAATTTATGTTGGCTCTTGATGGTGTTTCTCTTATTTCATGCAGCCGTTCGTAAATCAGCTCCATGTTTTGCATAAAATTGGAAAGCAGTGATGGATGTTTGACAGGCCATTACTAGTTCGTACGAGCCATCGCTGGTATTCTGGTTTTTATTCTTGTTTGTTGTTTCCTTTTTTTTCGTTTTCGTTTTTGCTTTTCTTGCCTCTCTGGCTGCAGAGACTTACTGTATTTATTCCTAATAACGTCAGGAACCCGTAATTAAATTTTCTTTGAAATTTCTCTGGTGTTACGCCCTATTGGCTTCGTCCCTCTGACCAGACGATTATCGCGCGCTCAAGGGTCGCAGATGATGGGGTTTGATCTTTGGAGAGAGCAGACCAGCAGAACATGGCGCACGAGCGTTCCTGCAGCATTGTACGCCATTTCCCAAATAGCGCCATTAGGTTTCGACAAACGCTGATGAAATTTCATCTAAATGAAGAAGCTGGAAGTTAAATAAGCCGAACTTGATTCGGTACGTCTGAGAGAAAATAACGAACTTTGGATTGACACGAATTTCTCCTTATCAATCAGTAAAGAAAAAAAAAATCTCGGTGAGTCACTTCTGAGCAATTCCTCTCTCTCTCTCAGAGACAGAGAGCACAAACTTCGACTTAACTTCCTGAGTGTGACGTCATTACCTTTACCTTTAATGTAATGCTTTGGCTTGATGTAGATTTAAACTACTCCGTCTCTTATTTTTTAGGATACTCGATTTTTATTTTAGTAAGAATCGAAATTAATTCAACCTTTCATGAAAAAAGGTTAGGATGAGTTGCCATTTTGCAACTTGCACTTTCATTCTTTTTCTTTTAATTGTAGTTTTTCTTGCCAATTCTTTTAAAAGGTTTAACTCTGTTATTTTTTTCTTCTTTCTGGAATGCTGATCGCCCTGTTCTCCTCCGTAGAGAGAGTGAATAAATAGCCTGAAGGACACATCTCTGCCAAAGACTTTCAGCATGACTGCATCGAAAAGCCTTAACTGTTTAATTTAAAATAACACTCCGCTGGAAAATTTCCTGTAAATTCCCAGGCGGAGGATATCCGGCCATTCTCAATTCTGAGTCGTGCATTTATTTTGTTCCTTTTGTTTAGTTGGGCTTTAAGAATGCAGTCGCATCCAAATACTTGAATTCGCTTAGGAGTGCAGCGTAACATTGACCGCATTTGCAAAATGGGCTACTTTCTAGATTGGTCGCTCATGGATTTTTTTCCTCCTCTTTGAATTATTCAATTTATCAGAAGTGTTTGACTAACTTATTGTATTAGCTTCGTTAGCATTAAACACCCGTTAAATATTTTGTGTAGTTTTTAAAATTGGATTTTATAAAACGGAAAGCGAATTGAAAATTATTTTCACAAAGTGCTTTTCCGGTAATAAAATTAATTAAAGAATTGACAATATACAGTTTAATTTAATATGAGATATTAACAACTTTATTACAAGATATAATCTACTTTCATTGATAAAAATTCATCTTTACTTCATCCCTGGTTATTGCCATAAAAACCACAACGCCATCTTTACGTGGCATTTAGGTGACTTTAAATGTGAAACTTATTAAATGTCAATAAATTCCACGTCGAGAGGATATTTGGGTTCTTTAGAATAGTTCTCGAAACCGACTTTTCATCTACGCTATCCGACAACCTTCTAGTACGGTTTGAAGTTACCATGACATTGAGCTCACATTAACTTTCAAAACAGTCAGCATCATCAATTTCAACAAACTTTCGGGAGATGCGGTCTGTTGGTAATTTTCTTAACGCGTATGATCAACGACACAGCTCTTCTGCCAAGAAGACCACAAAAAATCCGTTTACGTCAAACCTGCTCGCAGTGCGTGGTATGATGATCGGTTATGTGGCACGGCTGCTTAAAATATGCTGTGTGGACGTCGGATCTCCTTCTTGCAAAACAGTCTTTTCTACTTTTATTTTACAAAAGCTGTAGCGCGTAAGATAGCGGTCTCTGAAAAACTGATATTAGAAATATCAAATTATTTATTTATTTTATGTAAGTGTTGATTCTGTTAATAGAATTAAAACTAGGTTTATTTTTTAGTGAAACCAAATATAAGTACTTGTGCTATTATTAAAATTGTGTACTTCACTGTCCTCTCTGATTCCGATGTAAAAATTTAAGAATTTTTAGCCTTGACCCCTATCCAATTTACACTTAACTGGCAGGCACCGTCCTCTGTTTTTACTTCCAAATTTGGATGCGTGACGCACCTTTTTCTTTATTGCTTTCTGTCTATATCTTCTTTTACTTTAATATAAAAATCAGAACACAGAAAGTTTTTGATTCTTATTATGAACAGTTTGTTTCTAAGATATAAACATTTATATTATTTTCGCTTATTTTCTACCAATTAATTCTGTTTCTATTGCGTTACGTTCAAGGCGTCGTATATTTTTCCTTGTTTATGAAAGGTCAGTGAAAATTTCCCATAATGCAACGTTACGAAAGCTGAAAATAAAGAAACAAATAAATAAGCAGATATTACCACACAGTCGTTTCCATTTTTAAAAAAAAAATTGTATGATCATTCCAGCTGTGAGGCCCACGGTCTGTCGTGGACTCTACAGCATTTTTTACAACTCAACTTTGAGCATGAGAGCGAGCAACGTTGATGATACGTTTTCCATAAAGTTATCAGATACTTCTCCCTTCCCTTTCTCTCTCACTCTTTTTGGGGGTCTTGTCAGAACAGTAAAAGCCCGATGTTTCTGTCCACAGGCTATTTTTTCTTCAAGCAAACATTTCATGATAAAGACACTAAAATCAATCAATTGCAGCAATCTCTCTCTCTCTCTCTCTCTCTCTCCTCTCTCTCTCTCTCTCTCTCTCTCTCCCTGTACTGACGTCATCATTCTCTCTGTGCTGACGTCATATCTATCTCTCTGTACTGACGCCATCTCTCTCTCTCTGTGCTGACGCCATATCTCTCTCTGTACTGACGCCATCTCTCTCTCTTTCTGTACTGATGTCATATCTCTCTCTGTACTGACGCCATCTCTCTCTCTGTACTGACGTCATATCTCTCTCTGTACTGACGTCATCATTCTCTCTGTGCTGACGTCATATCTCTCTCTGTACTGACGTAATCTCTCTCTCCGTGTTGCTTTGGCTTTTGTTTCATTTACTGTTTCATAGCTTGCTTTATTTATTTATTGCTTCTAAAAATAATTACACTTCATGATTTCTGCTATCCTATTACCTTTAATTTACTTCCGTCTCTGTATACTTATCGAAATGATTACAGTTTTTTCATTGATATTTCTTGAGCAGGCATATGAAGAAGGCAGAAAGGTGAAAGTATCCGATTTAGCACGTCTGGATCTTGGACGTCTGTGGAATGGAATATTTGAAACCAAGTATCAGTTTACGCATGTGGTTAGCAGCCAATATTTTGAGAAGACCTAATAGTAGTTTTTTAAATAATAGAAATTTTGGGTATGTAGACTGAGACTATAGTTTTTTATTTGTTAGCTATCTATATTTCCTAATAATAGTCATAATTAGAAATTATCTAAGATGCTGCACAAATAAATATAAGAAAATAAACTTTCAGTAAGGAAAATGATAAAGAGTAGAATAAATTATCGATATGCTTAGTTAATATAATATGAGGGTATTAATCAATTTAAGAACCGCGTTAATGGCTATTTGTTTTTCTTGAAACTCCTCGTTTAAGACCTAACTCTAAGCTTGACCACAACAAGCCCTAACTAGTAACCGAAACAAATTTCTTTCGGTTGTCTTACACTGACTAGGTCTAGAGGTATAATTCTAAAACTACATCTTAGAAGTAAAAACTGTGAATAGCAAATTTACCAGAGTAGTTACTGCTGATTCCTTTTTAGCGGTATTTGTACAATTCATGAAAGCTTCTTATATTCTGATAATTAAACTGAACTACTTTTACTCTAATTTGGTTTGATTTTTTTTTTTTAATCTAATATTTTTCGATACACTTTCCGGGTAATTCATTTTATAAGGTCGGCTTCCGTCTGTAAATCAAATGTCTTTCGCAAAGTTAATTTTTGTATTTACTTTACATATTTAGATTCATCGACGTTTTGTTCATTTCAGCAAACGTTGCCAGTGCGCGTGGCCAGATCTTGGCGCGAGCCGCGTCACGTGGCGCCGGCGATACAGTGACGTCACCACTGAGGGAGAACCGGTGAAAACGAAGCTGGCTGACGCAAGGTGCTCGCTCTCTTGCTAAAAATGCAAATCGCAGAATACGGCACGATTTTTTTAAAAAAAAATAATAATAATAAAATACCTGTCCAGTTTTCAGTTAAGAAAAAAACCGTGCTCATCTACAGATCTCAAAACTCGGCTGAGCATCGGCAGAAATTTCTAAAGATTTGTTGGCTCAAAACAAAGAAACATACTCGTATATCTGTCATTTGAGCTGCATATGTACGGATCTAATCTGGAGTTTCTTCAGTGACTGCACGGGAAAGCTTGATGGGTGACATAAACAGACGAGAAATTTTATTATTTAGTGATTAGGTAAAATTAGTTTTTGGTGTAGAAATCTTGGGTTTGGAGTTTGGAAATTAACTTGCTAATAAATTAAATCTAAAGAAAAATAAACATTTAAAGTGAAAATAGAATTACATTTATAAAGTCTAAATATGAAAACCAATTTAGAAATTCTAATTATTGTTAACCGCTTTTGTTAGGGGATTCATAAAACAAAAATTAATGTGAATGGATGCTTGGAAAGGGTGGGTAAACGCATTAAAAAAATGAATTAACGCGGTCAGTTTAGAATAAATCGGGGAGGTCAGAGAGCATATGACGTCAATTATATCCTCATTTATACGTTGGTTAAGTACTCTAGCAGCTGGCTCCAACGTCCTCTATTAACCGGTAGCAGCAACGTTACTTCTGTAAGCTATTTAATACTGGTCAAAGGTATCCCGCAGAACGACTTTAGGCTGGTGTCAGTTCTGACAGTTAAGGCTGTCCCCTAGGGTTTCCACGGTTGGTGTACACTTTTGCCTTTGAAGAGTGAACGATTTTTCTCATACAGTAGTCTGTACTGTTTCCAGAGAAAGGGGGCGCCACCTTTTTAATGGGACACGTGATTCCTCTATATATCTAAAGAGCGGAGGTTTCTTTGGCGAATGTTTTTAAAGCGCCCGCGTCTCAACAGACAAAAGAGTCATTTTTATGTTTCATTGAGTGGTTGCCATAAAAAATACCTGGCGTTTACCTGAAATCTAATATATTTGATATTTAATTTCACGCAAACATAATATAAAAAACATTCTTTTGGCTTAAGATGACAATCGCTAAAATAAAGTGAAAGTATCTTTTCGTTCGGGGCGTGGTGGCTGTAGAAATGGCAAAGAAGCCGAAAACGAGGCATCATAGACATGGCCACACCACGATTTCTATGCATATTCTGCCACGTGATTACGTTAGCATTGCAAAAGCGAGACGCGCCGATTAATAATTAAAACTGCTCCGAATATGAATATAGCGATAGTTCAAATTATCATTCAAGTAAATCTTAAATGTACCGGATCTACCTCGGAGATATAGGTTTTTTTTAATTAATAATGTCTGCTAGCCAGAAATCAAAATCTAAAAAGCTGGGGCTAAAAAAGCAAAATAATTGGTTTTATTTTTATATTAAATTATACATTTTTTCATTATGAGATATTCAGTTATAGCTGAATTCATGTTTGTGTCCGTCTTCTTTTAATAGGTTAAAATTTAAACGATAGCCCCCCAATAAAGATGGTCAGGGTTGCCCCCCCCTTTCCCATTTATCGCTGTTTTCACAATTTGTGTCCACTGCCGAGGTCATTATAATTTTAATGCCATATAAAGTATACAAAGCATCTACTACTTAAAACTCTATTAGTTGAGAAACTTCATAACTGAATTCCCACCTTTTCTTTTTTTTTTAAGTATATTTTAAGTAACTTGTTTAGGAGCGAACCGAACCGCAAAATTTCTTAACAGAAACGTTTCCGTGGGCATCCCTTGGAAACACCCTCAACGGTTCGAGAAATTCGCCGAAGACCCTAAGAGCGCACAAGGACGGCCCGTGAATTCACCCGCTAGGCCAGACGGAAATATAACGAAGTCTCGACTTGAGATGCCCAGACTCGGGGCTGACAACACTCTACTTTAATAACGGAGGGACGCAATCACAAGAAATATGGCTCACAGCAAGAAAGAAAGTAACAAAAATAGATTAACGACCAGATTAGATTTTATTATCATTTGTATGTAAGTCGAGACTACACCCTTGTCCACACCTTTACTACACTAATGACTCTTTACTTTTAATTGACACTTTTCTCCCAGCTTCGTCATCCCACGTAAAGAATATAAATCTCTCTTATTTTTTTTTAATGGAAGATTTAGTTCTTGGACTTTATTAATCTAGATTCGGAACTAATTACTTATAAACACAACTCGTTGATCAGAATTAAAGAAAAAGTTCAATTCTAATAAGCTTGCAGATTAGTTTTAAAATATCAAGAGCTTCTGTGAGAAAAAAAACCCAGAAAATTAAGCAGTCATTTTCTTTAAATTCATCTTTTCCGGAGGATATCGAAGACTTTAGGAACCTGTATCAGAAAAGACTAGAGAATTATTAATAATGTTTGTTAAAAAGCCAACAGTGTTCTATTTACATAACCCCCTCTTAAACAGCTTTTCAAAAAGATAGCTTCTAGTGATCCCGTCAAGCGAAGTATTGTTTTCATTTTATATTTTCTAACTTTGGCAAATGCTTTGTTTCTTCTTCTTCTTCTGACATTCCTTTGTTGTCTGTGGTTGTGGCTAAGCTAATAAAAATTAACACTACAGATTCCAGCTATTTTGTTGTTAGTATTTCAAAAAGAAGCACTCCTTTTATAAAAGGGAATACATTCATACATATATCATTTATAACATCATCAAAGCTAAGCGGACTGAACAGTGCAGGTTAGCTGATACATTTAGGCGTCTGTAATTCCAGATGACACCACCGCGTGGGACGGTATACGTGAGTTTCGCTGTGACGAACGCAAGTGATCGTTAAGGCGAGAGGTGTCGTCTTCCTCTCCTGTGACGTGACAGGAGTCGTCTCTCTATGCCTCTTAACACTGCACGGCATACCATTAACCGGCTAATGTGTTAAAAGCCACGGTAACCTTCTTCCTTTGTTCTTCATCAAGATACCGGAAGCCCGTCTTTTTTCCCCCAGTGACAGACCAGCTTGGAACGGATATCTTCTCTGAATTACTCTTATATTCGCAGAGTAGTTTCCAATACAATGGATATCGATGGCTTGCAAATCACGAACTTGTGTATTTTAATATTTTTTTTGTTGTTGCACTTAACTGCTTTAACCGTCAAGACACAATAAAAAAATTAATGAAATCAAAAAAAGAGATTAGGGAAGGAAGTGCACATCTCATGCTGCAACTTTCCAGAAACAGTTAATCCTATTATACCTGCATGTCCGGCACAAACCGCGGATTTAGAAAGACGTAACAGTTTGGCTAAGTACTTTCACTGGACAACACTTAACCATTACAAGAGTGGTATTGCAGGTAAATTGTTTAAACATAAGATTTCAGGACATTAGTAGTAAGTAGAACGTGATCATAATCTGGAATACACGGGCTGATGGGACAGACCTGTCAGATTTAATAAATCCAATATCATTATCAAAGATAGTGAACTTGAAGAATATGTTGAACTGCAGATCGAATGAACTAGAATGTGTCTGATAAGCACTCATTGTGATGCAGAATGGAAGAGTAGTGAAGAGATGGCTTGAAAAGATTCCAGGCGCCGAAGATATCCATCGCCTGCAACAATAGCCATTTTGAAAACTTAAAAATGTTGCTGAGAGGCACAGCCAAAGTCTGAGGTGCCAGAGCAAGTTGTCTGTTCTTAGAAAACCAAGGGAAAACGACAGTTCTGTATTTTAAAGTTATTATATAGAAAGGGAACCCGATCAAAGGTTTATTGTGTAATGAGATGTAACCGCACTAGGGAGAGGACTGTTGATTTTTTTTACATTCTAGGAAAACCATCGCAGTTTTTCATTGGGTGCTTCGCCAGAATGAAAGGTGGAAATGATGGAAAACAGTAACCAGGGATGATGCTGTTTAGACGTGGTCACGAAAACTCTTCTCGCGGCGAATTTCTCGGCTAATGGCTGTTATTATTTCAACAATTTAGTTTTCACAAAAAAAAAGAGAGGAAGAACAAAATTTCGCCTCCCCCCACAAGCCTTATGCGATTTCTCGTGTTTGCATCTCTTTTTTATGATTTCTAAAACAAATGTGTAATTTGTGATAATAGGCAACGATGTGGACAGCTAAGTTTTTCCTCGGACACATCAGCTGACTTTCCAGGAAAGTGAATAATCGATACACAGATTTTTTAAAAAAATTCCCCAACCTTTCTCCATCCAACACCGTGTTACAGGATAAATTAAGAGACGCTATGATATATGACAAACTGTTGTTAAATTTCTTTTCTTCTCTCATTTACACAGATAACTTTTACCGAATGGTCTGAATTATTTCTTTGCTCTGGCAGTTTGGACCTTGTATATATTGTACATTTCATCCTTTTCGGCTAACGTTCAGGGAGGAGTAAATCTATGAATTCATAACGTACTAAAAATTAATACGCCGGGGAAAACTCGTCTTTAATGCGATAGGAAATAGTTGTAAAAGTCCATCAGAAAATTTAGAAATAAGGACGCACGTGTATGTAAGATATTTGTATGATTTACTATTAATGCGCACACGCCACGGGACCCACTAAACGTTTCTGAGGGCTCCGTGACATCGTCCGAAAGTTAAAATCTATCCGAAACACTAATTCCACGCATATGCAATCTCGCAATGGTTGTGTAAATATTCAGAAACGATTGTAGGAAGGAAAACTATGACATCGAATACCCTTTCAGCTGCAGTCACCAGAACGTTTGCCTTGACATTGTTACAGCCCTCTTTAGCGTAACGTGAAACAATTACCAGTTGAGGGGGGAGCGAGAGTTCTGACGGATCGAACCCGCAGCGGGTGAGTGATAAGCAAAGTGCCATTTTGCTTCACAAGTTCACACCAGGCCACAAAGCGAGCGAAGCAACTCGTAACATTAAGCAAGAATGGGACGAGGACACAGCAAATGAGCGCACAGTACAACGATGGTTTGCAAAGTTTCGATCAAGATATGTGAGCCTCAAAGATAAGGAATGTAGCAGATATCCTTCCAGCTGTGATGACGATCCTCTGAAAGCCTCAGTTGAAGCCAATCCAAGAAACACAGTGCAAGAAATTGCTGGAGTACTCGACGTAAACACTGCAACTATTTCCTGGCATCTTGACGCAGTCGACAAGATGGAAAAGTTTGACAAATGGGTGCCTCACCAGTTGAATGAACAACACCAAAATCGTCGATTGGAGATCTGCTCTTCACTTGTCATAAGAAACAAAAACGACCCATTTCTTGACCAAATCTCTCCCAACTATAGCCGTCATTGGTGAATCGTAGAGGCCAAATCCTACTCCAAACAATGCTCGTCCTCATTTTGCAAAAGTGAGTCTTCAGAAACTGAACACATTGGAGTACAGAGTTCTCCCTCACCCAGCCTATTCACCAGACCTTTCTCCCACAAACTACCACCTTTTCAAACACCTCGACAGCTTCCTTCATATGAAATCCTTCTGCAAGGGAGCAGCAACCGAAACTGTCTTCCAACAGTTTATCTACTCCAGAAATCCAGATTTCTTCAAAATGGTGTAAACGCACTTGTAACTCTTTGGCAGAAGTGTACTTACTGTATTGGAACTTACTTTGATTAATAAACTTCGCATTCAGCAACGATATGGAGTCTCATTGTAGCGGTAAAATAACCGACAAAACGTTTGTAACAACCTGATATTAACAAGCTGAGTGGTCAAGCTGACAGTTCTTCTATAGGAGAGCGAACTGGAACAAAAAAAGAAGAAAAATATTGCGGTATTAAGGGACATATATACGTTACAACAAGCGGTAAAATGTTGAGTTTCTGGGTTTTAATTTAAGATCTTTTGACTCTAAACGCTAAGTTACCCTTCACAAACTTCCATAAGTATTGTCAATTTAAAATCTGTTCGTCGACCAGTATTACCGTCATTAGCTTAGCTTTCATGAAATTATGTATTAACATGGATTGTGAAATGACTCTGTTGATTTGTTTAACGCATAAACCTTTCAGCCTTTGATTTCAAGTCATCATATTTTTGACAGACTTAAATTTTGAATCGATATTTGTAGGACACTATTGCTTTTAAATTCACTTAATTGTGTATTAATTAAAATCTGAATATATCTATATTGATTTGTAAATATTTCTGTTTCCACTATGAATTTTACTTTATCTTGCATTTTTTAAAATAAACTTAAGCCCTTTAAATGTGTTGAATTTTTAATTACGTTTTTAGATCAGTATTATATTAAATAACTTGGTCTTTACCTAGTCATGGGAAAAGGCGTCGATTCTGGTTTAATGGAAGGAGTTCTGTTTGGGCAATTTCTTTCCATACCCCCCACAAAATATAGAATTTACTTTGTTTGTACCCCAGCTCCATCTTCAAGCGATAACTGCTCTCCCCGGTCATGTGGTAACCTAAAAAGTAAAACACAGAGACGAGCAATATTCCAGTTCTTCTTGACTAAAAAAAACTTGTTTTCCATTCACTGTTATGTAGCCTGATAAATCAGCTGATAGATTAATTAAAAATTGGTTGATTTAGCCAATTATTTGGTAAATAACCAGCTCATTCCCCCCCCAAATTTTTTTTCTAAAAGTTGGAAAAGACGCCCATTTCCACCTGAGCCCAGCTGCTCACAGTCTTTGGCAGCAAATTCCGGCTCCTCTTAAGTGATTTTAAGAATCGTGTGGCAGATTTAAAATTAATTGTTACCAGTGTCCATCTTTTTACATTATTTGTGTACAGGCATAATTCAGTCCACTCCACGGACTGTTTTAAGTCCACTCAGTGATCAGAAGTTTGCTGTCCTGTATAAATTAAGATTTATCTAAAGATAATCACCTATCCTTTTAAAAGTCTAAACCCTTTCCCTACGCACACCCGGATATTCCTTGTGCGGGGTTGTTTGTTTAATAAATAGGGTTGGAATTGTTTGGTTCTGGCTGAAAAAAAGTGGAAATAAATTAGCTACGTACATTTTACTATTTTTGTAGATTCCGATAGCAGTTTCGACGTCACAAGAAGAAACTGAATGAAGTCTGACTGACGCTATTTCGTGATTATGGCAGCACAAACTTTAATTCGTTCCAGTTCTTATTGACGTCACAGCTGACAATCCGAGTCAAAGCCAATGCGAGGTTATAAGCAGATTTATTTCGGCGCCAGTTGTTCTTCAGATGTCTGTATGAACAGGATATACATTTCAGAATTAAAAAGCTGCTTATTTCTTTTTTCCTTTTTTTTTAAAAATGCACTGCATTTTTCACGAAAGTACAATTAGAGTTCGTTGTCAAATCGAAAGCGTATTATTATTATTATTATTATTATTATTATTATTATTATTATTATATTATTATTATTATTATTATTATTATTATTATTATTATTATTATTATTATATTATTATTATTATATTATTATTATTATTATTATTATTATTATTATTATTATTATTATTATTATTATTATTATTATTATTATTCACCGTTACAAATTTAGATGACAGACAAATTTCCTGCCAGGTTTTAGGTTAACAAATCAGACAGGTGATTCTGCTTTGATAATTCATATTGTTCATTGCTTTTCCTCTTAGTTTTTGCTTGGTATCCTGTTTCCATTATGTCCTTTAAGGAGAAAAAAAAGATGTTTCTGGTTTATTACTGTCTGCTTCCTCTTCTCATTGTCTTTTCTTTAGCTGAAGCTCTGTGTCTGAAGTGTTGGCTTCTTGGCGCGGTTTATTGTCTTCTATCTATTTTAGAAGCAGGGATAAGTTTTCTTTATTATATGTGTGGTTCATTTTCTGTCTTTCGCTTATTTATTTTGTTTTCAGAAAAATAAAAGAATTTTGCATTTGTATTGTTAGTTGGTCGTGTATGTGTGAGTGAGAGAGAGAGAGAGAGAGAGAGTGTGTGTGTGTGTGTGTGTGTGTGTGTGCGTGCGTGCGCACGTTTTTAGACTGATTTTCAACAGATAACTTTGAACCTCTCCGTAATACTTAAAAAGAAAGAAAAAACCCCTTTTGTAATACACCGACCATTCTTTGGTCAGGGTGAACCAAAGAAAGCCAGCCGCCTTCTCCGCCTTTCACGTTCGTGCATCTAAACCTGTTTCTCTTTTGTCTTTCTGGCTCGAGATCCGATTATCTCCACGAAGCCTTGGCCGCATTATTTTCGCCATGAATTTCTCGGATCTCAGAGATGTCATTCAAGAAGAAACTCCCAGTTAATATCTTCGGCATTTTCTCTTGTTCTGACGCTTCAGTGGCGCTGTAATTCATTACGAAGGCGCTTGAGGGCACTTCTCTATCAACTTTGATCGCACCTGGCCCTTTGGAATATAACCGGATAGTCGGCGTATCGCTCCCTAACCGTGTTGCACTGATATCGCTTCACTGCAACAATGTGTTCCGAGTCCGTTTTTCAGATTAGATTGTTTCAATCCCACTGCAACACGTGCTCGGCCATCTCTTCTGATTTACTTTAATTACCAACCGCGACCATAATCAATAGGACACGCTTTGTTTGATGAATGATTTGCCAAACGCACGCAGTATTTCAACTCCAACGCTCTCGGGCTTCGTGCCTATTTATCTATTTTAAAAACATTTTTCACCGGCTAGAAACAAAAAAGTCCGACACACACACACACACACAAAGTTTCCAAATTCTATTTAATTTCGCCATCGTCTATTTATTTTAAAAGATACCGAATTACATTTCGCACGCGTTATAAAAATACTGCAAACGGTGATAGCGGTCTACGACAAGAACAGTGCAATAACACTATATATATATATATATATAAATATATATATATATATATATATGTATGTGTTAAACTGTTTCTAGATTACATAATGATGCTATAGTTAAAGCCAGTTACGCGGTACAGGTTGCCCTATTTTCCTTTAAAAAAGATAATTATTGTTCCATTATTATATTTGTTTAAAGACAAAAAAAAAACAAAACAAACAACATATTTTAGCCAACACCACTTTCATTGCTTCGTCTTCTGCTTTTAATTATTTTTGTAATTTAATGCAAACTAACGAACACAGTATTAAAGTGCGCTCGTTAGTTTGCATTAGCATATAAAGTAATTAAAGGTAAAATAGCTTAGCACGTGGAATGAATGTGAAAGCCTTTGAGGACGGACGTTCTGACAAATCAAGACTCCAGCGGGGAGAAGGGGCCAATATTCTCCCAGCGATCGGTCAGCTGATCTGTTCAGAATTTCGCTGGGGCTCAGAAATGTACAAAAGCCAGACAGTTTTACATCCGCAAGTTTCTGTTAACGTAGTTCAGCCTGATGCTGTATTTTCCCGGTCTTATTTCTTCTTTATTTATTCGCCAACCAGCTAACAAGCCCGATCACTTTAATAATGCATTTGTTTCCCCCCCCCTAAGAAATTCCTTTTTACTAGCAACACATATCTTATAACGCACAATAATAAAAGAATTTCATACTATTCACAAAACGGCATTCAGATTAATTTTTCCTTTTTTTTTATTTCTCGCTTTAAAATTTCTAATATGAAAAAGAAGAAGGAAACACGGAAGCAGTTTTGTTATCATTCATGTGAATGAGGTACTTCCATGAATTTGCTGTCAGTGTTTCTGGTGTGGTGAGGAGGCGAAAGAGGGTTAGAATCAATCTGAATTAAACTAATTTTGCTACGTTTCCCTTTAATTAATTATTTTTTTTTAAACTAAACCCAATTAAACTCAAATACGTTAGATTCCGTTAAATGAAAAAGATGAAACAAAATCAAAATATTTTTTTTATTTTTCTAATGTATTGTACAAAAAGGGGGAGGACTTCGTTATTGTGATTTAAAGAAATTATCCGTTTATTCGTCTACCTCCGTTTTTCTCAAACAAGTATGGAAAAAAGGGCTTCTAAGCTACAGACGCCCTCCTCACCTACCGGAGAAGGAATTAAGGTGGAGCAGAAACAAGGAAATAAAAGAAGAATTCCAAATGCGCTTTTACCAAAGTCAGTAGCTTTACAGAATAATTTGTGTCCAAAGATAATTCTGGTCCGTTCTCGTCGCCAACTTCTCCGAGTCTTATGACTCATCGTTCAATTAATCAGATAAGTGAGGGTGCGGGAGGAACCAGCCTTCGCATAAGTCAGCCGGGACGGGTTTTTTTTATTATTATTATTATTACTCTCTCCTTATATGAAAATCTAATATTTTAAAAAAAAAGTTTTATTTATGTTTGCAATTGGAATTATTATTAACGACTACTTTAAATCGATAAAAAGAGAGAAGATCGCGCTTTAATTCCAATATCTGGCAGAAAAAAGCGTTGACGCCGGGTTTTTTTATCGATACCCTTTGTTCTGTCTAATGTTTGCCCTGTAGAAGTCGCTCCACGGGCTGAGTTTTTTAAAAATCTTTTCGGCTATTTCTCTCTCTTTAAATCTACAAAAAAACAACAACCCAAAACGAATGTAGAAGGTGTCCCGTAAAACAGGGAGGGTGGGAGGAAACAAACAGGAAATTGCTTTTTCAATGTCTTAATTACTTCAGTAACCAATCAATCAATCGAGCACACAAACATTTATTTACAAGAAAGCGTTTAGAAACTAAGACACACGAGACTCTGCGTCCGTGCTGATTTAAAAAAAAAAATGGTTAACCGATTTTACCTTTTAGAAAGTTATATTCTTTGGGAAATTAAACGTTTTAACCACTGCGGGCCATATATACAAACTGGCTACAGCATCAGTCAGCATAGGTTAATTTTAGAAAAACTGCCTAGCAGTAGCAACTGTAAACAAAGCGGATATTTTGTCAGTGCTAAATATTAATGGTGGCAGTGTACACCGGTTTGAAAAGTCAAATTGATAAGCATTTCATTTTCGGAGAAATGGCCTTGTATTAGCCATAAAGGCCTTTTTGCTTCCTTGTAGCTAACTTACATATTAAACGGAATTAAAAATTGTATTACTGTGGATGTACTCGCTCATCCTTCCATAAAATTTTAGATGATGATGTTAATTTTAATTATTATTAATTATATATATGACACAAAAAAAAACAAAGCGATGTTATTCTCTTTTAGAGAGATGAAAGCGATGCAGACTATTTTAAAAAGTGCGATTAATGGTAGTACGAAAGAGATGAGGCACCTGACATTCTGCATATCCAGCAGACCTCCGTCAGTCTCTTTCCTTCCTGGAATGAAAGGAGTTCGGCTATCACTCCGACTCTCCACAAAAGAATTTTTCCCAAACGAACTGCGCTTGCACCGAGAAAGAAAACAGAAAAGTTTTTTTTTGTTGTTGTTGTTATGGCGTCTATTTTTAGTATCAACGTCAAGTAAATGACAGGGTTAAGTAGAGTTTAATTATCTTTATCAACCCAAGAAAAACGACTTTTACCTCTGCACGATTGGTCGGCTACCGTGAATGCCTCTTAATTTTATAAAACAAAAAAATAATTAATTAATTAATATTTGTATTTAATTTTTCAAAGCATCAGCATTAAGGTTTGATTGTTTTCCTAATTACTTTGGCCATTTAAATATCTTTAATGTTGTGTCGTTTTCGTTTGTGATGCTACATAGTTTTATTGTTTTAAACTCCTTTGTTTCTTGCATCCTGACAACAAAAGGGAAAAATCTGTATTTTTCTTTCTACTAGACCGCACGGGTATTAAAGCCCCAGGGATCGAGTGAGGTGGGAACTTGTGTTCTAGATTTATGAACCCATAGCCCGCTTTGGATCGTTCCCCACTATAAAAACCCGAAGGCTTCGGAACTTCATGAGTCTCTGCCAAGAATCCTGATATAGAGATTATTCCAACCATATATGGAGAAACGTTTGGCCGGCAAATAGTCTTACCCACGAGCTGAAACATGTCCTCGAATATATTAAAACTACCAGATGATGTTAGATTTTAGGAGACAGTTCTAGAGAGCGCGTTGTAACTTTCTTTTTTATTTTTTTATTTTTAAGCAGTAATTTTATAATTCATAAAACTTTTGGAACATTAATAATAAATTCATACATTAATAACGAGTTTCATAAGAATTTTGTGACGTCTCCCATGATTCCTCGTTTCGGTGATATTTCAACTGCGACGTTATGAAGTTTGAGAGTAAAACGACTGTTAAATGGATTTGACGTCAGCACTTCTGCAGCAGACAAAACCGTAAAATAATCTGCGTTTGTTTGAGTTGAGGGGCCATTTTTAGTGTCTCCAGACTGGTAAACAAGGAATCCTTCTCTGTCGAATTCATTCGTCTAGGTTCAGTAACCTAAACCGCCCTGTTCACTTTCCCTTCCACGATAGCGTTTACAGTATTTGTGTGGTTTTTCAGCTTTTCCTTTGTTTTAATTCTTCACTGAATGAGTCAATCGGTTCTCATCATCTTTGACAGTTTTTCCACGGTTTTCCTAAACGGACGTATGCACACTTTGTACATATCCCTTTGGTACACCGTGTACATTCAATAAAGAAAGCAAAAGCCTGGGAACAATTAGGGAAACTCACTGAATATGCACGAATAATGACTATTTACAATTTAAAAAAAAAAACATACATAGTGCATTATTAAAGAAAATATGCGAAAATAAGAAATAACTACATTATACAGTTCATTATTCTTTGGTATGTGATCGTTTTGCTTTATATGGAGTATGACACCATGTTTTCATGTTCTCATACAGCTTATCAATGTAAGACTGTGGAATGCTGTTTGAAATATCCTGTAGCACTTTCTACAACTAATCCAATGTGTTTGGTTGTCACTTGACTTTTTCAGTAGCCATATAACTTCAAAGATGTTCATATTAGGACTTTTGCCAGAGCAAGACAACTTTGCGAGTGATCCATCATCAGCCTCTTTATGTTCCAGATAGTTTTCCACCACTTTGGCTGCATGCCCGGGGTCACTGTCCTCTTGGAAGATGAATTCCGCCCAATGAGACGTTTTCTTGAGAAAATGGCGTAACAGAAGAGAGAGAATCTGCCTGTCTGTGTCCTGTCGGCAGTCTATGTACCTTTGATTTTAGGCAAATTTCTGAATATGTTGGCTGATATGCAGCCCTACATGTGTTTGATACGACCTCTGATTCGATGTAGCTGTTGTACACTGACACCGCTTCCCGGTTTCGCCTTCAAACAAACTGCCGTCGACTATCGCCAAACAGTTCAAGCTTTGACTCATCTGTAAAATGCACATTCCAGGTTTGGTCATCCCAATGTTTCATTTCTCCTGGTCATTTGGTTGCCTCTCAGCAAAGGTTTTACACAGGTTAATGCATATCTTACTGTTCTTTAAGGACCGTAAATACCCACACTTGCAACTGAATCATTTGCAAAATTTCTGCTGGGTCGTCGTTTATGGCGTAAAGAACAAACCCTGAGCTACTTGACATCACTTTTGAAGACCTGACCCTCCCCCACCCGGACTGTCAGCAGTACCAGTTCTTGAGTATCTCCCTCGATCGTGCATACATCGCCTTCTGAAACCTACAATCTGCTGCATTGGGAGTAGCTTTCACTTGTTAAGACTTTGATTTCTACACGCTTGCCATCCACTATTTTCTTCTCAGAATCTATAGTATTCACCACACATTCACCGCATTACGATGTTATCACTGTCTTTATTTTTAGTCCTTCTGCAGGCTTGGCACATGCTGACTGCCTGCATGGCAACCAATCACAATGTACTATATTAACACGTGACTTCTCTATAGAACATATCAATTTTTACACATGAAATGCCATTTTATAACGAGTTATTTTCTTTTTATACTCGTTCTTCTTTTGTTATATGATTACTTCTAATACTATATGTGTATGTGTGTGTGTGTGTGAAAAAATTTTAAAAGCTATATCCATCCTTGTTTGACGAAATCTGGGTATTAAAGATATTCAGAAGACCCAGAGATCGGTACCATTACAACGATGCTATTCCAGCAGTGTCATTTGAAAACATTCCTAAAATATTTATTGCTTTATTAATTTTTTTTCCACGCTTAAAACCAGAAATATTTTAAATAGGTAAGAATATTTCTCTCTCTCACTTAGCTTGATAGTTTTCAATAACTACAATATGCAGTTTTCAGTTACAACTTTTGGTTTATAATATTAGAATTGAGATTTTTTTCCGGCTGATAATCAAGAAACCAATCTCACAGTGCAAGGCGCCTAGAGCTGGACTTCCGAACTAAAGATGCTACACAATCCTCTGTTCTTGCTGCTATGTCACTGACTCCAGAGAGATTCAGAGATTAGCTTTGTCGGCTTATTTTAGACACGATCAGTCTCTCATTTTCTGCAGCGTTGGATTGTGGAATGGTTACTCAATAATCAGCATATGGGATATTTCAGTTTCTATACGTATGCACCTGCTTTAACTTCAAATTATACGAGTATACCGCTAATCGCTATCTTATTTTTTATTATAATTAGTAGTAATGGTAGTAGTATTTTCGAATATTAAACGGTTGCTGTGACAGAATCGTTATAAAAGAACATCTTTAATACAAAAAACAGCGACGTCCGAAAAATGATGAGTAATGTCTCTCATTTAGAAAATAAGATTTTCCATCTTCTCGGAAAGGAAATGCTTTAATCTCTTACTCTCTTTACTGTGATCTTTGCAAATCATAATTAATTCAAATAATTTCGTGGTATGAGCGTAGCTATGTGTATTATGCCTTAAGCAACAAGAAGAATTACTGGTAAGCTAAAAGTAGAGGGATATGTGATATGTCGTTGATTTCTGAATAAACATGAGATATACTTTAAGTTCTGTTATGTGTAAGAACTCTCGCTTTAAACAGGTTATAGGAACCTGATTTATACAATAAGTGCTGCAAGCGCCTCCTACTTTACGCGCGGTATAAGAAACAACAATGCTTTATCTTACAGGAAAATCTGCATAAAGACAATCAGATTTATGGGGTTGTGGAATCATCTTTCTCTGCCTGCAGCTGGAACGTGAATAACGGCGATAAATGTGCGACATTTAAGTGGAGCAGTGAAACGAAAACTGAAAAATGGTTCTCTATTTTTTTTTTTTTTTTTTAAATCTACGTCTCGTTTGATTATTTTTTTTTGTTTTATGTGCAAAGACATTAAACAGAAAATAAATCATTTTTAAGCCACGAAATGATTTGCTCTACTTTCAGGGAAACCAGAATTGTATAGTATAGGTACTTTTCTAGTTTTTTGTCTATGAGGTTAATATTCTGTCGAATATGGCGAAAAATCCGCGGACTTGAAACGGAAATTTTCGAGCGCTTTCTCGCAGATACCTTCTATGGTAGAAACTCGGAGATGACTACAGACTCATCGCTGGCTCTTCTCCTACTACCGTTTGGAAAAACCCATTCTGATTATGGAGAACCCACGAATGCTTCCATGTCCAATAATAATTTTGCCCCGCGGGGGTCTTTTTACACTGGCGCACGGCTTGTGATCAGAGCGAAATTAATATAAAAAGGAAAAGTCATCGCAAGTCTGGTAAGGACAAATTAATTGTTACAGAGGGACTGTAATATTGTGTATTAAATTACATCTGCTCGTATCAAATTCTGTTTCAGAGAGAACGGATGAGATTAGACTTTAGGGCAATGCCGTGTATCTTGGCAGGACGGGGGCTTTCTTGTGCTGAAGCAGAAACTAAAAATGGATTAGATTTATTCAATTATAATGCAAACATGCGCACTGGGCTCGGAGATATGGGCGAGTGTAAAACGATCATTTCAGACGTTTGTAACCTTTCCTATTAATGACGCCGGGTGCAAACAGAAAAATACGTATCGACAATTCTGTTTCGTGTTTTTTCTTTCTATATAATTCTGACATTGCTTGTGTTTTTGTATAATTAGTTATCCTTTTATCTTACATTTCAAAGTTAACAAGATCGCGTTTTTTTTCCTTTTTTTGGAAAACAGACAAATTCAATAATCTAATCCGATAAGGACATTTTTAGAACAAAAGTTTGTTAGAACTTTTGAAATAGATTAGGTTTTCAGAAGAATTGTTTTCTTAAAACTTTTAATTAAATCATTTTACAAAAGATGCGAAAACCGTCTTTTGAAAGGCTCTGAAAAGGGGATGTGTTGTATCTTCAAGCAGATAATGAATAGTAACTGACTACTTTCGGTGAGAAGAGCCGTTTAGGCGTGTAGTCTTTCCGTACACCTGAAGCACTAGGTAAAAAATGTGAGTAGCCCTCAACATTTCAGAGTACAGACAGATCTGCCTCAGCTGGTGTCTATTCTGTTATTGCCCTTCCACTGACAACAAAAAAAAACCACGACGTTTACCGAAACAGATAAAAGCAAAATCAACTTTATTCGAATTCAGGAAGATTCAATCGCTGTTTGTTTGTATGAGTGCGTACGGATAAACAGATAATGAATTATGTTTTAAAGATAAAAGACCGTAGACACGGACCATTTCCCTTTTTTGTTTAATAGAATTCTTACGTATTTCTTATTCGACAAAATGTTAGACCGACTAGTGTAAGTTGTCTACCTCGATATAAAAATGTCGTATAACTAATAAACAGAAGAAGCCAAGAAATACAGAGATATTTACGGATTTTCTTTCGTTTTGTCTTTCAAGATTAAATAACAATCTGTTGTGAGCCGAGAACAAATTCATCGGAGCGATGAGATGTAGATGTTGTCTAAAGTAGCATCCAATTCTGAAATTCAACTGTGGATAGGAAAGAGGAAAATCTTTTTCGACTTTTACAATTTATGGGAATCATCCATCGATTTAAGATATTTTTTAAAAAAATCTTTATTTTACTGATCAGCGAAAAGAATTCATCATTCTTCCTTTTGTTTAAACGCAACTTAAAAGAGCCTGGTATTTATTAGAATCTATTCACCGTAACAATGAAAGACACAATAGGAAATCCATCAATTTCTGTTTGAAGTACACTAGCTGTATGCAGATAATCTGCTGCGGAACGGATAACGCAGAAGATAGAAATTAAAAGTGCCAAGATAGCTTATCTATTTGCATAATCCGCAATTGCAGCAGTGCTGACTTTAAGTTAAACAAGGGAGACTAACAGTAATACAGAGAGTTTGGTCTTGGACATTAAAGAGACCCGACAGTGGTGCTTAAAAACATAATTTTTGTTGTGGGGGGGTCATAAGACCAGTTGCCCGCATTATTTTTGGCTATCTAAAGTTACGATAGCGAGGAAGTTCAGGGAAGAACTCGTCACGCGCGTACCTTTTTTCCTTTAGTCAGTCTTGGATCATGGAAGTAATCCAGGAACGTAGATGATGACATTTGCCATACTAGAAGTTACATTGGAAAGCATGCTAAGATTTGCATTTTTTTAAAAAAATAAAATTTAACGAAGTAAATAAGTTAACGGAAATATATAAAATATTGACGTAAAGGTCGTTTTAAAAAAGCAAAAGTGTTTCAGCGTTACTACCACTGGGTTATTATGTATAAGCAACAATGGCTTTCTGCCTCTTTGGAAATCCTAAAGTATTCATTAACGTAAAATAATGTTTTTATTTCCTTTTAGAAATAGAATAAGAAGCAGGTGTAGTTTTTTTTTTCCTTTTAAATTATTTTTAAAATAAATAGATAAAATATATAAGGAATAGAGCACTTCCCCGGAGATGTTACTTAAAATTTATACCACTTTCGAATCAGAATACACAGAATTTCTGTTTTAACGTATGCCTTTGCTTTTGGACGATTTCTGTGCTAAAATTACCAATCCAATATAAGGTTAAAACAAATTGCGTGGAAATAATTTAGCAGCATTCCTACGTGGAAACATCGTAAACTGCACTATTGACGTTAGCCTTGCGCAACCTCATGCCAACCATCTTGCACAACGACACGCATATTTGTGGTTTTCTTGAAAGGAGAACTACGAAATCGCCCATACGTGTTCGAAACGTTAGAATATACTGGTGTTCGTTCCACTTTAATAAGACTTTCTACAGTAATTTAAAGTTTGTTATTCTTTTTACTGGAATTAAAGCCGCACCGCACAAAAATTTAGAATAAAGCAAAATTGCAAACAGTTCAGAAAACGAGTTACCTCCCGTGTTTATCACGGAATGAGCATCGTTTTTTTCCGAGTGGAGGATGTCAAATTATCGAATCCTATGTGGCATTTCTTATTATAATCCCCAAAAATGTAGCCTTTTAATGGTAAATGATGCATTGCTGTATTTATTTTGAATGTGCACGAATTCAAATAAAACCATAATTTTTTGTATTTAATGTATTTAATTCCTAACAATTTTTATTCACTTAAATTCTCTGAATAAATAACAAAAGACTATTAAATTTAAACTAATTAAAATTTTTAGTTTAATTTTAACATAGTTAGGGGTCATAATTTAAAAAAAATTCCCTTTGTTGTTTTTTCTTTAATTTAGTTAACAACTAAAATATTCTTCTTCCTACATTAATTATTTTTGGCTTTCTTCCGACCAATCTCTGCTATCTTTTTCTCCGCACTGCAATCATCTCCTTTATTTTCCTTTCTATTTGAACTTTTGCCGGTGTCAGGGTACCCGAGACAAGATGTCGTGACTCGAACCGCTGTCAACATCTCGGCGTCCCTCGTGATCAGCATCCAAGTAACGGCGGATGACTCAGCCCTTTTTCTTCGATTTACGAACCCTTTTAACATCTTTTTCTTTCAGAGTTTTATGGACGGTTTGAATTTGAGGAACCACGTCAACCCGCGGCTCTGACAGACCGCTGTTGGCAAAATTATCGAAGATAACCAGCTTGCGAATCAAAGACCACTTCCACAGAATAATTCTTCCTCCCCCCCAACAGAAGTCTGGCTTAATAGGTCGAGAACAACTAGAAGGAATTCTTTTGTTGTCGAAATTTACGGAATTAATAAGCTCCGTGATTAATTTGCGATCCGCTCCCTTAAATTTAGTCTAATATAATTTTTTTATCATGTTTAGAATATATATAGATATATAATTTTACATACTTTTACTTTACCTTGAAATCGTTGAGATTTCTTTTATTTTTCCGACAGTAAACAATTTTTTGGTCGTTTTAGGAAATTTTTTAAATATTTAATTGGGTTAACGTGATTAATATATACGCGCAAAAATGCAAAAAAAAAAATTATGCAAGAAGAGAGTAGAAGCAGGTGTTGGGTTAAACTCATCTAGAAAAATTAGTAATAGCAGCAGTCATCGATAATACAACAATAAAACACTTCACCTGGGAACCTAGAATCACAAAGCTGCTTGAACTGGTAAAATTTGCGAGACCAAAAATGCCCGTTCATTTCTCATCCTGCTTGTTCTTGTTAGCCGACCGCGTATGCTGAGTGCTTTTTCAATATACACTGTCACGTAAAAGTTTTCGGGTCTCTGTAATTTTTTTTTTTTTTACGTTAGAGCTTAAAAATCTGAAATTTTGAGAGAAAAAAAATCAGGTTATTAGCAATGACTTAAAACAAGTGGAGATTAGTTTTAAATTTTCTTTAAAAAAAAAATAATTTTGAAGTTGTTTTCGGCTTAAGAAAAATGTGAAAACTTTACCAAATACGGCTTCTCTCACCGCGTTAGTTCATCACACACCAACACATTCATACTTTAAAAACATATCTTCGCCGCATACCCGACAGTCTGTTTAACCATTTTTTTTTTAGTAAGGGTGTTTAACGGATATTGTAGAATTTTCAAAAAGCACCAGAAAAAAATTAACATAAAATAATATTTCTGATTATTATATTTCGCATTTTATTTCTAATATAGAAAAGTAGGCCTTTTTTAAAATTAGATATTCGTACGAACAAGAGAACCAAGAAAGAGAAGCCATTAGGAACCTAGAAATTTTTACCTTTTCTGTTATTTTTATTTTTTGTTTTTGATTTGATCTTTTGTCTTTGATCACCCTGCGTTGAGATTTTGCGTAGAAAGATTATTTAAAGTGGCAGAGAACCCTAGCTTTCCTCATGTGGGTGAATTCATGTCCTATAATTCTGGAAAAAAAAAACGCGTTTTATACAAAGATTAATACCAAAGATAAAAAGTCATTAAAGAATCTAATTTCCAGTATTTTTTGTTTTCATTTCCTTTTTATTTAAAACTATTGTTATTATCAGTTAGTTGATGCAATCGAATTTAGAATTATTGTTAAGAGAACTCCAGCAAATAAAACGTTTGTTTTTGTCAATTAACACAACCAATACGAAACAGATAGCTTTTTTTTTTCAGATTCCAACTCTGTGTCAAGATACATTACAGACAAGAAGATATTTTAACTTTATTTTTGTAACAAGCGGCTTCTGTTGTTCCATATTCTTACAGCGAGTTGATGCCACTGACCACAGCGAAGGCTTTCGGGCAGAATTTCTGAGCGTGTAGAAATCCCAGCGACGCTGTAGGCACTTTCGTCGCCAGTCGGAGAAAATATGGCATTTCTTGATGCCAATGACAGACGGTCGTGAGTCAGTTTTAGCCGAAGGTAGCCTAGATAAATATGAAAGATAATGGAAATGATGCACGCATGGATCACACTTGACCGGTAACCAAATACCACTCCTACCTGTATCTTGGCATCGCGTGACCCGAGTTCCTATTATGCTACCAGCCAAAAACACTACGGATGCAGTTAATGATTCGGTTACTATTTTGTTAATCAAAGGAACCTAGTCAAATTTATCAAACTCATTGACAGATGGCAAAAGAGAGAGAGAGAGAGATGAGAGAGAGAGGAGAGAGAGAGAGAGAGAGAGAGAGAGAGAGAGAGAGAGAGAGAGAGAGAGAGAGAGGAGATGACGTTGGTACAGAGCGATTGAGAGAGAGAGAGATGAGAGAGAGAGAGAGAGAGAGAGAGGAGAGAGAGAGAGAGAGAGAGAGAGAGAGAGAGAGAGAGAGAGGAGAGAGAGAGAGAGAATTTCCTGGAAGAACAGGGGGAAAGACTTAGTAAAGATAGTTTATATAAATGTAACTCAAGCGAGTGACGTGACAAAACAGAATATCTTGGGAATCTAAATCTTTTCCCAACGTCTTATTTAGTATATGCGCACAATAAATCTTTCCTTAAAAGTAATCGTAACTTTCAAGAAATAAATTTACATCTCATGTTTTTCTAACAGATATCGACTTTTGCAAGCAATTTAGCTATTCTAAAGTAAATAAAATAATTTTTTTTTCAAAATATTAGTTTCACTGTTCTCCGTATAGAAATACAGTTTTACCAGACCGCCATATATTTATAATCCTACTTACTAGTTCAAGGAGAATGAGTGAATTTCATTAAGCACCAACCCAAGTTTAATGTTGGCACCATACGACTAGTTTCCGCTTATTGATATCAGCTTAAAACCGAACGGAAAGCGAGAGGAGAAACAGCAATAAATACTTTCGTTTTTATTCCATTGCAAAGCAAAACCATTCTATATGAAAGAAGATTAAAAATAATTAGAGGACTGACATTTAGTGTATGCACTCACATAATAATTTGAAAGTTTGGTATAGTAGCAAATAGAGAAATAGATTCTGATTGTAACGATAGATAATGGACTAATGGCTGCCGGATTATCTAAGACCGAGCGGTTATTAATCAAAATCAGTCGAAGTTAATCGCCCCTTTCGATGGAGAGAAAAAAAGAAAGAAAGGGAGAGAGGGGGGAATAAAAGACTGAATTCCAGTTCACTCTTCCGGTTCCATGTCAATTTTCTTTCGTAATAGAATTATAATTATTGTCTCAATTGTTTAGATAGGTTGTATTAACGATACCTTGTGATCAATGTTCTAGAAGCACTCAATCACTGTTCCTTCTTTTCCTTCATTATTTCTAACTGAATTTTCAGAAAAGACGTCATTAGGGGCTTAGTACGAAACAAAAATTCTTTCCAAAGCCTTATACTGGCTTGAGCGAACAGTAGTAGTATTATTTATGGTTGTATTTACAGAAAGCAGTTCCAAGAGCAAAATCTTTACATTCCATTATCTCTTCTTCTTCTTCTTCTTTTTTTTTCCAGGATTTTTTAATTGAAAAAAAAAATAAAAAAACTGAATATCTGCATTGTCAGATATGAAATAATCGTTGAAAACATTGATACCATGTTCTTGTATTAGGCCATTATGAAAGAGTGACAAATTTTCAAGTTTATCTTAACATACAAATGAAATATATAGATTTTTATCTTAGTATCGAGCTTATATGTTTTCCGATACTTACTGTTAGCGAAGACAAATAAGCATGATTTTGCAGATGGCAAAGAAAGAATGCATGGATCCAGTATTAGCTTCGTTGTAAAATTACTCATACATAGTGCAACAGTTAATCATTTAAATATTTTATGAAACACATCGAAAATGACGTTTTATTGTTGCAATTTATTTTAAATAAATGTTTTGTGCAAAAATCTACGTCTGACGTTTGGATGATATATTGCGGATGTCTGAATACCCTGCTGCTGAAAAGTATGAATGTCGTAAAAAATTTCTTTTTGTTTTCTGTGAACTTACGTGATCTTATAAATTTAGTTTTTCAAGTAAATGACAGCAAATAAACTGGAAAAAGTTTCATGTTCATATGTTTTTTAAAATAGTTTTCGCATTTCATTTGCAACGAAGACGATTATGGCCTCATCTATACGAAAATACATGACGATTATAGCCTCATCTACAGGTAAATACATGACGATTATAGCCTCATCTATACGTAAATGTGTGACGTCGACTATAGCCTCATCTATACGTAAATACATGATGACGATTATAGCCTCATCTAGACATTAAAATATTCATTATTTTTAAGAACCAAAAAAGAAAAAAAGGCAATTAAACAGTGAGGACGTGGGTAAGTTGTTACACCACCAAAAGCCTTCTGGTCTCTCGGATGATTTTTGACACCAAGTTGCACTCTCTAAATTTGCAGCTGCTGTGCAAGAAACAGCTTTTACACTGTAAGAAAACTCTCGCATCCAGGTGCTGGTTTGTAATTTGTGAACGGCCATCTTCGGTTATAAGAAACGACCATGGGGAGAAAGAAAAATGACACTCTCAAATGAACAATACTGTGCATTTTAGTACCACAAGCCCTGTAGCTGTCACAGAAGAAAGAAAAATCACAAAGCTTTAATAGTAGGCAAAAAGACAAATTTGTGCTTAAATTATTGTAACGAGGAAAAAAGATATTATCGCTTACGCCAATGCCCGCTCGCAGAGAATACAGATTTCTGTTGTCGTATGTAAAATAGTTTGCGCTGTAACTGTTATTCTCTGCTTGCTCGTTCGTTGATGTTTGTTTTAAGTATAAAGCCCTGAACTATATGACTACTAAAATGTTTAACTAACAAAGCAGAAGAATACTTTCGGAATCCCTTACCTTAAACCTCATTAGATCGTCCTTTAATCGTCAACACATCAAACTAGACAGACCGGTTAAGTGTAACCATTCTTTTTATTCTAAATGCTCAGATCCAGGGAATATTCCAAAGAATCTACGCTGAGCATATTTTTATTTAGCATGTAATTATTGTTTTTTTTTAAGTAAAAAGTCTACGACATTTCAGGATGAGGCTGAACTAAGATATCAAAACAGCTTTAATTTTATGTTTGATAGTTCGGTTAAATATTGCTAGAATGTTGTTAGCTATATAACTGAAACGCATTCGTCTTCTTATGTTAGATTTATGCTAATACCCACCTCCATTCCAGTTTTTATTGTATACGTCATCAGTAACAACAAGTCTCATTTTGCATTTCTTACGAATGTAATAAATTGCTTGTGCTCATTCAGACCTATAGATGTCGATATTAATCCCAGGGAAAAATTTTTTTAGCAGCATTTGCATATATCTCTATATTTACCCCTATTAATAGCATTTATATAACTTATAAAACAGTGGCAACCAATAGGTGAATCATAGTACACAGTGCTTTTCTGAAAGGCTTCTGGGTGACTAACGATGATTTCTAACAGTTTTAGTTTTGTTTTTTGTTTTTTTTAAATGTGTTTCTCACAAAATGCTCCACCTTTTTCTCCTTTAGTCAGTGCGATTCTCCATCATATTTGAATGTCCCAACGACAGGTAAAATTAAAAAGGTCAATAAAGTAGTAACACGTTTATAGAGTAAGCCGCATGATTACCGTTTTAATGGTGATTCTGTATTCTCCCTGACGTCGCATGACGAGACAACGTAGATATTTTGAGTCGCCTCCGTTTGAAAATAGCTCTTGGTTTCATTTATCTTTGTAGCGTAATTTTTTCTGTTAAGTTAAATTTGAATATTTAATAAAGGGATCACTAGTGTCTTTTCATATATAAACATATATGTATACGAATGGTAATTAAATTTATTTAAAATGTATGTTATATATTTTAATATATAACATTTAATAATTATATGTATTTATATTGTTGCTCTTTATTTTTTATTGTAAAAAAAAAAACTTATTGATCTTCATGTCATAGACTTGCAGTCTCGATGTTCTAGAACATAATATCTATCTTTAGATTTATTTTTTTTTTCCAGATTAACTATTATAAATACAGAGTTACCGGGATGCCTATTGATTTACAACTTGCTGTTATAAAAGTGAAATGCTTTTCATCTAAGTGATATTTCAGAAAGAAATGTTAGTGAAAGTAAGGAAAAAAATACATGTATAAGAATAAGAGATTCTGTAAATTTAACGGTAATAAATCATTACTTTTCAAAATTGTCTTTAGTTCATCTTTAATTACATTTTTAATGCCATGTCACAGAAAGATGGCGTTTTTTTTTTTTTGGTTCTTTATGTCAGTAATGAAAGTCAAATTAAAGAGAAATGTGAAAAATATAAGATATTTGTCAAATGTAAAAAATAAACTAAAAGGATCCAGGTGGCAGTTGGTTATTGTAAAAGCTAAATAAAAATTGATTTAAAATCAATACTACTACTACTACTACTACTACTACTACTACTACGAATGATGTTGATAATAATAATAATAATAATAATAATAATAATAATAATAATAATAATAATAATAATAATAATAATAATAATAATAATAATAATAATAATAATAATAATAAGAATAATAATAATAGTGAATAGACAAAATTGAAATTTATAATAACTGCTAATAAGGTAAAACAGTTAAATATACAGATTATTTATTTTTCAACATTTAAAAAGATGATAGATTACGCATTAAATCTTAGAAATATTAACTCATTTTTGTGCAATGTTTAACAAGTTTTACGCCAGTGACTGATATATTATTCTTATTTCTTGTATATATGTTTAACTTTATAAACAATTTTTGAAGGAAAATTTGTCATTTTTGTTTGTGTTTTTTTTTTCTTTTCTCTGACATTAAATATTTTCCATAATAATAAAAAAGAAAACTCATTTGTCATTTGTAAATAGTTCCAATTATTTGGTAAATAAATTGCTTTAACTATTCTTTTAGGAAGAAACTAGAGAGCACGTGTGTGTGTGTGTGTGTGTGTGTGTGTGTGTGTGTGTGTGTGTTTGTGTTTGCATATGTTTTTAAATATGTATTTTAATACTTGAATCAATATCAACCGAAACTGTTGCATATGTTCAATAAATTTTAATTTTATAAACAAATAATATTTTTGTTTATTTAATCTTTTAACATATATCCAGGATACGCATTCAATCCATATTTTTTGTTTAAATCATATTTTGTTTGTTTTACATAAATGTAACTTTATCTCAGTGATGTTTTTAATTTTACCAAATGTATTCCTTGTTGTATTTTCCATTGCTTTTTTTATTTATCGTCTTTTATTAATTTTTTCTAAACTTAAACATTTTATCGGTCGCTATGAATTATATTAAAGCTGTGTAAACTTTTTTGGGGGGTATGTGTGAAGTTGCAAGTGTGTGTTGGGAGTCTTATGTAATTTTCTTCTTCTGCTTTTCTTAAATTGTGTGTAGTTTCTATAAAGATTTAATTTCATGTTTATTTTCTTTTAAATCTGAACACTCACTAAGACAAGTTTATGCAATTTCTATATCGTTTTCATTGTTTGTTACTATTATTTTACTGTTTTAATTACCTTAATTTTTTTATACGTGCAAGTTGATTGATTTGTTTGATTTGCAGGTGATGATAGTTATTTACCACTCATTAATGTTAGCTTATTATTCATTTTGCGGCAGTAATTCGCGAGCCATTTCTCAACAACCGAAGCTGCGAACGGCTGCGATCTTGGATCTCAACAAAGTAAATCCATTCTATCTGTCACCCTTTAAAGAATATTGGAAATTAACTTTCTTTATAGTTACAACGATTGATCATTGTTAATATTTTTATTAAGCTGACAAACGAAATGAATATTGCTTCTTATTTTCCTGCGCCCTACACTCCAGAATATTCCAAGTGACGCCGTCTGCGCATAACGATTTGCGCTCTGATACAAGAAGCCGTCTCGGGGCTTGCGGACGTAAAGACCTTCGTTGGCGAGCACGTTCAAGCACCTGCTATCCTGAGGTACCTTTCAAGCCTCCTGCTCGAGAGATCTTTAACTTTATCTCGGCCTAGTTAGCACCAAGTCAGCCCGAAATCGTTGCAACTCTTCATCTGGTCGTTAATCGAAAGAAGCTCTAACGATGGAGTCACAAAACCTTCCGAGAAAAGCAGAGCCTGAAACTAACAAAACTATGCTAATTTCATTCATTCAAAGACATCAAAAAGGTGCCCTGATTAAACGGAAATAAGCCCACTGCAGTCGCTTCATTGCATCCAGTCTGGATATGCAGAGCAATTTTTTTCCCTTCCTTTTCTGCTCTCTCTTCTTCTTTACTATCTGTAGCGAGCCAATGATTTGAAAAAAATAATCAATAATGTTTTATGGACAGGTATGCTGGAACTAAGTGACAGTTTAACCGAAATTAAACATCAGTGAAAAAGAATATATTCGTTTAGTTCTAGTTCGGATGAAGCAGAAACGATAGTGAAATTTCCGAATACGAAAAGATTTTCCAAAAGGGAGTCAGCGCCAATTTTCTATCTTTCAAGCTTTTTATTTTGAACCCCAGTTTTCCTTTTTTTTAAAAAAAAAATTGAAGATAAATTTTTTTAGGAAATATTTCCTATAATTTGTTAAATGGTTTTCGAATTTTCTGCGCGTTCTTCTCACATCAACGAGCAGATGTAATAGTAACATTAATAAAAAGCAAGCGATTTTATTTAATTCACAGCCCTCAGTTTTTCATAATAAAACTTAAAATTGTGAAAACTTGTGTTTCAATGCTAAGATTTAAAGAGGTTATTTAACAGAATGTCAGAATTTTCTTTTTAAACTAAAAAATAAAATCACATTTGTCTCGCATGGGTAATTATTTTTACATAAAACCATAAGCACACGATCGTAATAGCATTAAAGAAATTACCAGAACGTGAATTATAACATCGCAAGTAGATGATTATATAATGAGTTAACAACAACAGAGATTGCTTGACGTATTTTTCGTATAAGAAACATTAACACGAGAAATAAAGTCGTCCTGTGTTTCCGTGACATTTTTCTGTTAAAGTAATCTCTTTTAACAAAAAAAGTTTAAAACAAGTGTATGGTTAACTAAACTTTGCAATGCTTTCATCTATTTAAGCTATTTACATCCTTTTAAAATGACTTTCGTGCGCTTCTCGATGCATTTTCATAAAAAACATTAATTCAGTTGAATACATACGATAACTTAAAGAAAAATGTTTTGATACAAGATCATGTTTTGCTATTCAATACAGTATTACTGACTCATTCTGAATAGAACATAGATAATAATTAACTTATAATAGAAGAGATGCATCTCTGTCTGTTTAATTCACAACCAGACTAAATTATTGATAACCGTTCTAACAGTGTGGTGGAAGGCCAGAGTACTGTGGGTGATCATCTGTGTTAGGGTTTCTCTATTAGAAGAAATCATACTGCTACTTTCGATTTTTAAAATATTTCGTTAGCAAGGATGGAAAATGCTTGAAAATACAATAAACCGTACACTATAAATTGCAGCTGACAGTCATTATTTGATTGTTTGTTGGCTGGCATCGCACCACTAAACTTAACCGTCCTTGAATGTTTTCGAAAAAGGGTCTTTCCTTATGAAACTATAATCAAACCCGCGCGGAAAAAGAAAGCAAATGATGCAGTGTACAGTGTGGAAAGTCAGCTCCAATGTCGCTTAAAGAACTTATATTGTGCAATTGGATACGCATAACATTCTCTCTAAAGTCGTGATTACGCATACTTTGACGTGTGATAATAATGGATAACTGTGCCTTTATATAAAAAAACACAAAAATTCATGGATTTAGTATAAAAAAAATCCCTTTTAATGAAAATGAGAATCCTGTTTTAAAAAAGGAAATTTGTTCATAGGAATAGTTTTATTATTTACTTGAGTGAAATTACTGGCTTTTTTGTTCTTCAATACAGTAACAGTCTGTCTAAGCAGAAATGTCATTTGTTTTTGTTTTTTGTTAATATTACCATTTGTTTCCACGTATAATCGGATTGGCATCAGAAAACAAAGCCTCAGTTGATTGCATATAAACATACTAACAAATGTTACTACTAAAATTTTAAAAGACTTGTGCTTTCGGTTTTGACTTTTTCACTAATCATCCCAAGATTCCTGTTATTTGAAAATTTTAGAATTAATTTGACATGGTAATTTAAAAGTGATATACAGTATTGGAAATATCTATGGAAACAAAAAAGTGACATCTCAGATCTAAAATGAGATGCTCTGTAGGACAGTCATCTGACGTTATAACACATTGTGATTGGTTGCCATGCAAGCAATCAGAATATGCCACACTTGCAGAATAACTATAAACGTATAGGTAGTGATATCATTGTGGGGTAGTAGATGTATGATAAACACTATGACATCTGGGAATTAAATACGACATGAAAAGCGTTTTTAAAAAGTCAAGGCCTTAGACTGCGAAGTCTGATCCATGCAGCAGATTGCAGCCCGAGTTCATGTTTCAGAATTAGCTGTATGGAAAACTTTGAGGAGGATACGCCAAAATGATAATGTTAATTGTAGACGCCGATGAAGAAAACTCAAGCTTTTCTTACCTCGGGATAGTAGGTTATTTAAGTTATAGACAACGAGCCATTAGAGATCTTGCAGATGACCTGGCTGCAACTACGGGTGCTAATATTTCTTCAAAAACGATGAGATACATTAGCGTAGTGTAAAGTAGCCTCGTTGGGTAAGTAGCTACCTAAAATCCTTTACTACCTTTACTGAAGAGAAGTAATCCGACAGAAAAGTCGAAATGGGAAGCAGAAGTAAAACAGCTGGATGACCAAACACGGAAGAAAGAGGTCGCTACAAGTGAGTCTGGATTTGGACTGTTCGGCAATAAGCAATCTCAGTTTGTTCGAAGACGAACAGGGCTGGGGTTTCTTATTACCCAAGGGTGTCGAAGATTCGCGTAAAATCGAAGGTATACCGACTTCCAACGGGTACAGGCAGATTCTGTCTCATTCATCACGCCATTTTCCCAGGAAGACATCTCATTGGGCGGAGGTTTATTTTCCAACGTGACAACGACATCGTGAGAGAAAACTGCTCGGGACGTAAAGAGGTTGATGCACCACTCTCCTCTCAAAGTCGCCCTGACCTGCTCAAGGCTCTGCTACAAACAACACGAAGGCCATTTGGGGATACATAGCTACTGAGAAAGCCAAAAGTAACCAAGACGCCTTAGATAAATTGTGGGGAGTGCCACAGGGCATTTGAACAACATTCCACAGTCATCCGCTGATGACCTATAATATGAAAGTTAATATTTTTGAAATTGCTGCAGACGAATCGGAAGAGAAATGGCGCGGTCATGGAGGCGATCGCAATGTTGCGTCTTCTCCACTGACGGGCACCAACCAAAACAACCGGGTAATGAAACGTCAGCGCTAACGTTTGAAAGTAACCGCAGATATCTTCTTACCTAAGAAACGCCGTACAAAAGCAGAATATATAGTTGTTAATTTAAAGTGTCTTGAAGGCACCTGCCCGCGCCGTTTTTATTCATGAAAAAAAAAAGAAGAAAAACAGAAACAAACTAATTAAGTTCAGGCTAAAGAAGAGAATAAAATGAGACTTAAGGAAGACGGTCTTGACTTGCTAAACTAACGTGTAACTCGGCAACCGGTGTTGTAATTCTACAGTCCTCGAGTGCAGTTTGTCAGTATGAGGAACTTTATTTGTTTGTTGTTTTTTTTTCGTTAAAGAAAAGCGTAAAGAAGGTGAATCACCGAACATGAAAAATTACGAAGAAAAGCACTTGTAGAAGCATCGATCTTTTCGAAGCAGAAGAAGCCATCGGACGGTGGGATAAAGTGAATTAATCTACGTAATCACCGTTATGCGCCTTTTGGCAAACGGGGCGCATGCGCCAATCAGATGGAGAGGCACCACTCGAGCGCGGAGTCGCTCGTTGATAGTCGCGAACGTGCTCACCTGATCACCTCTTGGTTCTGTTTAAATGATCTTCTCCACGTCCTTTTTCTTTTTCTTCTTTTTTTTTTGTGGTGCATTGACTTTCTAACGAGAGATGAAATCGGGAAAAACATCTTCACAATTTTTTTTTTTCTCTTTCGCCTGTAAAAGTCTACTCAGAGTTTTAGATCATCTGACTGATCTTTAGTTTTCTGCTTTTTTATTAGCATTTTTTCGCTCACATGTTCAGCAGAAATTGTAACTTTGATCGAAGTTTGTTTTTCTTTTTTAATTAATATTATCCGGCTTCTCCAGTGTTCCGCGTTGTTTTTTTATAAAAATAAAATATCATATTTAAAAAAAAATAATCAGATGAGTAAAATCCAAAATAAAAAATAAATAAGGAAGCGATTAAAGAGCAATGTTTCCACTTTTCGTTCTGCCAAGTTTTTCTTTGAAGTGTCTGGAAAACATTCGAGTATTTTACACGTTACTTTCTGAAAAGAAGGAAAATATTTTAATTCTTTACAGACTTTCTTCTAACTCTTTTATAACCGTATTTATGCCCGGATAGTAGTAACATTTGCTCCATTCACACGAGTACGTGGAGAAAAAGTCCCATCCAAAAAATTGTTCCATTTTAACGAATTTCAGAGTTATTTTTTAAAACAAATTTTATTTATTTAAGAATAAACTTAATTTTGCGAATTTAATGTCTCTGGTTTACATGCCAACAGTGTTTCTATTTAAACTGCAGTTCCGTTTGTAAACCTAAAGAAAAATTTCGCTCAGTTATTTAATATGCCAAATTTTTCAAGCGATTTCAAACGAAATGTGTGTGTGTGTTTTCCGAGAGCATTTTGATAAATTTTAATGTGATTTAACAATGAAAGCGGAAAGTGGTAGGGTTAATTTGGCATTGGGAGTTTTGCTAGTGTTCAGGTTATCCTTAATTGGTATTTTAAAAAAGTAAATTATGAGGTTTGAAAGTAAAGTCGGATAATTCATAATTAATATATCAGTTATGAACAATTATAAAGTGTAAATAATATTTAGTTGAAAAGACCAAAATCCAAGGTGTTTTTAATTTTCTTGTAAATTTCTAAAGTTACTACAGTGTGTTTAGCACAAATTCGTTTTTGGTCATTATAGCTAATAGCGACTCTCTTAATCAGTTTTAAAATCGTATTGTTTGCTATTTCTTCCCTGAGAGAGAAGACTTGCATAAGCTATAATGGCTTTGTGCCTTTATAATACTAAGTTCATCTCACTTGTGAGTTCGATGTATAGATTTTTAACTTGTTTTAGTTAACATCAAGACGTTAAGGATAAAGATCTCAATTTGTATTCTAGAAATAATAAATTGAATCTCTATTAGAATGAATTAAAAAAAACAAAATCAGTGAAACAGTTTATTTCCTTTTTAAAAATTAAAAATATTGCATTTCGTTTTCATTCTAGATCAGAGCTGTGGTCCGGTGGTTAGCTCCTCTGAACTGCTGAAACCGGTGGGTGTTTGGTATACCTTCCTGACACAGTTTCCATTCGCTCTCCCCACCCCCCACCAAGCCGGTCCCGTAGGTTTTCTCGGGACTCTCTGATTTTCTCTCACGTCTAAAAAATAAAGAGGTGTCTCTTTCGGATTTATTTGCCGAAGTCGGTAGTGCCGGGCGCTCCCAGGTGGCGCTGGATTTTCCTAGCGGACAACCGCGGCACCAGGATTTCTTGACTTGTAAACTTTGGCATACGACAAAATACTGCGCTTCCTTGCTCGATCTTCAGTCACCGCCACAAAGCATCGAAGAGCCCACCTTTCTGTAGTTCGAGTGGCTTTTAAAAATGTCTACTAACTCGCACGAAACCTTTTTTTTTTTTTAAAAAAGTACTTTATGGCAGGTGTTAAAGTTAAAGAGCGATTACTTACTACTGTTCCAGTTTGCTTACTTTATGGTTTTAAGTAATTACGGTCAGACGAATAACAGCGAAGTAGCTCTTAGATGAAGCACATGCGTTAATGTAGAAAGATCAGGCTGTTACAGATGCAGGAGCTAATTTTTTTTTTTAAATGAACGACTGTTTTTTTTCATTTTTGGAATACTCTTTAAAACATCTGGGTATGCTTTTGTTTCTATTGTTGGATTGGATAATCACAATAATACGTCCTGAAATGTGTGCGGTGGTTTGTAATGCAAAAAAAAAAAAATGCAGTCCTGTTTCCCTTATTTTTTCATCTTTGAGAGCCAATTTAGATGATTACCAGGGAGCTCGATGCGTAACCAATAAACATTACACTGATACTGATGATACCGCGAATAGCACGTGAAAGCGTTCCCCGTTTCTCAGCAGCTACGAATTTATTCGAAACATCAAAGAACGCAGATCTATATTAAAGTGCCAAAAGGCCAGGACGTCAGATTTAACAGGTGCAGACTGGAATCGATAGATGGTTACTGGAGATACTGGAATGTCTCGGGCAAATGTTAGTGAAGTTTTGAAAGGGCGTTATCTTCAGTTGAACCTTTACAAGTAACGACAGCAGAAAGGTGCAGGGGGGGATAGGCGAGAGGCGGTGTTTACGAATAAGCCTTGCAAAACAGGTGTCCTTAAGATAGTAAAAACAGACGGATTAACTGTGCTGGCACGTTTGTCTCACAATCACTTCTAGCGAGATGTTTAAGTAGAAATGGTACCAAAGAATGTAAAGGTTGTTAAAAAGAAGCAATCGCAGAGTGTGCTACAGACAACAGAATATTGGATTGCAAAAAAAAAAACAAAAACAACAACAACAGTAAATTGCGTTCAGAAAAAAAAGCGAGCTCTTTACCTTATAAAAAGAAACGTAGGAAAGTGGTTGGAGACAGAGTGGCAGGTGCCAATAATAAAACAAAGAGAAGGGAGTACGGTGGTGTAGAATTGTGCTAAGGCTGTTGTTGAGTCTAAAAGGGGAAGGAGGTGACAATAAATACGTGAGGGTACCGTGGCTGAGTAAAGCCATCTGAGCACGAAGCTTCTGATTTCAGGAAGATAATGAGCTTAACTTAGACACCAACATTATTAGTGCTACAGCTATCCAAACACCTGAAATGTCTCTAGATATTGGAATCTTTATGATGGCTTATTACAGCAACATGCATGTCTCTCTTCCGACATTTTCTGTATGCCTACTGTAAGAAATATGCCTGCGTGTGTAATACAAGAATGAATGGTCAGGCAAGATTTTCCATATAATAACGTAAGAAAAAACTATTATAATCATGTCATACCAGATACTTAAAACTAATCACATACAGACGCAAGAAAGATTTCTAACAGGAATGAAATAGTCAGCGACCAGCTAAAACGCTGTATGGAAAACATTTCATGAAAAGTTTCCAATGTTTTTAACAAAAATATTTGTAAAACTTTAGAAATGCTACTTCTCAAAACATTACGCAGAAAAATGAATTTAGAAAGAACTACTTGGGATTGCCTGAAGAAAGAAAACCATCAAATACTACATTAATAAACGATGCAGGTTATAATAAAGATTTTAAAATGAAATATGAAAAAGATTTATTGAGAAGATTGTTTAACTTATCTTGATATTTTTAAGATTTTGGATTAGCAAAGCTACAGTGGTAGACTGAAAACAAGCATTTGTTGTTTCAAATTTGATTCGTTTTCTTTCTATATCTAAAAGAAAGAAAACTCCTATGAGGGTTGTACAATATTCAGAAGCTACATCAGTTCGTTATAGTTATAATTTATTCATATAATAACCTAAAATTCTTGCTAAACTAAATAAACTTCGCGCTGAATACTTCTATTTTCGTGGATCTTAGTAATGTTTTCACTTTTAACTTCTACAAGTTCTCATTGTATTCTACTCTTTTATCCGGCTCAACTAACAGTGTGATGAAACAGAAAAGCTGCAATAACTATTTCTTTTAAAAACAAAATGTAAAATATTGATTAAATTAATGAAATAATTACTTTAATTAATTATTTTCTTGTAATTTATCATAATTTCATTAACTTTTAAATTAAAGTATTCTCTTTTTTAAAAAAATCTAACAAATGCTACAACATTTTTCAATGCCTAAGGCAACGGAACTTTACGTATTTATTCTGGAAAATGCAACTTTGGAAAATGAGGCGTCTCTTAGTTTAGTGTGCAGGTGACTGACTATTTATCATGTAAAACCATAGCGACTGCCTCTGAACTTTGCAATATAATAAAATGGAGAGGACGGGTATTAAAATGGTTGTTTCTACTCCACCAAAATAAAAATAAAGAAAAATCTTTTCAAGATTTGTTTCATAAAATCTAAATATCTGATATAGTAAAAAAAAAAAAAAAATTTTTAACTTGTCAATAGATAAAGATTATCCGCCAAAGAAATTAAGTGGAGATTCCCGCATGACGTTGCTAATAAGACTTTTTCTCTGTTTTTAAAATAGAAACAAAGAAACTAAAACTCAGTGATTTACCTGTCGTCATTTTGAGGGTTAAAATGAACTGTAAGCGGGCGTGGAACTGAATGCGTATTCTAAGGGTTCGGATCCCGTTAAAAACCGGCTTTTTGGGGGGCTACTTCGCACGACATGGTTTCTTCTAGCTCTTCCGTCTAGGACGGTCTGTGAGTGTTTTCCGGTTTCCCACTAGAGCTAAACAGAGTCGTGTTTTTAGGATCCCTCTTGCGCCTCTCTGCACGAGCCATGGTCTCGAACATTTTAGCCCCCTCACGTGGTCCCGGGAGCAGAGAGAGAGAGAGGGTGTGGGGGGTCGGATAAATGACTCGAGTCAACTCACGGAGTAGGCGCCACTCTCACACGTCGAGACGTGGAGACCGTCGTCGGATGTGACGCGGCGACCAAGACGAGAACTCCAACTGTTCCGTAACGAAAATAACCCCAGTATTGGTATAGCGCGTTAAATATTGAGACGAGAGTAGATTTAAAGATCTAGCAACACCGATGCTGTACAAAAATTAATAGCATTTATTATAAGTTAGAAATGGTCAATATTTTTTATACTGGAAAGTCTTTATGCGTTTGACAGCGGTGGGATTTCTCTTAAAACGCGGATTTATCAACAAGGTAAGAAAAAAATTACATTTCTAAAAAGAATGAGGTTAAATAACAGCCTACATCCACTAATGCCGTGGATCCGTGTTGTGGTTTGATTGTAAAGTTCTTAAAGTTCTTGTCTTATTCTCTTTTTTTGAGTGGCAAGAACCGTGGACAGAATTGGCAAACTACAAGATCACCTAAACCGAGACAGATGGATCAATGTCCTGACGGCTTGGTTTCCCTAAGACTCTTCCCAGTTTTCCTTATAATTAGTTTCTTCGAGATGCCAAAAGACTGATCTCTTTGTTCCAGATATTTATTTATTCATTTTTTACGGACGAAGAGGAGAATCTGGAGCTCAAAGTAAGGCTTTAGGCGTCTTCGTGCGTCAGGACATCGATTTACTCCCCTCTCGTTTTTATGAAGACAAACTTTGAAAGAAAAAAAAAAGGGGGTTGGGGGGGGGACTGGCGACAGATAGAACGGGTCCCCTTATCTATCAGTTCCGGGCGAGCTCGCGTACGAAATGCTTTCTTAAGCTGGCAGTGCGTGTAGCTCCGAAACATTTCTGCATCCCCCACGCCCCGACTTTATGCAAATTTTCGACAATCCAACCTTTCCAACCGTGACGTTTTTACATCGCCATCTTTAAAAATTTTCCAGATATACACCTGACGCTGATTGATCGATTGATTCCTTTGTCACCCGAGGAGGGAGGTTAAAAGACCTCAAACCCCAAATCTCCCCTTTTCGCGTTGTTGTTGTTGTTTTAAATATTTAGTGTAAGCTCTAAAAACCGAATACTTAAAAAGAAAAAAAGACAGTTTTTCTTTCAATGTATGCGAGCTCACATAACTGCCATTCTAAACCTTTAACCCTTTCACCAAGGTTTATTTTATTCTAAAGCCGATAAATCAACCAGCAATTCCAGTGACATTTATCTCCATCTTTTTCTTTAACGAATTTCAAACGTCATCTGTTTCTTAAGAGCGCCGGCACCGCCGCGGACCTGCGGGAAGTAGCTTTTTCTTAGGGTTAATAAAGCGCATTGTTCTAAGATTGTATTTGGCTGTCGCGCCTCCTACCTCCCCCCCCACGGCCCAATCGATCAAGCCTTTATATCTGAACCACTGCTACATGGAAATCAAAGCGATGTTTAATAGACTCTACAGGAATCTGGTGCCAGAAAACAGGTCGTGAACATCGCAGGTTCTCGCCAGCCCGTATCTATGGCACTCCAGCTAAAACACGCTTTCTCCATTAAACAGATCCGCTCTCCGAGTCGTAATTAAGCCACGTTTAGCATGTTTGGAAATCGTATTCCCGCCTTATCGCTGGTGCCAACTCTAAACATGGCGGTGCGGATAGGAAATGCGTCGGATTATTAAATCTAATTGGTTTGCTTTAAAGAATGCTGCAATTTATTAGCATAAAAAATGTTCAGAGAAATTCTTTTATTATTCTTTCTTTTTTTTCTTTTTCAGATGCTGTCAGAATTTAATTTCTGGCGCAGCAGCGTTCATCATGCATTATTTATGCCCCAAGGAGAAAGCCGAGTATTTTAACCTTTGACGGCCAGAGGAGTGTTGATAAATTCAAAATATTCCAGGCTTAAAATTAGAACAAAAATGGTCGTTAAAGAATAATGCAAAAAGATTTCACATAGATATATCGAGTACGTTCTTACACGTGGACTACGTTGTAATGCAAAATTAAAAGGAAAAAAATCATCACACGTCAAAACTAGTTCTCTACTCTGCATGATTGGCTAATATGGACACTTTTTGCTCTACTCTGCATGGTTGGCTAATATGAACATCTTTTGCTCTACTCTGCATGGTTGGCTAATATGAACACTTTTTGCTGTACTCTGCATGATTGGCTAACAAAATGTACACTTTTTGCTCTACTCTGCATGATTGGATAATATGGACACCTTTTCTCTACTCTGCATGATTGGCTAACAACATGTACACTTTTTGCTCTACTCTGCATGATTGGATAATATGGGTATTTTTTGCTCTACTCTGCACGATTGGATAATATGGACGCTTTTCGTAGAATTCTGTTGCGGAAAAATTTCTTTCATGATAATCGAACGAAACGTTGTATATCTTCGTATTTTCATTGCATCCGTATCAGCTTATTACCTGTTTTATTTGTTTGCTTTTACAAACTTCTATACAGTTCAAACGATCGGTACCTGGAATCTGTCTTGTATGCTAAATCATGGATTATTCTTAGTTACTAGCGTAGTTAACTTGTTATTTGGTGCATAATAAGAGCATGTTAACTAGTAGAGACTGGCTGCGCCGTGTACGCCCCCCTAGCCCTCAACTATGTTTTGTCAATTTTACTTCTGCGTGTTTCATGTATATTCACGGTATTTTTTTAAAAATTTGTTTAGCAGGTTAACAATGCAATGTCCTTTAGATATATTAAGTAAATCAAATCTTAAATAAAGGGAAACAACTTCTAACATCAAAATAAGTTGCTACTACTGATCGTGGAAAAATTTTTTAAGTATTATCAGCTTAAATGCGATTGAAGACAGTGGCTTTAAACAACAATAAAGCCAAAAATAAGGTTCCTTTTAGGGAAAAGTGTGCAGTCTAATGTTAAAGAATCAGAAACTTTCTTTAAAATTAATTTTTAAAGGAATTTTATAAGCTGGCAAAAAAAAAGTCTCAAAAAATTTTAAAAATAATAATTTCTTTAATTTCATTAGAATCTGTTTCAAAATGTAAATAATGAAAGTAGGAAAGAAAGAAAGATTTTGTTAGGAAACCGATATCCTGCATAATGAGGAGTTTCTCCCGTTTTGAAATTGCCTTAAATAACAGCGCCATAAGTCACACACTGTTGTACAATTATGACTAGTTAAAAAATATCTGACCCCCGAAAATTCTAATTCACCGATTTCTTCACAGTATGAATGTTAATTTAAAAACAATGTAAGATAGAGTTTGTAAACATTGGCATATGTCAAGATTCAAAATGTAAAAAGTAGTTTTGAAAGTTAGGTCAGTTGCTTATATAAGTCTACTGTATTTTAATTTCCATACTGTATTAAAAATGGATTGCAATTGATGCCTGGCCTCATTTGGGTTCAGAGCAGCTGCTCCATCTGCCCTCCACATATCATTACACCACTGATACCTTTATTGATTAAAGTCAGAAATAACATCATCTCGAATTAATGGAATACCTTTAACAAGATGAGACTAATTAACTGTTCTCATAGTTAGTTCATTGACCTACCTGTCTGTTCTCATATTAAGTTCATTAAACTCCATTCCCAGTAAATAAAAAACTGTTTGTTTGTTTTTCTTCGATTACAATAAATAACACACGGATAATTATTGGCAAAATAGGAGAACGACGAGGACCAGACCGACTCGGTAGATAGTTCTGGTGGCTGGCCCAAGACACAGGGAGTCCACACCATGGCCCGCACCCGTTCGGTCAGCGGACCTGTTGCTGTCGGTAACCAGCTGAGCCGGTGATCTAACCCTAACAGCACCAACAGACCACCCCCCCCCCACACACACACACACACAGCGCCCTCCGCTCATCGGTTTTGTTGTCCCTGGCAGAGATATAAAAAAGGGAAAAGTGAAATCCCAGATTTCGGAGTCTTTTTTTTAGTCTTTCTGTGGCTGACTCTTCTCCATCACCCGACGGCCCCGTGTTCCTCGTTCGTCGGGCGGCCTGGAAGTAATCTCCGACCGTGAAGGATTATGCAACCGGCGTGAACAAGTGTCTTTTTACCGCGGCCCCGCCGGACGTGGAGGGGCCGGCCCCGGCCCCCATCTCCCGGCTCCAGGCCGTCTCCCATTAGCGGCACTTATTTGTGTCTTCGTCCTCCTTGACATCCACACCCCCCCAACACCTTTCTTGACTATGGTGATTTATGAACGGCCGGACTACTTTCATAATGCGCCGAGTATTAATCCATCAGAATTGTGTCACTTTATTGCAGCAGTTCAATACCCAATCGAAGCCGGACTCATTGACTTGTAAATACGAGCTGCGCACGCGCGCGGTCTAATCAGATCGGCCATCGGTGGCATTCAACTCGCGCCTCCGACGTTGATCAGCGAGTCGGGTGTCCCCCTCCCGGTCCTGTTATCACCCCCCGAGATCTGATCGCGGCTTCGCAGACGATTTGAAGGCGTCGCGAACAAGGGAGGGGAAAATCAACGGGGCTGTAAAGCTGACAGGCCATGAAAGGGACGCTCTCATGCGGAAAATATAATCACATTTCGTTCAATCATCGCCCGACAGGGGTTGATTAATAGTATCTGTGGGATCCCAACAGCGGGGCGTTAATAACAGCCGGACAGCCAGGGGCCGGGTAGTACTTTATATATATATATATATATCTATATATGTGTTGTTTTTTTTCACGTTTAAAAATTCTGATGGGCGGGGTTGCTAATATGCTTTGGTCCTATCAAAGAGAAATCCAGCCGTATTAAAAGAACAACGGAAACCAGAACGCATCGCATTTGGCAGATTATTGCCATCACCACACAGAGAGAATTCTAATGTCTCGAATGCTCAGCCATCTGCCTTCCGCTTGAGATATACACTACCCCGTCGCACGGGAGCGACCCACCCCTCAGACGCACATCTTTAAGCCTCAATTAAATAATACTGTCGTTCACGCGAAGGGCAATTAAGCCGAGGATGAGAACGAAATGAATGTTCCACTCGATGATAGCAATCTTTTGACTGCCTATTACCTGTCCCCATTATCAATATAATTAATTGTCGGTTTTCTCGGGGGGGGGGGCGTTGTATTAAAGGGAACGTTCCTGGTCCAAGTGGGATTTTTTTTTTTGTTTTGTTTTTTATTTTTAAGTTTCTCTTGGCTTTAAAACATCTAAGAATTCAATTGTTCTAAGTTCTCTTTATACTTAGTCAACATGGCGGGCCACGAAGAGCAAGTTCCCTTTATCTTAAAAGAAAGTATTTCGGCATTCCAAGACTACATAGTAATAAGCACTCAGTTCATCTGCAAAGAGATCGCCCGATGCCTCCCTTTTTTAAAAAAAATAGGAAATTAATTTCGGCTGGGAGCAGCTAGAAGCCTCTGTTTATCTGCGCACCAAAACGCGATCTCTCTCTCTCTCTCTCTTCCCCCCTCCCCCTCTCTCTCTCTCTCTTTGTAAATAACGTCATCTCTCTCTCTCTCTCTCTGTAATAAGTCCTTTCTTCTTCTTCTCCTCTCTCTCTGTCATCCGTTTCATCTCTCTTCTTCTCTCTCTCTCTCTCTTCTCTCTCTCTCTCTCTCCTCTCTCTTCTCTCTCTCTCTCTCTCTCTCTGTAATAACGTCATCTCTCTCTCTCTCTCTCTCTCTCTCTCCTCTCTCTCTCTCTCTGTAATAACGTCATCTCTCTTTCTCTCTCTCTCTCTCTGTCATAACGTCATAATCTCTCTCTCTCTCTCTCTCTCTCTCTCTCTCTCTCTCTTTCTCTCTCTCTCTGTCTTAACGTCATCTCTTTTCTCTCTCTCTCTCTGTAATAAATCTCTCTCTCCTCTCTCTCTCTCTCTCTCTCTCTCTTTCTCTCGCGGAGTCGCATGAATTAAAAGATGATAGATGATGTTAGCGGGCGGTCTCTCGAATTACAAGTACGGCCGTTCTGCAAGTCGAAGAACAGAAATTAATAACCAGGGTAACCGATCAGCTAAGAAAACTTTAATAAATATCGTAAAAGTAAATTTCTATGTCTATAAAATTAGGGATTGCTCGGTAGGTAGAATGCTAACATTGAAAAGGGGGGGGGGTAACGGGTTCGAATCCCGGTCGGGTGTGATCCAGGAACAGAATCTTTCCGCTACTGACGTCTTCCCTTTGGCCACATCCTGGTCATTCTCTCTTTCTAATAATATTACATGACCACTAACAATTCTTCGGGGAAAAAAAACTGACTTACCTCTTGAGAGGATTTACTTGGATTTAAAATATCAGAAGTGTTGTAGAAGAAATGAGGCGTTTAAAGAAAATATTACCTTTATGTATTGTTAACTACTAACAGGAAACCTGTCAGAGTGGTCAAAAGATCCTGAAGTAATGCGTTTTGTCCATCTTTGTATTCGTGGGAGCTCACAAAGACCACCATCTGAGCCTGGTCTGTCACGTTGAGCCTCTTTCGCACAAATGGTTAACTTTTAAAAGAAAAAAAAAAACATGCATATGCGCATAATGATTGAATTGTAGATTTATTAAATGAATATATTTTAAACTCTTTTAAAAAGCTAAAATTAATTCGAATAAATTCTCTCTTTTTTGACAATAAATGGCAAACAAAACAAATGTAAAACACTTTCTTCCCCTGGCAGATTTTTGCATTGGAAAGGGTTACAGCTTGGTTTTAAAATGTATAATAGATTACCGGGCAGGAAATGAAGAGATTACATTGTTATTTTTTTTTAAAAAATAGTAATGTCTAGAGACAAAAATTAAAAATGACAAAAAAATATTTTAAATACTTTTGAAAATTCTAGAACAAATAAGAATAATATTTTTATTTTTGCAAGGCATAAAATTCTGCTTGTTTTATTTTTATTGATTTATTAGAGAGAGAGAGAGAGAGAGAGAGAGGCATCTGGAAAGAGATGCTAGTTAAGAGATGTAGGATTTGTTAATTATAAACCCATTTTCTGATCAATGCCACTCGGTTTAATTTTAAAAATAGTTTGGTCGATCCTCGAAGACTAGAGGTCATGTTGGTTCCTACACGATACTCAAACATTAATTTTCTATAACCAGCTTCCTTTCACTCTCTTTGCTAACGTCAGTTGTACGATCCATCTTTAAAGACTTAATGAAATCAAGAATACTATAATAATTACCTCTCGATATTAAAATCTCCTCTGGACGACAAATTAACGACTCGTTAATCTGTAATAATCCCAGCTTAAAACCTGCCCGGTTGTTCCTTGGCAAAGACAGTTTACGGATTCAAAATGAATAGCAAATGGGAATAATGGAACAATTATCTTCAGCCGTTGACCAGTGATCTAAAATGTCTCATCGGTCAGAAAGGTTCATTAGGTAGATAGTCGTTGTCCAGGAAGCTGGAGTTTTGCGGTATTATGCGGCCTTGAAGAGACTTGGTCAGGACAGTGTATGGTACAGGGAATGCGACCAGCTTTCTTAGCTTTAGAAAATCGCTGACGCTGTCTCGTTATCTCTCTTGTCTTTTGTGTCTAAGGCAGGGAGAATTTATTTATTCCATGATCGAAACCCGGTTCTTGCTTTCTGTAACCATCAAAGCGGCAAATCGATTATTCTGCATCAGCAAAGATTGGTCGCTCACGTGGATGCCAAAAAAAAAAAAAAACTATTTGGGCCGAAACTACACCACCTATTAACTCGCATTAGCTCGAGGCTGGACGCAGTAACTGTACTTCTTTCGTGCTTGCTTGTTTCCACAAAGTTTGGCCGAGGTGTCGAAAAGAGCAGAGAACCTTAAATGGCTTAAATAAGCAGTACAAAGATGGGAACTGATAGCGCCCTTAACCATCGCTTACCGTAAAAATCGGTATCAAATTAGCAGCAAAATGTTTACTTTTGAACGAAAATTTTGGTTTTAAGTGGAACAGGGTGGACTTTTATTAGAAGCAAACAAATGGCAATGTTTTATTTGTATTGCAAACTTGAATACAATACTTAACGTATCTAATGGCAGCAAACTTTACCTTTCTTCAGACAGAGAAGCATCATCTGATTCAAGCACACACACACAAATATATTTATTTATTTATATGTTTCCTTGTTGGCTTTACCAAATATTTAAATTGTTAATCTTTATTACTGGTTACTTCTATTTCGAAACCACCAAAACTACAGATAATATTCTTTGTTTATAAAAAAGAAGAGAAGAGGAGATTAGTTCAAATAAAGACCAGGGGTTCGTTTCCTACTTGAGCACTCACGTCAGTACGGTACAGAGGAGTGTGCGTTAGGGTTGATGTGAGACACGCTCGGATTGTGGCTGGAGTTAGGGTTGTCATTCAAAGCTGTTATTTACTTGTTTGCTTTTCTTATTTCATTTGAGCGCACAGTGCGGAATAACGACGTATATCCTGATCAATGTGTCATTCATAAGGGTGTTCTTAATTCGGTAGGGAACACTGATGCGGGTGAACTCTTTCTCGACAGCGCCCGTCTAGTGGCGAGGTCGCTAGCGCTGGGGCCAGATGCGGCTCAGACGGCGGTTCTAGAAGGGAAGGAAATCTTCCAACAAGTAAACTTAGAGCAATACTTTCCACGAGCTGCTGTCGTCATGAATGCTTGCTGGATTTGAGCTTCTGAGACACGGGAGATGAGGATGGAGAACGTGTCATCGCCGTAGCTATGCCGCTCAGCTTAGAAGTGTATTGGCCGCTCAGCTTAGAAGTGTATTGGCCGTTCTGCTGAGAATTAAAACTGTTTCGGACTCCAGAAACCTTGAAAATGTAATTTATGTTGTTGCTGTTGTTGTTGTTGAACTGTTTTTACGCCACAGCACCAATGCTGTAACACGTCTCTGCGGCAGTCTCCGGACACGCACGTCGTTCTGTTTGCTCTGTCGGGTGCCTGCTGAGTTAACATCACCGTTGTCAAGATTTCTCGAGCGCGCTTTATTTTTTGTTTGTTCCTTTTCTGTTTTTTTTTCTTCTTTTCTTTGGGGCCCTGACCCCCCTCACAAACACTGCCAACAGGGGGGGGGCGATGATTGATCATCGAGCACGATGGGGATTCGGTAACAAATAAGAACCGCTGTCGGCACTAGCCTTCTGCCGCCCAAAAATCTCGATAGCGAATTCCTCGCCAATCGCCTAACTTCCGGGGGCGGATACAGAACTCCACCTCTGTTCTCTGTCTCATTTGCTGCACCCCACCACTCGTTTGCTGTCGGATGTGAAGTCGGGTTTCTCTTAAACGTACACCACCCGGACAGTTGGCCGTCGTGTTCCAGGCATCGAAGCGACTTACGGTCGACCGGCTGACACCCAAGATCCCAGCTCGCAGCCTCCCGACTGCACATGCCAGATAACCTCGCCGCTTCGACAGCGATGGAAGACTGGCAGCAAACGTGACGACGTATCCGAGTGTCCGAATACACAGGCAGCGGGAACACTGCGCTATCCCGTGTACACTAAGACTTGGAGATTTAACAAGATGTGAACAGGTGCGTCGGACGACGTCGCTGGTGATACAGCCAAAGTGCGAAGACAGCAAATGACCAAATTTGAAAACGGTGCTGTTGCATAATAGTTTTGAAAAGTTCATATTTAAAATTATAATTTTCGAATAAGGTGACTTTAAGGCCTGAATACTGGTTTCACTCTAGTTTATTATTACTATTATTATTTTGTAAATATTTTTTTATTAAGTACTTTTTACCTATAATTATTAGATTAACAGATCTCGAGACACATAGTACAGATGCTGTCTATCAGAGTACCAGAATAAGTAAGAAAGTTAAAGAAACTAAGGTGGGCTGGAGACTTGACCGGTAACTTACCTTGTAAAAGTTACAGTAAAGTATTTTCGCTAATGTTTTAATAACTAAAGTCGCATTATGGAAGCCATTGAGACCGCAAATTGTATGGGAAGAATAGAAGTTCAACATAATTGAAAATTTTTCTACCAAAAGAACCTCACAATGTTCAGTTTATGTTAAACTGATGGATTTGGTGAGTTCTTCACACATTTTAGAAAGTGAAACAAATCCCCACGCGAAGACGATCGATATTTGGATTTAAGGTAACAACGGAAGATGGGTTCTATTTCTACCTCATTGGTAATTCTTTTACGCAGACCGACTAACTAGCAACACTATAATTCGGTCAAATTCACCCTGTTTTCACGCTCTGCTAGATTCAATCTGTCAGATTAAAACATATACGAAGTACATTCTTGGAAGCGGTGTCAATTTATCTTCTGGTAAAGCTTAGCACCGTGTCTTTGCCGTCGAAGAAAGCCGATATATTGGATATATAAATGTCAGGTGGCGGAGGGCGGAATGAATTTCTCCGTCCAATTATTTTAAACTTTGCGAGAGGGGGGGGGAATGGCTGAATGGAACAAATAAGTTTACTTGTCAGAAGAATTGGAAAGGGAAACCATTTAGGAAGGTGCTGACTAAAATGAATAGTACCAAAGATAATATGAAAACGAAATAAATCGTAAAAAAAAAAAATGTATACCAGATGCGACAGCGAAAATTCCAATTTGTTGCCTCGGGTGAATCTGGTGCCATTTTTAGGTTACCAACTTATATAGAATTTTGGTAAACTGCACGAACTTTTGCCATCTTTCTAGTGCTTTGTGTCCTGTATCAAAACGAATCAGCTTCCCAGTTTAAGAAAAAAAAAAAAAAAAATATATATATATTAGTTCTTTTTTCCACACCATCATCTTATGTACTTGCATACAATTATTATCTTTATCTTCGTATCATTTGCAGATATAATACAAATGACTGTTTTTAATAAGTATAATCTCGTAGGTAACAAACCCAGTGTACGGTTATGCACATCTAAGGAATCTGGAGCAACAATTTGCTGACTGACATCGTTAGATGAGAAAATGGTCAGTTCAACTCTAAAATCTCCTAATTTTACACGTTTTTTGCGATTCTCCCAAAACTCAACAGGTGTTTAAAACTCATGATCGACATCCATAAAAGTGTCATCATGATTCTTGGTCTGTTATTATATGGAAACTAGCCATCTTATTAAGATTATTGGTTAAAACCGACAAACATCAAGCAGCTGGCGCCAGTTCTACCCACTTATTAAGTCCAACTCACTGTTTAGTTGATTTTTTTAAAAAAGATTGTTAGTCAACTGTTGCTGCTGATGTTATTTATCGGATAACATGGATCTGCATAACGATTTCTTAAAGGAAACAGTCTGTATTGCCACAGAAAAGTGCAGCGATAATTGAAAGTACAGCTTTATTTTTATAGAAAGGAAAGGGCGAAATTAGAAATCGTGCACCAAGCGAAGCTCAAACAATTTCACATTTTAAATTTTTAAATGAAAATAACGAGAGAGAAAAAAGTGAATTTGCGGTCTTCTTGAAATTTGTTGTCATGTTACTGTTTACACAACAAGTTTCTCCTGATCGTTTTTTTAAACGGATATTTTGTTTTAACTACTAACTTTTAAGAAAAACAATTTTTAAAAAAAACAAAAAAACAAACAGTTATCGAAATGGTAAATGGCTTGAAACTGAAGGTCTGAAGCGACCAATGATGAATGTTTGTTTGCGGAGGCAAGACATCAAAGTGGGCAATAATGAAATCTCGATGTTATTTGTACATATAAATAGTGCTCAGGAAGTTATGGACTTCTATAAATCCTATTCCAAAGGCATCTTCAAACGCTTTGATTAGTGGAGGACAGCACCTAAATCAGCCAGACAATTTGGAGTATCTGCCACGCTTCACTGGAAGGCATGTCGTTTTCACTTCATCTTTAATGACAGACGGGAAGAACCAGAAACACATCTGTATCTGATACTTGCGGGACATTAACCATGACAGATCCTAAATGTCATGCAAATACCTTGTAAAGATGATCATTTGGTATTCTACATCCGTTATTAAAGATAAAAAGTCATTCCGTCTAATGATTATTATAATTAATTTTTTTAAGGCTTTACACGATACTCACACCGTTGTATCCTTTAAAAATTAATTTTAAATGTAACATCTCTGTGTATGACAAATGTTTCTTCTTTTTCGTTTTAAAAAATTAAAGTAAAAAAAAAAATCTGAAACAGCCAAGTCAGATTTTCTTTTAAACTTTATTTATATTTATTTTTATTGGCGAAGCTAAAGTTTGGACATTTTTTTCTTCTTCACTTGTTACAGATATTCCTCTCAATCTTTAAAGATAAAATCTTCTTTAAAATGTTTTGATTTCTTGTTAAGTTTGGCTGAAAATGATTTCAGTTAGCGAATAAAACGCCAATAACAAAAAAGGAGGAGTAAGCATGCTTACATACACACATACATACACACATACATTGTTTGGAAGAGAAGGGCATTTTAAATTTAAGCAAATCGTGTCGCCTAAAAAATATTTATGGAACCAAATTTTAAAAAACTTTTTTAAAAAGTATTTCCACAGTTTATATTGGCAAAATACTTCAAACAGACACCTTTTACCCTTGTTGATTAAAAACCAGGCTTTTGTTTTTATTTCTAATTAACTTAGAAATAAAGCTCATTGTTACGCGGTTTTAGGTTGTTTTAGTCGATGGGATGGCACTTACATCTGCAAAAAAAAAGAGCAGAAAAAGTAAAGATACTGACATTTATTTCTGTTTTTATACTTAGCGCGAATGAAATAAAGTTATGGCCACCAGAACAGTTGCTAGATCTATGCTTGTTTAAGGCATCAAAGTTGTAGAATATGCTGTAGTTGATTGGACAGTTCTTTCTTTCGTGGCCCCTTCCACGATGGGAAGTGGTAGTTCACTCAGTGTGCAAGCACACGATCCTTAATTTCGTGACCAAGACAGAGACCCGCAAACGAGAAAGAATAAGAAGGCAAATACCTTTCAAAGACTACATCCAGCTTGTTATATTGAGACAACTTAACTTATTTGCCTTAAAAGAAAAAAACGCTAATATTTAAAACAGTTTTTAAAATAATACGTTTCAGTACCTGTTTCTTTTAGAGTAATCACTATATTATTATTGAGTGATTCCATATCAGTTCGCCAACCATCTCCAGCTTCGCTACCTTTTTCCTCTTTTTTTACCCTTTGCTTTTAATAACATTTAACTACATAACCAGTTCCATGGGCCAATTATTGAGGAGAAGGTAAATCATCTAAATTCGCAGATACATTTCGGGTGCATCTACACAATGAGGTATTGCAAAAAAAAAAAAAAAAAAAAAGCCAATAATGAAGCTGTGCTCTTAGAAATTCTTGCAGTTATTTACCTATATCAGGGGTGGGCAAACGACCGCCCGCGGGCCACGAGGTCTATTTGTGCGGCTCGCAAACGTTCTTGTACGGCGATGTCAAATTGTGCGGTCCCAGACATTCTCGCACAGAATAACGCGCCTAACGAGACTACAATGGGATTTCGCGGCCATGTTTAAACAGAAAAGGGACGATAGTGATGGACGTAGTATTATTTTAAAGTCTTTTAATGTGTGTGTATATATATATATATATTAACATATATTTCAAATTTTGTTATCCTAACAATGAGTGCAACAAAAAACTACAACAAAAACCCCGGAAAATTGAAGATGAATGCCGTACGTTTAACAAAGAATGGTCATACAAATATTTATTTACAAATATTAGAAGTGAAGCAGTGTGCCTGATATGCCATAACAGTGTTGCTGTTTTTGAGTATAATTTGAAGAGATATTTTCAGACTAAGCACAGAAACTTTGGAAGTAATTTATGAGAAAGTGAACCACAGCGAAAAGCCAATGACATGTTGAGAAGTTTAAAACAACAACAAAGTCATATTGTAAAACAAACGACCATACAAGAGGCTGCCACAAAGGACAGTTTTGTGCTTGCTTATACAATTGCCAAACATAACAAAGCATTTTCTGAGGCAGAATTTTTAAAGAACTATACTTGATGCTGTTGATATTGCATGGCCAGAAGTCTGAACAAAAATTGAGCTATAACTTTGTCGAAGAGAACTGTCGTTCGTCGTATTGATGCCATTTTGCAGAATCTGTCAGAACGGCTACTTGAGACTGGCCAGTCATTCGAGTGGTACTCACTGGCACTAGATGAGAGCACTGACATACAAGACGCAGCACAACCGCTTGTGGTTATTAGAGGAATTGATGATAATTTTGCAATTACTGAAGAGTTGCAGTCAGTTGAACCATTGAAGGACACCACAACTGGCCAAGATTTGTATGAATGTGTTAAAAACTGCTTGGAAGGATCTGGTTTACCTTGGAATAAGTTGGCAAGCATTACATCAGATGGTGCACCTGCATTAACAGGAAAACATGTTGGCCTCATAAAGCTGCTTAATGACAAAATGAAAGGTGAGCATCCACTTCACACAGTGTTATCATTCCATTCTATTATTCACCAGGAAAGTCTGTGCGAATCTGTCCTGGATTTCACACATGTGATTGATCCTGTGGTACGTGTCATTAACTTAATCCTAGCCAGCTGGGTGATTTGGAGTGCGAATATTCAGATGTACTGTATCATAGCAATGTACGTTGGTTAAGCCTGGGAAATGTTTTGAGAAAAGTGTGGAATCTAAGAGACGAAATTTTGCTCTTTCTTGAAATGGGGAACATTAGTCGTGAATTTTTAAGTAACATGAAAAAGTCAGTGTTCGATTTAGCGTTCACTGTTGACGTTTTCGAACTGAACATTAAGTTACAAGGCAGAGGTGTTTCTGCACATGAATTGTTTGTGGAAATTATATGTTTTCAAGTGAAACTAGCACTCTTTTCTAAACCACATAGTGAGAGAAAAAATAGCAAAGGCGGATAAACAGAATAGTAAAGTACAAATGTCATCGGATAACAGACCAACTGTCAATACAAAGCAATCCACACTAATTTTCATATACACCGCATGAACAACGCTTAAAAAATGGACTATTTGCAGTAGGATAAACCATTTCGTAAAACCAATGATCACTGTTAACCACATAAAAAGATGCTCTGCGTTTCGAAAACCAATGTAGTCTCACGAGTCATGTTTTCTCTCTCTTTCTTTTTTTAATTTTTTTTTTTTTTTTTTGCAGATAGAAAACTTCCCGAATTTCTAGATCCCGTTGTTTGATCCCAACCGTCCAGGCCTCTGGTGGTGGAATCATGGCTTTAGACATGTTTTGCCTCAATACCCTTAATCCTTTGGACCCTGTAAAAGGCAGAATGAATGATAAAGCTTACTTCGGCATCATTTCGATCAAATGCGTATAGAGATGTTTTATGTGCAGTCTGATGGAGACAGCTCCTTCCGATACTGAAATTCTTCCATCCACCATGTTCCCATTCATAGCGCTCCCATCAAGCGTTCATGGTTTGAGAAACTTGACGGAACTTCCAGAAATCTCCCACGGCGTGCACAGTCGCTGTATTTCCATCCAATTCATTATCAGTTAGATGAACTCGAAAGACGCATCTTCCATCTCGATCACCCACCTACCTTACTCCAAACACTGCGCACAATATTAATGACTGGACGGGAAAGTATCCGTGAGGAGGCTTTTCAGCACCTCGTGGATGCTAAGCAACACCGTGCCACGGTTGTTGTGAAAGGGTGAAAGTTGGTTTAACCAGGTATTAGTTATAGGTGCCAATAAAGTGGCCCAAACTCGATTGTAGAACATATTACGTCACCTGTTTATTTTAAACGGGCCATACCTGCCGTGGACACAAGCGAGTTTCGTTCATTTCCAGAGTCAGTGAAGTAAAGTAAGGATTTGTTGTATACATGAACCACAGAAATATCTTTTTGGCGACTAAGTGAAAAATATTCGGATTAAAATTTCTGATCCGGCGAGAGAGAATTCCGTGCCAGACGTTGGCGGACACGCAGTGGTAACTGGTTTAATTAACATCGCCAACACGCGAGTTCTCAATCTCCTCTCAAAACGAAGAATTTATTTTTGGCACCAAGGCGGATGGATGAATCACCTCGGGCCATTAATAGATTTCAATAAAAAAAAACACCCGACGGTGATCAATGAAAATAACAATGCCCACGAGCTTACTTCTTCCATTTCGGAACAAAAGATTCCGGTTACGCTCATCTATGTCCATTAATTTTTGTTGTTCCACATTTTAGTCCGACGGGATAATACCCAATACCGGGATAACACGTTTTTCATTAGGGTAGAGATATGACTCCAGTTAAGTGATTTGTGATTGTATTCACTGGGGATTTAAATATATTTCTAATAAAAATGGCCAGGTTTTCAGCAAAGTCTTTTTTTTTCATTCTTCGTCCAGTATTTTTATATATACAAATGAAAAAACAACAGAAATTTATTAAAATTAATTTTGGTAAACTTTCGGATGATGGAAGTTAAATCAGGCATAAGATTATTATGCTAATTTCCCTATTTTAATTACTTGTTTCTATTAAGAGTTTATTTTTGCAGTTCGTCTTTTTATAAAACCGCGACACTCCATGTAAATTATTATTATTATTATTATTATTATTATTATTATTATTATTATTATTATTATTATTATTATTACACGTCATCTCTGACATCACTTTGCAATAAAACTCTCCTAAATGCAGAACTTTGGTTTCATTGTATCCTTGTATGGAACCTACTTCCCATAAGAATTAAAACCAAATTTTTTTTTTTTAAATAAATATTTTACAAAATAATGATTGCATGCAAGAAATGGGAGCTTTGTGAACCTATCGGCTATAACAAAAAAGTAGCTTCTCACTTTGTGTGTTGTGTTTTTTTTTTACCTTGTGTATTGCGGGCTGTACAAGGTTTTCAAACTCAAGCGCAGAACTTGTTTTACACACCCTGGTCACTTTGCTATTGAACAGTTTCTGGCAACCGCGAGCTAATAGCTTGTAAGCGCATGACAAAGTAGAACGGCCGCAAGGATTGCATCCGACCAGTGCTGTGAAGCACTTGCATCTATACCTAGCATTTCCCGCCACAGTTACTCTTCACATATTCAGAGCCACTGCACATTGACCCATGATGAACAGCTGGACGTAGTAATCAAAATGTCTATATTAACGTCAGCTGCTGTCAGGAATTTTTACATAAACGTCGAGTTGGTTGCGTGAATACTTTTCTCTTAATGTGACAGTTTGACCGCTATATTGTACATATCGGTCTCATCTCTGTTGGTCACAACTGCAAGGTTAAGTGGGTCTCTCTCTCTCCTCTCTCTCTCTCTCTCTCTCTCTCTCTCTCTTCTCTCTCTCTCTCTCTCTCTCTCTCTCTCTCTCTAACAATACGACTATGACGAACGTTCACCATACGCTCAGCTTGAGACATCTGTGTTGTACCTGGTGTCTTGCGATTCTTCGAATGCCATTCTGCCATGTTGCTTTCGAGGGTGGGTGGGGGGGAGGTAGCGTCTTGGTCGCTGTACCATAAAACTCAGGGAATTTTACTTTTGCTTCTAATCATTCTGTTTATCTCAGCATCTTACAAACCGAATTAGAGAGACAAACGTTTATTACAAATACCTTCAGCAAGTTAACGCCATTTCATCATAAAACGGTTCTTGCCACAAACACTCTGGATATGATGGCGACAGGAAAAGATCGCCGGAAAGAGGGTTTTCCAGTTAGTTCTACTAACAGATGGAGGAGTGTAAAATACTAGCTCGGCATTTGCAGATGACGAGTTTGGATGAGCTGACTCTTGTCCAGCCGCAAATCTCGGAACAGCTGGTTTTACGCCTGTGAAGTTTTTCGGTCGGGCTAAGGGTTAGGGGTGTTGCCCAAAGGGAAAACTAGAATCGACCCTGTCGCTGTTCTAGAACAAGTTCTGACCAGACGCACTGCTGCGCACGTTCATGAAAAGCCTGGGATGTTTGAGGAAAGTACGCGAGATTACGATAACTGTACTGACCAACCATGTAGCCGCACGGAACTTTAAATTGTTTTGTCCTGACTGGATCCCCCACCGGTACAAAGGGAGGTAATCGATAATGGCGGAGTGACTTGTCCCGTAATAATACTTGTTGCGAACGCCGAACGTTGTTTTACCTCCACCGATTTCCCCTCTCTATACCTGAAGGATTCACCTATAAAAGACTCTAAACTTTAATCCCTCGGACGTTCGCTTGATTAACAGCAGCCCGGTAGGCGTGCCATGGCTACGTTACTAACGGAAGGTCAAAGCCTGATTCAGGTGATCGCGGAGAAGATGAAGGATAAAATGCCTACTGTTCTGCAGACAAGACGCTTATCGTCCCGACACGAAAGAGATCCGGCCCCGACCCCCGACCCCACGAAAGAACGACACTCGTGAGGCGCCCGCTCGAAGGAAGCACTTTCGAAAAGCTAGCAGGACGTTTTGGTTGATCTTATTACTGCTACAGCACAACCAAAATCGATCAGGAAGTTAAGTAAGCTTTTAAAGCCCTTTCTGTGCTATAACTTATCGATTTGTCTTCTGATAAAATACGCGGCGAAATCTTAGTGTAAATTAAATATTTTCACTTTGTTTTCAATGTGAGCTACTGCCACCAGGAAAGAAAGCTTGCTGCAGTGCGACAATCGTCCAAAAGTTGCAGTTCCTGACGTAGAAACGCAACCGAAAAGTCTTTGCCTATATACCCCCCAAAATTATACACTTCGCGTGCGTACTTTATATATTCCTCCTCTTAAATCATCGTCTACAGCTGTAGATATTAAACGACGAGGTCGTGTAGAATCGTGGTTTCTGCAATTAACCGCCCTGTGCAGCCAGGCACGTTCTTTTTTTTAGCTATTCTGTCTGTCTGCGATGGGAAACCCATGCTCACGAACGAAAACAACTCATGCTATGAGAGGTTCGTCAGACTAAGCCGGTCCTCAACAGCGATCGAACTCAGGCTCGGAGTCTGGTAGCCTACGCACTCGTACGGCCCCGCCTCGTTGGTTTTTGTTATTTTTTCCTTCTTATTCTTGAACCGTTTCAAAACTGCAGTTTACCGTGTTTTCGTTCTCTGTTAGAAAGAAGCCAATTTACCCAACAACTAACGAACTCTTTTCTGTAATTTGCCTACTTCATTACATTGAGGGGAAATTTTAATAATCAATTAAACTTTTGATACCTTTTCAATATGATTAGATGACGCCATAATTCCTTAATCAGGAAGATACTTCGAGCACCACAGTTGTGCAGTAGAATTTACCATTTGGCATCCCTGCAAACTTTAACTATATCACTTCAAAAGAGCTAAAGCCGCTGGAATAGAGTTTCTGAAGTATTGCGATCTGTTAACATGTCATGCGACCTGGTGCATATTTTACCAGTCTCCTTTTCTCTAGGCTTAGGAGAAAGGAATGATAACTTCCGTCACTTGGCGACTTGTTCGTGAGTCACTAATGTTCTAGTAACGACAGCACGCGAAACTGTGCATCGACAAGCGCGACATTTAGATGCATTACAGTGCCTACCTGTCAAAATTTTCAACTTTTTAAGAAACGGGGTCTTGGGTAATACTGTAAGTAAAAGAACACTCCGGATTCCATGCTCAGTATATCAGCTGGTCTTGGTTGCGCTGCTGCCGTCGTTGACCGGAAAAAAGTGCGAGAACAAGCGAGTGAATAATTATCAGTGCAGTAGAAAAATTATAAATATAGAAGCCTTTTTTTCTCTCTTTTCATATTTAATATTTTGAGAGATCTTATTTTATGTAATTTATATCAAGAATAGATTTTCAAAAGGTGCTGAAGAAATTTTATTAATTCTAAGAGAATATGGATGATGATGATGATGTATTTATTTCATAAATTTTTTTTAAAAATGATGGTTGATTTTAAGGAAATGTTGTAACAATAGTAATAAACGCTAAATAATACGGAGAATAATTTTTATAATAAGCCGATCGTTTTTTTTGAGTTCTGCTAATTTATAACGACAGTTCGACTGCTTTGTCATAAGTCCAAATTAGTCTTCGAATTCGGTACCGTCTAATTTGTTTCCCTCAGTTCATTTTCATCATTACAGATGCTAATCTTTTCTGGGTCTCATTTTGGATCACGCGTGAAATATGCCGTGACCAATTATTCAGCAACAAATGCGAGACGGCAGAAAAATCATTACCATAGGAGAGATAGCAAAGCCACCCGTATGGCTGGCTGGCTCCTGAACTCGAATACTAGGTTCCTGATGGCGAACGCCGTCTCGACAGGTAGAATTTTCTACATTTCTGTGACACGCAAATAACCTACTAAACTCGTCCAAATCAGTGAAATATTCAAAGTGCGTGCGTGTGTGCTCTGTTGTTTTTCCTTTCTCTTTTAACAATTTTTTCCTGCGAATTCGGCATTCAGCGGTTCTACAGAAGCAGTTCGCTCTTCTCTTTTGTACACTTATAGAGTGGGGAATGATTTATCGACTAAGGGGTGACGTCACAAACTGATAACATGCAATATAGGTAGCTAGGATGCACAATTTTCTACGCACGTCCTCTCAGATGTCTTACAGCCTGATTGTGATCGAACTCAGTCACGGAAATTTCTTAAGAGAATGCGCGAGTACTTAGGAAAAGGAGACGAATGGCAAAGTTGAAAAAGGGAAAAGCATTCAGAAGCACGCGAGGATTTTTCATATGCTAATAGAGTTCATAAAAGCAGCTTAGATTCTAGAAAAGGCTGCTTCTCAAAATGAGGTTGTAGACTAATCCATTGCAATAAAATACGTTTGGTAATAAGACTTTATTATGCTTAATATTTTCCAATCTTCTGCAGCCGTCATCACAGGATTAATTGACACTATTCAAGCTAGATTTATATATATTTTTTTAATCAAAACTACTGCTTTCAAATACATCAGCAACTTCATAAGAACGTTTTTAGTTAGTGATGTGAATAAATAGAGGAAATTACTTTAAATACGAACAAATGACTTATCATATGAGTGTCAAAAACCACTAAAGTTTAGAGAGAGAATGTCAAATGAAGGACCTCTATGTATTCATTATTCGTAATTCTTACTTTATTTATGCAATCGTCGAATGTCCTTGAGAGTGTATCAAAGGCATTTTAATTAATTAATTTTGACGTTTTCTTATTTATTAGTCTGTTAATATTAATTAAAATGGATGAGATCAGCATAAAAGGTCTATGAAGAGTTATCCATGAAGTAACATAAAGTTTTAATTAACTTATTAATGAATATTGCTACGAAAAGTAATAAATGAGTAAAGCCGGTAGACATACTACGATAGATTCAGCGGTTCTGTATCAGCTTACCAACCTGCATCATTGACATTCAAAATGCAGCAGAACTACCTAACAGATATGAAAAAGATTGATGTGTATGTAAATTATTCCCGAATAGAAATATGGGACAGCAGTTTACTGACTTAACCCTCCGTATGCCACGCCAGTTTTTACCTTACTTAAAGACCGCTTTTGGTGGAGTCCAGAAGCTCTAGTTGTTATTTGCGTTCAACTGACTGAAATATTTATTCAACTCATTTGTAGTGCAAAACAAGGTTGAGTTAGAGCGATACAAGGGGATATACTGTGCCACAAGTCCTATGGCTCACGTTCTGCTGAATGATGCAGATTTGAAGGATAGTTGAGGAGGGGGTAAAATACAAATACACACCAGGTGGTTTAGAGAGGGTTAGCAACACCAAGTAAGTCATTTCAGATAAGAGAAATTACGCGTGTTAAGAACAACGTTGATCTTCTTCGATGATTCATTTCATAAGAGTGGGATGCATTGCACCGTCGCTATGCGCACTCTAGCCAAGTGCATCCGTGCTTCAGCAGTGGTTTATCCTTCTGACTTTTCCTTGTCATAGGAGACTTGCCTCGTCCCTCGCCTTTAGTCTCTCTATCTGGGTGCCTATGCAGGCCACCCCCCAGCAGCAACTGGAGCAATGCCAGTAAAATACCTCGCTCAAGGGTCACAACAATGCGCCGGCAGCGGGAATTGAACCCAGAACCCTTAGGTTCTAGAGCCAACACACTCGCCACTGAGCCACATCGGCCTGGACGGCTCTTGCATTGAACGTCGGGCCGGATACCAAAATCAAAGGTGGTCATAAGAAAGACAAGACTTTTATTGTTCGATCGCATGAGAATTTTTGTTGTTCTTTCGAGGAAGACGTCAACAGTATTTATCTCCATGTAGCAATGTTCAGTCGTAAACGTTGTTTTATGGAATAAAGAATAGTCTCCTGATTTTATTAACTTTTGACTGATCACACACACCCCGGAGGGGGGGTGGGATGGTAACAGCTCCAAGAAAACTTGCGAGACGAGAGTATTCCAACCTTTTTATAGCGAACTAAAACCGTTCTGATAGTTTCCCTATAAACAAGGTTATAGAGTGCATCAACAACAGCCCAGTTCCATGGGTTCGCCAGAAGTGGAGACAGCTCCCTACCAATATATTATCAGCCCAAATCCCTTTCTTATTTTGTTAATAAACCCATTTTTCTCGCTTGTAAATCGAACTCGTTACCAGTCCAGTCCCGTCAGCAGGTCCAGTAGTGACGTCGTGTACACCAGAAATTTTGCATCACCCCTAGGTCTGCAATAACAAAATCTGTGTTCGAATCAAGCTTATGACCCCTTCTACTCCTAAATCAGTTTCCTCTTCGTCATGATTTATAAGGTCTTTTCCAAAATCGTGTATTTGCACCACACTTTTCAATTTTTTGTCGTCATTTCCCCCATGTGGGCAACTACAAAACGGTATTCAGCTTTATAAATTAATGTAAAAATTATTATGTAAATTCAGTAGGTTTAATTCATATTTATCAAGCAAATTTTTAAAAATTCTAGAATAATGCAAAACGTTTGGCCACGTCTGTAGAAGTCTTCCATTAATCGACCTAGAAGGAAACAGGAGAATCTGAAGGAATCCCGGCAGGATGAGAAAGAGCGAAAGGGAACTATGATGTAGGGAATGGTAAATTTCAGTAGTTCAGCTTACAGCTGCTTACCGATGTCTTAGCTGGATTTCACTACCCGTGAAATTGGCAGGTAAGTTAGTTAAATTTTTAAAAATATTTTAAATGAGGGATTGTTTCTTTTTAATTCTTTGTGAAGGCTGAATCTCTTTTCCAGACAATCCTTGCGATCTTTGTTTTGTTTTGTTTTTCTTTCTCAAAATGTCAGAATAAATAAATAACCAAGAAATAATATAATCAAAAATATAGCAAACAGATCGCCCGCGGTAAATTTGTTTGAATGCCGTGCCAGACAGCAACATACCAAGTTCTGTTCTCAGTTCTCTCTCTCGAACCAATTCTGCACGCATGCTGTGGTCGTCCAAGTCATCTCTGTTCACAACCAATCGCAGATGGCTTTGCGGAACATATCGGTTAATTCCCGCTATATCAGCCAATCACGCGCCGGTTTAAGACACTCGGAATTCCGTTGATCATTAAAGCCTTATAATAGGACATGCCAGAGTCGAGCATTTCACTCGGAATGGTTGCCGGAGTTCAGAGAATATGTGATAAGAGTACTTTCATTTTCCGAAAGATTTATATTTATTTCTCGCATTGATGGATGCGCCAAAAAGAGTACATTTTGGTCCGACGGAAAAAAAAAAAAAAATATCCAGGCACATCCTTGTTGTTGAGACATTTGCACTTATGTAACCTTTAGAAATATCCTGAGATTAAAATATTTTAAAAAATTCTATGAAAAAAAAAAAGAGATTGAAACATGATTTCGGAGTTTCCGGAAAGCAGGTGAGTTGTCCCCCCTTCTACATCTTCAAAAATGTCAAAAAAAGAGAGTATTTTATTTACTAGAGAAGCAGATATATCAGGTACTAAAACCGCTAGATATTTAGTTATGTAATAAATAACGGGAATTTCTGAATCCCCGACATGCTGGCAACAACATCAGCTGAGAGTAACATTCTCCAGAGAGCGACAGTATAGCAGATATCGTATTTGTTAGATCTCAGCTGTTTGGCTGTCAGTGTTTAGGAACTTTCAATTTGCGCTCCAATTCCACAGGAAAAAAAAAAAAAAAAAGAAGAAGAAGAAGAAAAGATGCCGGAGGCGGACATCGAAGGTTCACAAAACATGCACAGCCATACCTCATTAGCTGACAATGTTTGATTGCCTCACAAATAAACATTTGAAAACTGTCGGTACTAAAAACAAACAGAAACCTAGTTACCAGCAATTCCTTTGGCAATTCTCTCGGGCCCTTGCAGTTCGTGAGAAGGGATATGGTTTTTCTATTAGCACATTCGAGTCAATGAGGGTCCTTATTTCCCTAAAACTCATTCCACTAAATAAACAACAATAACAAGAAAAAATTACTGGTGTCATTATACGGATTACTGCAGCATTAGTCATGGTAATTGTGAGACCATCGTCTTCATGCAAATATCTAGTTGTTATTATAATAATAATAATAATAATAATATAATAATAATAATAATAATAATAATAATAATAATAATAATAATAATAATAAGTTAGATTTACCGGATAAACTGGCGGGGATGAGTAATGCGGTTCGGTTTTAACGAACTCCGCCTCTGAAGTCCATCGGGGCACTTTGCACCCAGTGGGCGGAATTCTCTGTCCACCCCTATTTATTTCTTTTTCTCTGTTAATCTTCTCTTTCTAATTCTGTGTATAAGCTGTTTCTGAATCCGTCCTCATGTATTCGGTATAAAAGACTTCGGCCTTCAACATGTGTCACCTATTGCCTAGACAGAAATGCAACTTCAATCTGTCAGTAAATATTCTGTCCTAAAGTCCATATTACCACTAAATATCACTTAAACTCCCGGACTTTATCAGTAAGTGCCGCGTATAGTTTATCTTTACTGAACAATATTCGTGTAATGTATCTTTTTAAAGTCAGGGTTCGTATAAAGTCCATCTTTGTCAGTAAAAGTAACGTTGGCGTTGTCTTTATCTGTGTTAACAGAATGAACAGTTTCGAGATATCTAGGGAAATCCGTCTTTAATACCATTAAATAATGTCCAAAAAAATCACTATACCGTCTTCTTAAATTCTATTATTATTATTATTATTATTATTATTATTATTATTATTATTATTATTATTATTATTATTATTATTATTATTATTAAGCAAAGAATTTGCATGCATAAGCTTTATATCCTTTTTCATCACCAGCTCCTTCTGCAGGAGATCAGGCGGCAGGAAGCCATTTCGCTGTACTCAGATTTTGCCCTCTTTCTTTGAGTTACAGGGAAAAGAGAATCCAGGAAGTGATTTAGTCAGTAAATCGAAATGTTCAGATTTTAAAAAAAGCCAAAGAACAACTACTAAAATCGAATATTTAAACAAACAGAAATCAAAAATGGAACTTAGAATCAGAAAATCTTTATATTCCTTACAGCCCGAATGTTAAATTCGTTGAATGCCAACAGGGACTTTGGTTTAATTTAAAATAAGTATCTATAAATTGGAACACGTGTGTTTGTACTAGCGTTATTTTTGTTATAATTCAGAGGATTACGTGCCAAAAATATTTTGTACTCACGAAATCCTAAGTGCTTTATGTTTATTATCTGGAAACAGTTCGAACCACAGGGCAGTTCGATTTTGTCTCATAAACAAGATAATAAGTCAAATTAGGAATAGGTTAATAACTGATACCTCTGGACACGGCCATCAATTGTTCTGGCCACCTATTTTTCACTGTATCATTGCTCAGAGAGAAAACACGTGCCCGCCCTACAGTTTCTAAATGAGAAGTTCGTTTGTACTTTAGAAACTGAGCTGCAATTTCCACGATGATTTGTTATTTCGTTTAATGTTTTAAATGGCTAAATATTTTTTTTTTATACCGATTCTCTTGTGGTTATCTTTTGAGAGCGCCGATATACGGTCACGTAACGAAGCTGGCAACCCCATCATTTTCATTTCTTATCTCGCCAAATGCGCATTCCAAAAAAACCGTCGTTTCGAGCTAACTTCGTGACGGGCGGATACAGCAGCAGAGCAGGGAGCCTTCGAGGTATCAGTTACAAATTCTATCTACACTAACCGGAGATCATGATTACAAATTCGCAAAGATCGCTGCATGGATTTCGAATTAGAAAACTGTTTTTCTTTTTCTTTTAGTAGCAGAATTATTAACGACTAAAAGTAATTTACCGGCAGGTGTACGTTATTTGTGATAAGGCAGGCGCACCAGTGTACGAATTGCGTTGATGAATATTCCTTTTCTCGCCCTAACCACGATGGCTTCCCACCTCTGTATGCTCACAAAACTAGGCTGAGGGAAAAGCATCCTGGTTTGAGACGTCGCGAAGTGTCGTTACGACACTGCCGGTACATTTTGAGACTGACACCGCAAAGGCATGGCTCGGCTTACGTTCGATATCAGTGACTGCGGATCGATTAATTGGCTAGCCGGCGCGCACTGGCACTCCGGCCTCGGAAGTAATAATAAAAAAAAAAAATTGCCCTTTTAAATGTTCAAGCGCCGCCGTATTCTGGTCGGGTTGATGTTTTTGATCGAATTCAGTTTATTCTTTTCTCTCTCTCGCTCGGTTTACCAACGTTTCGCCTCCGCATCGATATTCTCCACATTCCGGTCGCCATTTGTAGGTGCTGTGAGCCATGATGGCGGTTGCCATGGCGATGCCTAAGGCTGGGCTTTTAGCTAGCTTAGATTTACGGCTCAGCCCCTTCGCTCCAGTAGCAATGCATACAATCAGTCACTATTCCTGCCTAAGCTAGCTCAAATACAAATAATCCTTTTTTAAAAAAAAAACAATAAACGTTTCTACAAATTTAAAATAGAAATATTTACCTTCAAATTTCCTAAAGTTATCTTTATTAAAATAATTTTATGTAGCAACTAGGTATATATGTATGTATATAGGTAACAATGATGCTCTGACTAAATGTACCTATATCGAAGGATTTCTTCAACAGATCCATGGCCCATTATTTCATCAGAACAGAGCAGCTGTCCGTACTTCCCCGTGAGTTACGTAAGTTTTACGAGTTTCAAGTAAGGCAGCCAGCCCATTAAGAAAAACAGAATCATTTTCCCATTTTATATCTTTCTCAGGCTGCAGAATACCCGGCCGTCACTTGGCGACCGGCTGTATCCAGAGGAGCTGGTCCTGACAAGATGCTCAGCTAAGCAGCTCCGTGACAACTAACCGCATAGTTCGCCAACAAATAATCAATACGCAATGCTTGCCTATTTAATTTCTTCTTCTTTATTTTATCATTTTTTTCAACAAAAAAATGCTAATAATAAAATTATCTGTAGATATGATTGGTATAGCTGAATGTGAGCGAGCGAGGCGGTAAACAGCATTGTTTTAAGTGTCAGGACGAGTCACGAGGGTCGCCGTTGTGGCCGGCTCCCGGTCCTCATCGAGCGGTGTAACATCAGCGCCTGTCCGCGCTCACTTCTTTACACAGTGGAAACTGCCAGTCACAGCTGGCTGGAGTAGACTCTCTCCAAGCCGCTCAAATTGATTGCTACTCCAAACGTTTGGAACACCTCTTTTGCCTATCTAATATTTCTCTACAGATTTAACGACCTTGGGGTGAACTATTTTCCTGTTGTTGTTTTCTTACTTTCCATAAGTGCTATTCTCTCTCTCTCCCTCCATCGATCTCTTTCTTCTTTTATCGATCTCTCAATCCCTATCTTATTCTCTCTCTCTCTCTCTCCCTCTCTCTCTTCTCCTCTATTGACGTCATCTCTCTCTCTCTCTCTCTCTCTCTCTGCACTGATTTCATATCTCTCTCTGTACTGACGTCATCTCTCTCTCTGTACTGATGTCATATCTCTCTCTGTACTGACGTCATCTCTCTCTGTACTGATGTCATATCTCTCTCTGTACTGACGTCATATCTCTCTCTCTGTGTACTGACGTCATCTCTCTCTGTGTACTGACGCCATCTCTCTCTCTCTCTCTCTTCTCCTCTATTGACGTCATCTCTCTCTCTCTCTACTGACGCCATCCCTCTCTCTCTCTCTCTCTCTCTCTCTCTCTCTCTCCATTTTAATTTCCTCGATAGAAAGAAAGTGAATTAATAAAAGAATCATATTTTCTAAATTCATATTTCGTTACCTTTTTTTTTTCAAAAATTTATTTTATGTAGCAGCAAAATTCCATTCAAGTTTAAAATTATTCTGAATTTGTGTTAACGAGAATGCGTTGTTTTTATTTTGTGCTATTAGCCAGATACTTTAAATTATTTCAACCTGTTGCACAAGCAGACTTAGATGTGTTGGTACCAATTGGTTAGGCTCCATTTAAGATATGCGTTACAGGGTTAGAGATTTTACTCAAACTAAGACATTAACGGAAGGCGTCAGGAGCCCCCAACGCTAACTTCTATAACGACGCCTGAACTCTGACGATTAAGATGAGGCTGTTTTCCAAGTTTACAACGAAACCTTGTGGTGATGCTAGTGCTCAGGAGATAAGCCGGCGGCTTTCAATGCAGCTACTTTTATCGGATGAAAACACCGGACAGTAACTATTGGCACATTTAAAGCAGTGATCGCGTTAAGAACCTCCCTAGACTATCAACGAAAGGCAGAGAAAACCTCCGTGAAGTACTGGGAACAATAGCAAGACTTGCCATGCATTGTCACGAGTACTGACACTTTCAGAATGATATAAGACACGGAGGGGGGGGTTAGAAAATAATCATAGGAAAGACTTGACTTCGGCTTAAGGAAGACTCTGAGGAACGAAGATAAATACTCACAAATAAATAACGCATACAGTTAGCTTAATAGAACAAAGGATCGCAAAGATGCACATGTAATGTAAGTAATCCTGAATATACTGTACCGCATATTTTATTATTGTGAATAACTACAAAATACGCGCAATGCCACTTTTTAGAAATGAATGCAATAGCATTTCAATGACTAAAGATTCTATCAGTCAACTATTGTCAGGAAGAAAAATACCAAGAGCAAAAGTTTTTATTTTAACCCTGTTCGCTGCCGAAAAGTCTATTTATAAAGAACACCCAGTGCAAAAATATGCTTAACTTTTTAAAATATTAGCTAGTTTAATTTGTGTGGTAGCAGTCTCTGACCCTATCGATGATCACAATTTGCACAGGTTTTAATCCCATTATAACGGAACCTTTTACCGGATGTTACGTCCTAATCTACCAATGTTTCAATTCTAATATAACAGTTTTTTAAAAACCGGATGCGATGTTCTGATCTGCTGATGTCTCACTTTCAGTATAGAGGAACCTTTCTCTTAATTGTGACGTACTGATCTACACACGTCTCAGCTCTAACATAAGGAAGCCCTTCACTAGATGTGATGTCCCCGTCCAACGACGTTTCAATTCCAATATAACAGTTTTTCATTGGGAGCGATATCCAGATTTGTTGATCCATATTCTCGGCCAAGGAGAGGATCAAAAACTATTACTGGTTTCAAAATTATTTGAGAAGAGACTTAGACACATTTGAAATCATTAGAACTTGCTAGTGCTTTGAAGAGTATACGTTATTTTTTAAGGCGTAAAATACAGTCATAGAACTCATGTGAGGCACTGATCATAGAGGTGTGGAATGATGTCACCTGCTATAGTAGTGTGTCGTCAGGGTTGACTGGTTTAAAAACTAGATGGACAAGTGCTTGTCGAACTCTGAGGACTTTAAGAAGCTTTGATGACGGTTCACGTTTTTGTAACTACTATACTATACCATATTAAAAACAACACTCCATTATTGCGTAATTACTACACCTGGCTGACATTTAGCCAATTGTGTTAGTTTCAACCAATGCCACGTTAAATTATTCTATTTAGAAATAACTCTGGACTAAATAACAGATATTTCCTATCGAAAAACAACTGCAATAAAACAAGTCAGCAAATGTCTGCTAGAACTCTTAAAATTTAGTCAAGTACAAGTCAGAGAAATAGAATGCGTTTTCGCTATTTTGTTCAGGGTTAGTGAACGTGTATAAGTTAGGTTGAATACGTAAAATAACAGGAACTAGATCCTTTGTTCTTTTCATTGCTTTCTTTGAAGGTGTCTGCGGATCCGCACGTGCGCAGCACTCGTCTCACACAATTAAAAAAAAAAAAAAAAATATATATATATATATATTCCATCAAAATACCACTTTTGTAAATACGTTCTCCTAACCAAAATCAAGAAATCACTGTCATTTCTATAGGAAATGGCGCTGTAATTGGCCGCGTTTCCATAAAATGTTTCGTAATAATAATGATAACCATTCCTTGACAATTGTACAAATAATATTTTATCTGAAATTTTATAAAATCGATAATACTGGCTTGTTTGGTAAATTCGGTCTCCCGATTACAGCATAACACCGACGCATGCTCAGTAATATGGAATAGCAAACCGAATATTGGTGATTCGAGTATGGTGGAGCAGCACTGGAAACCAATCACCTGTAAAGTCTGGGATACAACTTAGCGTGGCGCCACACCAGAGTTCTTAAGTAAAAAGAACTACCAGCTCGAAAGACGGTCAAAGGTCCATCACCACTGCTCGTTAATCAACCCTATGACATCGAGTGTGATCGTTCCGACGCCTACTGTAAAGTTTTGGAACACAACTGCTCATCAGACCACCGATCCTGTGAGGATTTTAAAACCCAAGACCGAAATCAAGGCGTCATAATGAAGAAGGAAGTCAGACGAATTGCGAAATTCTGTTAAGCTATAAATTTGCGCTAAAGAAAAATCAATAACTCGATCTCAACCATACCCAGTCGATAAACCTCCAGAAATTTAATTAAAGGATGCGTGACCGTGTTTACTTTCTTATGAAATTTGCTTTTTTAGGTATCTTCTTTCAACCTGCGTGCCGGTGTCGGTAGCTAGGGCGTCATCCACCAGAAGAACCCCCCCTGGTGTCAGTTTCCTAAACCAAACGGACAACATTATCTTGGTATAGTACGAGGTCTGTCCAAAAATAAACCGAACTTTTTTTAAAAAAAACAAATTTATTGCTTTACGTACAATTTAGTCAGACTTGTCTCCTTCAAAATAGTTCCCTCCACTGTTCATGCACCGCTCCCAACGTTTTCCCCAGTTATGGAACGTGTTTTCAGGGATGGTGCGCAGTTCTTGTAGCGAATTTTCTTCGACCTCTCCTATCGTCTGAAATCGGTGAACTTTCAGGGTGGATTTCAACTTTGGGAACAAAAAAAATCCCCAGGGGCCAAATCCGGAGAGTAGGGCGGCTGGGGGATGAGTCTCGTCTCGTGCTTTGCCAAAAGGTCACGGATAAGGAGTGACGTGTGAGCAGGTGCGTTGTCGTGGTGCAACATGCAGGTTTTGTTTTTCCATGCCTCAGACCACCTCCTTCGCACTGCCTCTCTCTCAACCGCCTCAGGACATCCAAGTAAAACTCTTCATTGATCATCTGACCAGGTGGAACAAACTCATGATGAACGACGCCCTTCCAATCAAAAAAGACGATCATCATCACCTTCACATTTGAGCAACTCTGACATGCTTTTTTGATCACGGCGACGATGATCCAACCCACTGTGATGACTGCCTTTTTGTTTCGACATCGTAGCCGTACACCCACATTTCGTCACCTATTATGACACTTTTCAGAAAGCTTTCATCAGCATTTGAACGATCAAATAGCTCCTGACCGACTGTTACTCGGTTCTCCTTTTGTTCATCTGTCAGCAGACGCGGCACAAATTTTGCAGCTACACGATGCATGTTCAACTTTTCTTTTAAAATCATGCGGCACGAACTTTTACAGATGCCTACTTCTCCAGAAACTTCATGGACAGTCAGGTGACGATTTCCACGGATCACAGCACGCACTTTCTCGATGCGATCGTCGTCCGTTGTCGTGGAAGGTCGTCCAGATTTGGGATTGTCTTCGGTGGATGTTCTTCCCGATTTGAAATGATGGTACAACTCATGACATCGCGTACGGCTCAAACAATCCTCCCCATAGGCCTGTTGCAACATTAGAAAAGTCTCCGTAAAAGTTTTTCCCAAATTGAAACAGAATTTCACACAAACACGTCGCTCTTCAAGATCCTTCATTGTTCAACTTGCCACAAATCGCCGAGTGCAATAAACATACGTTCACTCCAGCGTGTGTAGATCGATGACTAACTGGCGTGGCGTGATGCGGCTATTATTAGACTGAAGGTCGAGGTCACCGATACGCAGCACTGCAGTCGCGAGCACGCTGCGCCGGCTGGTTGGCGCGCCATTTTAAAAGTTCGGTTTCTTTTTGGACAGACCTCGTATAACATATTAAAATGTTTGCGCGTTTTAATCTTAAAGTGTTGCGACATCTGTTATCTTTCCTTAATTTCATCTGTTTCTTCTTTTTTAGTTGTTTTTGACTTTATTTAAATGTCAACAAAACTTACAGATCTAAAATGGCATCCTGCAAAATCTTAAGTTAAAAAGAAAAAATGCAATTTAAATAATAAATAGGCTCAGTTCAGCCTTTACAAAATGAACGTAAAACAACAAGAAAAAGGCTCGTAGTGTTAATCTAATGAAAATATACCGATAGCTCAAATTATTATTATTATTATTATTATTATTATTATTATTATTATTATTATTATTATTATTATTATTATTATTATTGGGACAACAAGAGAATTATACTTTGGATCATTTTCTATGTTGTTTTACTAGCTTTAGTTTAAATGACGTTTGTTACTTTTTACTAAAAAAAAGCTACAAGGGAGATAACTGTTGGGTTTGTTTCCCCCCCCTTCTTTGAAAAAAGAACTCCAGTTGCCGTCTTTGACAATACTAATGAAATAATAAAAAGCTTTAAATTTTCGAAAATAATGACGTATAGCTAGAGAGGAAAAAACATGCTGCATTTACACTAGTGAACTCAAAACAAAAGGTTTCAGAACACCGTGTTTTACAAGTTTTAAAAAATTGCCAAATAATGAACAATTTACAAATATATGCTAAATATTAGATCTGCCGCCATCGATTTTTAGATATGGCCGCTTGACTAAAAATTAGTTTTGGCCATCATTGGCTAATATAATATATTGTTTATCTATATGCTTATAAGATTTCCAATTTTTATAAATAGTCAAACTAATCCGCATTTTTATTTAAATTACAAAATCATAACATAATTTAAATCGAATAGTCAAAAATACTACAATACCATATATGGGTATAGACAAGAACATTTATTACATTCTTTATCAACACGTGGAGATATTCATGAGGTGTTACATACTAATAAAAGTGGATGTATCCAGAGAAGAAAGATGCTATGCAAGTACAAAGTAGATTAAGAATTCAGTAGCTAACAAGTTTTTAGCTATTTGGGGAAAAGGATTAATTCCAACACCAGGAAAGGATTCTGTGGTTCGCATACCAATGAAGGTCGTGAGCTTTAAATGCGTAAGAACATCGCATGATCTCGAAAAATTTCAAAGTTAGTTGGATCAGCTACTTGATGTTCTACATAATGACATTACTGATACTAGAGAGCGGTCCTTCTTAGAGGGCCAACAGTATTTTCGCAAAATAATGCTATCTGGAACTGATTTAGAAAAAAAAAGAAACCATGAAACTACAGAACCGTGGAGAGGGTGAGAAACAAGAACTGGGGAGAAAATGGAAAGCGAAGCAGGAGGCTGGAATATGGAACAGGTCCACAGTGGGTAATGCTGACAGCGATAATGATGGAATTTGGACAAATAATGAGATAGGTGACCAATAGTTGACTACTGCAAGCTTAAAAAGTTTTGACAAACTCCCTCAATAAACAAAGTACCCAACTTTTCGCAAGAACTCCCTCGTACTGGGGTTTGTATCATCGGTCAACTGGTTTTGTCTCGAATGCTTTGCTACAAGATTGTAGCACCCTGACTGCTGACTCAATGAAAAGGGAACCTATCGAAAGTGAAAGCCTCAACAAAAGAGTATGATTAAGGAGTTACAGAGGCAGGAAATAACGAAATAAAACATCATCAGCTTTATTTTGACGAAAAAATAAATGAAGTTGACATTATTTTAAAAAGACAAAACTTAGCAAACAACAACAACAACAAAAAAACGGGAATTAAACAGAAACTGCGGAGCCCAGTTTATTGGTAACCAACCACTGCCATTGCTGCTTCAATTAGCGAAAGAATGAATAATCTTCTGTATGCAAAAGGTGTGAGATCAGATACAATCGGTTTTGATGAAACTGAAGTAAACACAGGGCATATCGGGGGCATTTTTACCCTTTAACTCGAGATGAAATCTGGTTATTGTCTTATTTGCCTGCTCGTTTGCAATGAACATCCTCTTCGTGTTGTTGACTGATCGGACGGAACCTGGGCCCAAAGACTTCAGAGGACCAGTTGGAAAACTCCTTCCTGATTGTGGGAAAAAAAAACAAAAACAACACAAGATTCTTCGAGTTATTAAAATGTGAAACCAAAATACGGAATTTTCTGAAATGTTAGACGCAGTCCGCTAGAAAACTTCTTACTGCCCAGAAACTGTTATATATGTCAGCCTCGTCGGGCTGCTACGTCTGAAGTGAAGGAAGATAGTGGAAGAGCAGAAGCTCGGGGTCCCTGCATCATCAGAACACTAAGAGAGACTTCCGCCTCACTCACATGCCATCCATTTTGCAGTTAAGCATAAAAAAATGGCAAGATCTGATTTTTATAGCGAAATAAATCACCTACACTCCAAAAAAGGATGCCACTACTTTACCCATAAAAGGTACAACCTCTAGAATTTTTCTCGTGTTACTATGTATAAATTCTAGCGAGGCCAGGCAGCGGACCTCCGCTTTAAAAATAAAAAAGAAAATCCCTCGTCGTTCTTGTTGCGCAACTCGCTCTCCGTGGCGGCACTAGGCTTTCTCGTATTATTCATTGGCCTGCCTACGGCTTAAAATGCCCCCCCGGGGGAGGGTTAAACCGGGCTACGGTGTCACAGCTGCAAGCTACTAAATCCTGCTTCTCAATTTACTCGCCATTCGGATGCGCCCGGCTCTACAGCCGCCTCCCGGAGCACCTCTCCTTTATGCGTGCATTCTGGACTGATTGGAGTCCATCAGTCGCACATGCAGCCGACAGCGAGCGGAATCCAATCAAACACTACCTATTGTTGTGGAAAATAAAAGGGCGAGAGCAAATTAGCTCGCACCTGACACGAGTTGCCCGAGTTCTCTCTCTCTCTCTCTCTCCGTCTTTTTTCCAAGTCGGCAGCATTTTTGCATCTAATTACATAAGCGGCCCCCCCCCCACACACACGTCGCCTTCCCGCGAAAGGTGTATTTGTTTCTTGAGTCATCCCGCATTAAAAAAAAAAAAATTTTAAGTAAAAAAATTAAATAATAAACAGATTTGACATTTTAAAAATAAAATAAAATTAAAGATTTTTTGGGGGGATGTGTGTGTGTGTGAAGGAGGATAAATGCCCTTCCCTTCTTTTCATCCATTCTCGTAACTGTTTTCAGCAGCCGACTCCTCGGCTTCGCTCCGCCTGTCAGTAATTCCGCAGCGCGTGGAAATTTTGCAGATGTTCTGACGGAAATTGCGACCAACAAACCTGACATAACCAAAACGATCCACGAATTAATGTTACATTATCGTGCATTATTAAAACCGATGTGCCTGTCGTTTGCGCTCATTTACGTGCTCGACTGTTAACTTCTTCTCGTTAATAATCCAGCGGGGAAATTAGTTCTGAAGGCCGCAGCATTTTTACCTGTATTCCCATATTCACTCCGACTTCCCCAAAACAAACAGGCTCTGAGCTCACCACTAATCTGCCAATTAGAACAGCGATACATCCTAGATTTACAATCCTCCATATACACCCGACTAACCTTAAAATTTGTATTACCCAGCGGCGAGTTGTGCCACAGGTGGGGGGGGGGGGCTGCGATACGATACCTTCCTTATTCCCATAACTGTTTTCAGCAAATACCTGCCTGTTTCGCTCCAAACCCCATGTTATTTTGTTGTGTTTTTTCTTTCTTTCTTCGCATTACGAACGTTTTGACAAAATACACAGCCAGTCCGCCGCAAACACTACTTGGCGCTTCTAGACCGGAGTGCGCCGATGTAGGACACGTAGGGTTAAACCAGCTGTCGCCGTATCGTTCTTGGCTACGTTTTCTTTTACAACGTGAGAATCGAAACTTGAAAATATCAACGAATGTTTTCCTAAGCAAAACCGTTTGATTTCCGATCATAGCTTTTTTTAAACGCTGGACGCTCGGTGTGGTGGAGAGACTGTATGTAAAACTGACGGCCCGGTGTTTTCGGCTAGGAAATGGGAAACCAGGAAGTTTGCTTCGAGCCGCAGCCAAAACCAGCAACTGGCCTCAACTAAAGGCCATAGAACCAAACCGCATAAAGTGGGACTCCGGGGGGGGGGGGCTGCTGATCTGGTCTTTTTCTTCGCTGGAAGGTTTCTGCTATTTCCGCCGCCTCAGCAACACGTTAAGCGGGCAGGATCCTTTAGACTGGTCCGGAACTAACGAATGGTGGTCTTACGGGAACCTGCTCGTTGGCAGAGATGACGCGTACATTTCACGGTCTTCTGCAACCGCCACCATTTTGCAGGAAGCTGGCAGTGACGCTGAAGAAGGATCCGTGTGACGGTACGGACGATTGCCTAACTGTTGCTGAATACTTCCGCCCAGCTGTCGCACGGTGCGCGAAAGTTTACACGACCCGGACAACTGAAGAATTTCTCTAGATACCTGACTAATTTTTTTTTTTTTTTAACTTTTTACTTCGTAGATCATCTGTCAGCTTTTCGATTGTTGTTTTTATCGCGTAATTTATTTTTTACAGTGAATATATTAGGTTATATAAAATAGTCGTTACTTATTTGGACAATGAATTCCTGTTAATACAATAACCCCCCACACACTCACACGCATGTTGTTTTCTCTATTACACTAGCGCATTACTTTATTTTTAAAAAATTTCTTCCGCTAGCTATATTCAAAAACGCGGGCTAAATACCCCCCTTTTTTTACAGGGGAGGTGGATGCAAAATTTGGTACCTTTCCTCTCACCGTACAAGTCCACGGCGTTCTATTAACCAATTAGGCTTACAGCTAACACGTAAACGTCCGCCTTGCAAAATAATTCATCCATCAGATTACGACGCTACCCACTCAGATCGCTTTGTCAGCTTCTCAGCGCCAAGCTAGCCGTAGAACTGGAACAATATGGTAATCTGTTCTGACGTGAAACTCTGCGAGGTACCCAGTTTTACGAGCTTCAAAAATGGGCACGAGAATAGCTCGCCCTGACAGGTAATGAAATCCATTGTATCCAAGCCGGTAACTATAAAAAAACAAAACAAAAGACGATTCTTTTTCCTCCTCCTCCTCTCTCTAAATATGGGTAATGATGTTATATTTAAACAAAACCGAGAAACAGTAATCTACGAAAAGGTTTTTTGAGAAAAAAAATATTTTTGGAAACTTGTTCAAGTTATTCTATTCTTTCTGGTTTAGAAAAATGTTCAAAAAGTGCGATATTCTTAAATAGAAAATGACTTAATTTACGCCTCAATAAAAAAAGACGTAAAATTTGCGGTTCGGCTCCTGGAAGGACTTGGTCGCAATGACGTGTTTCTACCTTCTTTGCGATAGCGTCTCGCCGTATGCCAAGGTTAGGAATGATGCGAGTGAGCTTTAAAATGAAAGCAGATGGCATTTTTGATATCCGGTATGAAAAGTAAAATGCGATATAAGGAAATATTGGTTTGGTCGTCAAACCGTAAACTTCTTGGTGAGAAGCAGCACCACGAAAGCGGGCTACAAGCTACGTTTAGGTTAACTAAAAGAATTGTTTCCAGACCGTTTTGGGTGATTTGTGCTGCTGGCGAATGCGCGACACGACGCGAAATTTTATTCATGAATGCTGTATATTGGCTAGTCATTACTTTGTACAACTAAAAGAGAATGAAGGAAAGACAGAGAATGATTTTTTAGCAATATAAAGTTGGCTCAGCCTGCAACGATCTAGTGCATGAACTCTGTGGACGACGCGATTAAAGTGAATCTGTCAGCGAGATTCTGACGAGCACGAAAACTAAAACCGGTCGCTTTATGGTCCAATCATTTCTAGTCGCCTTCTCTCTGACATCTGATTCTATTGTTTTAGTAAATTTAGCCACAAAAACTAGTTACAAATAGCTACACATGAAAAAGTAATAATAATTCAAAGGAATCGCCAATGCAAGGATATATTTTGCAGGTTTTTAAATAGCGGTCTGTATTCTTATCCGTGTTGTTCCAACGAGATAAAATTTTGTATAACGTAACAAACTACAAAAATAAAAGACAGACTCTCTCTCTCTCTCTCATCTCTCTCTACTGACGCCATCTCTCTCTCTCTCTTCATCATCTCTCTCTACTGACGCCATCCTCTCTCTCTCTCTCTCTTCTCCTCTCTCTCTCTCTCTCTCTCTCTCTTCTCTCTCTCTCTCTCATCATCTCTCTCTCTCTGACGCCATCTCTCTCTCTCTCATCATCTCTCTCTACTGACGTCATCTCCATCTCTCTCTCTCATCATCATCTCTCTCTACTGACGCCATCTCTCTCTCTCTCTCTCCTCTCTTCCTCTCTCTTCTCTCTTCTCTCTCTCTCTTTCTCATCATCTCTCTCTACTGACGCCATCCTCTCTCTCTCTCTCTTCTCATCATCTCTCTCTACTGACGCCATCTCTCTCTCTCTCTCTCTCTCTCTCTCTCTCTCCTCTCTCTCTCTCTCTCTCTCTCTCTCTCTCTCTCTCTCTCTCTCTTTAACGTTTCTACTTATTTATTTTACACTTGTAATAATTTTGTTTTTCAACCTGGTTTAATCATGTTTTTATAAACTAAATACTTGTTGGTAACACTTTTATCTTAAAAGGATTCTTTAGTGAACAGGCGTTAGAATAACCGGCAGTTGCTGAGCACATCCCTTCTGATTACATTTTGTGCAAATGGGTTTTTCATCAGGGAGCGACAAAATGTGTCCGGGACTGCTAGCATTCGCCTCAAAGCCACTTAAAGCCAACTGCTAGAAAGAAGCAAGAGATATTATTTGGTCACTGAGTTCTAAGTTCACCGTAAAGTCGCTGTTCTCAGAAATCTGAACAAAATGTATAGTTTATCTGCAAAAGCAATGAACAGGCGTGCGGCCATGAGAGGGTTCACGCCGACTGACTAATTCGATTTATCTAAATATCGAAGCACACTAAATAATGACATCACCTTCCTAAAAACGTGAAAGGAAATTATAATTCACTTCAGTTAAATTTTCTCAACATCGAGTAAGCGGGCATTTTGTGGTTTCAGAAGATGTTTATCTACTTATGACGTATCTTTACACAAAAAATCCCGAGGAGAGGAGCGCATACTAACCTATTTCCTAACCACCGACAATGTCGATAAATTCTACATCATGTCTTCAAAAAAGCCTTAGACAATAAAACATAGACTATGGATTGAAATTTGTCAAAATAATAATGTTTCATTTTCAGTTGAAGAAATCGTTTTATAATTGTTTATTTTTGTAGATTTTTAGGCTAAAACATCGTGCAGTATTCTAGAGTAAGTCGTCTGTAAGTGGACCTTATAGTTTGGAGTTCAGTAATTTTTCTCTATTACAAAACCGAGTTTCCATTAATGTGAAGCATGATCTTTCTCCAAACACAGGCTTCAGTTTCTTGTCTTATACTATGTATATATCCATACAAAATAAATACTTTTTAAAATCTCGCTGATGAAGATTAGTAAAGTACATTTTTAAAGATATGTAACACATGGCGTAAAGAATATAAAGTCTATTTTTGGAGAAATGTGGTGTTACAGATAAAGGAAAACTCGGGTTCGTAACAGGGATAAATGGTAGTTCTCATATATATATATAACTGAGATGATCCCAACATCCCAGTAAAACACTGTAAAGAAAGCGTGCTTGCCAGTTCTGTTTGGAGCAGACTTTCAGTATTCCTCATCGCAAAACCCCATCTAAAGATGTCTTACTGCGATTTTCGTGCATAGTAATATCGTAGTTTAAATACTCGCGGAGCATCTTCTAGTAATGGAGACGGGCTTCACGAGATGATTGCTGACACATTTCCGGGATCAGACAAATCAGGTAAAAAGAAAAAAAAATGAAAAAAAAAAAAACAGAGAGAGAGAGAGAGAGAGAGAGAGAGGAGAGAGAGAGAGAGAGACTATTTCATTCCGCATGCAAAAGTGTCCACATCAGAGCTAACTACAAGTGACACTGACGCTCTACTCCGCGCTTTGCGCCATCATAGACATTCTGAGCAGGTAAGACGCGACGTGTTACTTTATGACGAGTATATATCTTGACGTGACAGGGGGAAAGAGTAATGGCGGGTCTGAACACGTTTCACGGTGCAAGACAAACTTTCCGGAGCGTTTCTCTGAAATCCACCCGTGCCGGCCTGTGGCTTTTTTTTTTTTTCTCTCTCCTTCAGATGCTGATATAATTAGCACTACGACGATAAATCGATTGGAGACGTTAACACGACCCGACATCGAGATGGTAATCGTAGAGACTATGACAGGGCGCACTGTCCATTCTCGCCGGCTGTACATCTGTGAGGAAAGCCAATGCCGCCAGGTGGTGTTCGCTCGGCGGATCTGTCAGGTTTCACTCTCGTGATAGGTTTCGTGATCGTTAGCTATGTACGCGAAGCGCGTTTGAGGTATGTTATGAAGCGAACAGTCAGGCATTACCTGCATATTATTTACTAAATAAGAGGTTTCTTTTTTCTTGGTTTTAGTCTGCGTTCAGTCGGAATCTCCGGCAAAGTCACCTCTTCCTGGGCTATCTTTTCTGCCACCAACGGGCCCTGCATCTTTGCAAAACGTTTCTTCCAGACCTGACCTTTTCTAATCCTGGCCACGCCATTTATTCTTATTTATGCACATCCAATCCGTTTTCAAACTTTGGAACTACATCATTTATATATTTATTTTGTTAGTGATCCATCGTGGTTACAGCAAAATGTCCCGTATCCACACACAGGGGCGTGCCAACACTGCCTTCAGGTGAATGGCAAAAACTAGAATTTCCTAAAAAAATAATAATAATAAATACCCTAGCGAAATGGTAGATAAAAACAGTACAAAATTTTTAAAAGTCTCTCTTTCCTGGTTATCATAATAAGATGGGTACCATCCGAAACCAACCCCACCCAAGCTTTCTCTTGAATATGGTCTGTGAGAAATGCAATTTGCTTTGTCAGTACAACTCAGACATTTAACTTTCGTGTCCACTTCACGTATCTTTCCCTAACCTCGGAAACAAAGCCTTGCGAGTATTGTCTTTGATTCAGTGTATCTAGCAGTTGTAATAATTATCTTTATTAGTATCGAGAATTCATAGCATTGGTATTTTAACCCAAGGGAACTTTGATTGACAAGGTGTCTTGATGATCACGTAAGAAAAAATATCTCAACGCTTGGTTTTCAAATAATTATAAAGTTGATTTTAAAAAAGGAAAATCGGCTCTATTTCAGTAAAAAGACAATAAAATCCCTATTGATATATACTTATAATTAATTATTTTTCTGAAAATTATTAAATTCAGTTGTCATTATTGTCCTGACAAACGGTAGCTACTGAATTTAATTTTTAATAATTAACCAAAATAACCGACTTTTTCGTGTGTGTAGAAAACTAACTTTTACTTGTTAAAAGAATTACCTCATTTGTTCATAATATAAGAGTTTGTTATTTTAAATATTTACAGATACTTTGTTAATGGATACTATATAGAGATATTCACACACCAATAAAATAGCTTATTTTTTGTGTAAAATCAGTTCGTTAGTACAGTTAGATATTAACATAAAACAGTTAGAACATACGAGCTGTAAGTAGCAGTATCAGCTTGGTGTTGCATCAAAAAAGGCTAATAATACTGGTAGGACAAGGCGGTATCCTAATTAAAGACCAGTACACACCAAGATCTTAGCTTCCATCTTCTCCATATAAAAACATGACAACAACTTTATATATCGTGAGTAGCGATGCGATTCCAGACAGGAGAGGGTAAAACGGCAAAGCTTGACGTTTCCTGTGAGAAAGAGCACATATGGAAACGACTTAGACCATCTTCTCGATGCTCCCTCACCTCACCAACTCACCGCGTCTTAGAGATCAGATGTACATCAGCATCCCGAGATCTTTTTTTTTTTTTTTTGGTGTTGTGCGGAGTTTAGGGGTGTGTTTGTGAGTTGGCCGGCTCCTCCGACAGGATAGTAATCTGCTCTCGATTAAGGTTAATCTTTGAAAAATATTTCTTCTTTTGACCTCAAGATTCTAGACCTTTTAAGGCTTTAACCGTATTTTACGCTTATCCATAAGTTGTCCAAAGTTTTCTGATTATCCTCTATAGTAAAAGAGTTAAGCATTGTCAGGTCATCCATAAATAAATTTTCCGCTTATAAGAGGTATCTCACACCTTGGTGGTGTCTACACTAATCTGCTTTTCAGCCTGGAAACTGTCACCATAACATTCAAAGAGTGTGGGAGTAATGGCACATTTCACTGGTACGTTAATTACAGGCGCCCTGTATGATTTTGTCTTGCGTTCTGTGGTAAACTTTGCTTGGAATTTGTCGAAATATAATGAAAGGCATCTTTGCAACTTTTCTTTAAGATGGGATCGCTCTGATGCTAACCATATCAGTGAATGTGATGTTGCACCGTCAGCGTTGGAAAGGTCCAGCCTGATTACTGACAATTTTCATCGTCTCTTCTTGGCTTCTTGGTTAGTATCATTTCATCACTATGTTCTACGTATCCAGGAAATCCAGGTACTTCGTCGTTTTGTACGGATGTGTCCCCACACCAGCTGTTTAGCAAAAAAGATGGAGAATACTTATTATGATTTCTCCATTAACATCAAATGGAATAATCAAATAGAACGCTCCACGATTCCGTGTTCTTCATTGAAATGCAGATACAACTCAACTTTATTCTATGCCGATGGTACAATTTCATTCCACCACAAGACCTTCAATCTTCACAGAAACCTTATAATCCTTCACATTTCTTGAACATCGAATAAGAAACTGTACTTGAGTCTGGGCAAACTCGTGCCTTTTTTTGGAAAATTTTCTATCTCTGATCGTTTGGGTGGCGACAAGTCACATTGTAGTGTCAATACTGTCTGCATGATTAGTTCCCTTATGTATGTCGGCTCTTCATTCCTTTTACAGCCAGAATGTCTTTTTCAGTTGTTCTTGTGTGTGTGTGTGTGTGTGTGTGTGTGTGTGTGTGTGATAATAAATTTATTTTGGAATGTTAACCAAACAATTTTAATCCAAATGTTCTCTCGGGATATTTTATTGTTAAGTTCACAGTTATGGTCAAAAGTGTATAATAAAATTACACACACACACACAATTACGTGTGATCGATCTACGTCTTCATTAATGAGGTAAGCGGATTAATATTGAAGTGCACAGATATAATTTATTAATGCTGTTTTAAGTCCTATGATTCAATTTTCATTGCAAAGAAATATATTTTAAAAGTGAATTGTATATATTTTTATACACCACATCTCTGTCTTTTATCAATAATAAATTTTAAGGCATATATAGTAATTATATCAATTATAAGAAATTGTGTGCACTAGTATGTAAATATTAAATCAATATTGTTCTTAGTTAATGTTTCCCAAGTTGATAAAAGTGTAGTCGAATAATTGATTGATTAGATTATTGAAGAGCCGAAAACATGTTGAATCTGATGCTATGTACCTATTCCTTGATCCTACATCCATGATATTCTTCCTTATGGTTTACTACTTTGCTACCTTTGTTTTATTTCTATCGATTAGCAATAACGTCTTTGCCCATCATTCTTCCAACTTCACTAAACTAATAAAACTATTTCAGTATCGTTTAATATATTTTCGAAACCCTGCCCCCCACCTCCGCCGACAGTTAGTTTGTTGTTCAATTACTTATCAAACCACCAAATTCCCACCCTGTCCCGCCAGAGGCGTTAATGGCGCCCATCGATTGTTGGGTGAATTTATTGTTTTTGTTGTTATTTTCGACTGTCTGGCACAGCGGTCATAACTCTGTCACATATAAATATTCCAGATGGCACACAGTGAGAAACTGAGCCTTGCCGTTTTATTAATCATTCATGCAATAATTCCTTCTCGAATACCGAAGCAATACCATTTATGAATATTCAACCATAAGAAAAATCTAGCGGCTCTCTTTATTTTTTTTTTCTTGTCCGAGGGGCATATCAAAGTTGTGGCGAAACCATAAACCCGTGACTAGGGTGTTTGTGCAGTAAAACACCACGCGTTGACTTTTAATTGCAAACAAGAAGAGCTTGTAAAACCGCTTGATCTATGTGGAGTTACCGACCCTGACGGCTGAGCTCTTTATAAATTCTGCATGCTTTATTTAATGCGAGACCGGAGCAAGAGACAGAGGGTCCAAACGTACTAGACAGGCTGGTGATTTCAAACCCAGGTAAATAACGATTTAGAATTTGTGCCGTTTTTGTTGACTCCATGCCGAAACCTTTTTTTTTTGTTTTTTACAATTAAAAGTGGCAAGACATTTTCTCTTGTCCTTTATAATTTACATCAATAGCTTTCGTACATTTTTTAGTGCAATCAATACAGTGCCCACGCAGCCAGACCAGACCAGACCAGGTCACTTTGAGTCATGATTCAGGAACAACAAAATACGAGTTCCTAAAATTAGTATAAAAACGCATCTGTAATTTTTGCTCATACTAACTAAACTGAGTTTACTGTACACCTTTCTGAGTACATGAGCCAAGGCTATTATGAAATTATGTATATGTACTGGGCACGGGCATGACTGAAAATACCGACATAAAGCATTATCAAGGTCAATGGATTCTTTTCTGATCCAACAAAACCAAAGATATTACTGCGTCCGTTGGCATTATATACTTCCTCCAGTGGACACTGGGTTCGCTGGTAGGAAACCCGACCAACCCTCGACAAATTATAGGCGATTGGAACGACATCCGCAATCAGAACAACTTTGACGTGGCATTTTAATGGGGCGCTATCAGTTGGACGGCTTTCCTCACAATTGTTATTGATATGGATATAATTCTACTGGAATGAATTTGAGATGAATAATGATGAATCCTGAGTCCTGGGTCGGGTTGCTGCGGTCAGACATAAACCGACAACTTCCGTTGTTAATATCGTATAATGTTTCCGCTTATTAAAGAATGTTGATCGTGCGGCTACCCATAGGTATCAAATACCTGTGCTTGGATGTGTGGGATATTTATGTTGTGCTCCTGGGAATTTTGTAGCTCGTATGACTATAATACAGAGTAAGATAGATAGACAAAATGGGAAGGAGGAGTGGATGTCTTACTGAATAATACATTTCAGGCGTGCGCATTCAAATTGAGAGGAAAGTTAGAATTAAAGAGATTTAAACTCTTTCTTTACTGGAGCAATAAATAATCTTAAAGTCCTTACGAGAGCCGAACCTTCTGTTTTTTTTTTTTAAGTTCTTGTTCGGAATGCCCGCCTGAAAACAAAAGTGGACGGTCGAGAATCAGAACCCGCCGCAGTAATGCGTGTGCAGGAACCCTGTCTCTTCTTGCGGCCGAACAGCACGTAAGAGTTTCTGTTGATGCCAGACCCTTTTCTCTCTGTGTGTGTGTGTGTGTGTGTGTGTGTGTGTGTGTGTGTGTGTGTGTGTGCCATTACCTGGATTCGCCTGCGCTTGCTGCAAATGTCTTGCTATCATTTCTATAAGACAATAGCCAAATTGTTTCGCGAATACAATAAAGGCAAAGCCACGCACCTCCAGTCTGCGTCTGAGCAAGTCGTGCAAGTGAGTAAAAGTGCTCGCAACGCATGTACAGCCGCCTGCACCCGACAAAAATCCTCAGCGTTATTCTATAGTTAAAACTATACACAATGTGGGGGGCAGGGAGAGAGAGAGAGAGTAAGGGACCCAGTCACTTACATAATGCGACAACTGGGTCAATATGTATCCTGTCAAATTTTTGTGAACTCAAGTATAAATTTCAGATCCTGAAGGGACGACGTAAGAAAATTCTTTCGAAGTAATTAAAGACTTAAAGCGGGTGGACATGAATATCTTGATGGGCTACCCACAAATGCTAAAAATTAGCGGGTTGTAATTACAAATTAGCTAAGATTATGACACAATTAGATATCAGAAAATAACTTCATTTTTTGGAATTATAGCTACCTTCAGTATCTCACCAGATGCCGTTTTGATTTAAGAGTTCGCTTGTACTACTGTAATTAAGGATTATATTTCACGATCTTACAAAGTCGCCAGATATTGCTTACCAATTTTGTTCTGCAATATGTATATACATATACACTGTATATTATCATTTACCTTTTTAAAGCAAATCTTGAATTTCAGAAGATCTATTATTCTAGAACTTTCATTTTTTGATCTTTCACACCATTTGCTATTAAATCTAAGCTGGTGAATTAAAGGGGAAAAGGATTCCTCCTGGATATTAAACAGATTTTCTGTTTGTCTGAAATATATCAAAACTTACTTTTAACATCACCGTCAATACATCATTTTACCGCAGACTTACTTTCATAATTGGTTGCTAACAAATGTCTCGTGGCCCATGCTAATGCATTATTTGCATTAGAATGGACAATATGGCTGTTACTTATGGTAAATTTGCCAAAAATATTTAAAATCTGGTATCTTCCATTATTTTTGAGAAAAATAACGTCTACAGCACTGGATAGGTGACTTTATTGTTTATCGGACCTTTTACTGATTAGCAGCAGTACTCTATTATCATCATCATTCACCTTAAGTCATTAATTATCTTTTAGTTCAAACTACTTGGAGAGTCGTCTCTTCGTTCTTCGGTTATTAAAAAGGGTTTATTGATAGTATTAAGCTGTCAATGCATTTGTAGAATCCTAGAAAAAAGACAAGTGAAGACGTGCTAATAAGTCTATGTCAAAGCGTCGAGAATGTCTTTCCCAAGGACGAAACTCAGGTGATCGTAGCAAGGAAAGATCTGGGAAATCTGGGCTTATTAGTTAGCACTGCAGCCACCAATAAGGTGAAAGGCAAGAGTCACAACTACTACAATTGTCTACGAAAACACACACACACACACACAAAAAAAAAACAACAACAACGAAACACATTTTTCTATCAACACCGATGTTAACGCTATCCGATGGCGGAATGTTCTCATGGGAACGCAGAACAACGGGTTAGTGGTTCGAAACCTCTCGTAACTCTAAACATCTGCATCTGAGTTACTACAGACTATTCTACGTCTTCCCCTCCCCCCCCCGCGTGAAGAATGCAGCTTAGTGGACGAATCAGAAACGAGTTAAAATCCCAGACTTGGGTTATAATACTCGCGGATGACCTTAAACTTTTAACCCACATCTCCGTGATCGATTTACTCTTATCTACATAATTGGTGTTATATAAGATAACCAGCTATCAAATCGCTGGCTGATGGAGTTTTTAAGCAAAAAATTCTAGAAACATTTTTTTTTTTTTCTTTTAAATCTTATATCTGCCCATACCCGTCTTAATTCTCCTCCTGGAAACAAATCCGTCGTTCTTTCGTGTACACCTGACGAATTACCCTATTATACGGTATTTTTGCATTTTCCAAAAATATTTCCAAAGTTATTTATTTGTTTAAAAAAAATTTTTTTTTTTTTTTTAAATTATCTATTTGCAAATAAATTCTTTTCTCCAATCTTTTGATTGTTTTGCTTCCAAATGATATCCTATTTTCTGGGGGGGGTAAAGTAATAAATGAACATCTAAATAAAGATTTATTCCATCGGAATTGTTGGGGAAGGAAAGGAATTCAATCTGCTTCTGAAAATCCGGGCTAAAATCTATCAACGTGCTTTCTGGTGCCCCGCTCCAGGCTCGAACTACCTCATGCTCATCGCGATTGGCAAAATCTTTCCAGCCAGAGGGTTAATCAGTGTTCTCTTCGTTCCCGAAACAGTCACCCCGAGTTATTCGGTGAGAATCGCCCATTGTGTCACGTATTTATCGCCCGGTTTATTCATAAAAGCGGCTGATCCGTGTCATTGAGCCCACTTAGCGAGAATTGACTAGCAATTTAGAAACTCCATCAAACCGGCAGGCCTCGAGTTAAGTATCCTCGAGTAAAATAACATTTTTTCCCTTCTTATTTTTTTTTTTGACAAATCACGGATAGAGTTTTACGTCGTAGTTTTAAAGGGCAAACTGTTCTGTCGTCATGGGCGGAAAATGTACTTTTTAAAACCAAAATTATCCACATGCCATTGACTTAGACGGTTTCGGCCACGGTTGTTTCAGAGAAAAAGGTTACGACAGGAATGGCAAGACAGTCAGAATCATCTATAATCCTATACATTAGCAACTCATGGTGATGATCTCCCTTATTTAAAGCATCACCAACCTTCAGAATTTTAATGCATTACGTTATAAGGAACGCCTAAAGATTTAGTTGTAAATGATAAATAATACTAATTCAAAGAGAAATCACCTGTCAATTTATTTTTCGCTTGTTTTCTTTATGTTATATCAATTACCCACAATGTAAATGATAGGGTGGATAGAGAGAGAGAGAGAGAGAGAAGAGAGGAGAGGTGAGAGAGAGAGAGAGAGAGGAAGAGAGAGAGAGAGGAGGAGGAGGAGAGAGACGAGAGAGAGAGAGAGATTCTTCATTGTTCGTATCAATTGCATTTTCTGGATTATTAAAACATGCAGAGACTATAAAACATGAAGCCCTTACCTGATAACAGATTTTAAGGAAGCACTTGGATATAAACCGTAACAGCGTAAATCAGGCGTCAGCCGTCTTCCTGTTCTGTAGCTATAAACAACTCAGCACATATTCGAGGAAGTTCACTTTCGATGTAGGTATGTATCAATTACTGTTTACTATCCATTAAAATGCGAGGCTGCTGTTTTGACAGAGTCCTTATTAAAGCTTCCACCATGAGGATTAACTTCTAGAAGTTTCACGTCGAGTTTATTTCTTAATAAGATATTGTATCGCCCCGACAAACAATAAATAGATAAAGATGATACCCCTTTTTACAGCAATCAGTTTGAGCTGTTTTCGTTCACAGAATTCCTTAAAATGTATTTTGTTTTGGTTGTTTGTTTGTCTTTTTTTTGTCATTTTTTAAAACTTTTGATTGCTGTTGAATACCTACAGCGGAACTCCCCCTATAACTGATTATTTCTATATTTAACAAAAACAAAAAGCGCAATTCACCAAAAACTAATAATAATTAACACGTAGTTTTTATCCAGTCTGAGAGTTACCACGTCATATGTAGTTTTAAAACGATTTAGAAGACAACAAAGTAAATATGACATTTAGTGGATCTTTAAATAAAGCAATAATGCAATATAAAACTATGGAATTTATCAGCAGTATTTTGTAAAACAGCCCTGAATAACTTTAGCTGCTCTTCAGACTGTCTTCCGACTCTAATTAGAGTTTTTTTGTTTTTAATTGCGAAACGTTGACTCAGCTGGTATTGCCAATTATTAAGGGTTTAGAACACGAGGGCACTTCCTTCAGATGTCAACAGTTACAAGTCCTAGAGGCCATAAGCATAAAGTAGCCGAATTATCTGCAAGACATGATTTTAGAAGATAGGTCTTTAGTAGCAACTGTGGATGAGTGGAATGAATAACCAATATTCTTAACATAAAAAATGTCAAACAGATTAAAAAACGCATAATAAATAGTTCTTTATATTTTGGGAGAGAAGGGAGAATATTGTACAAGCCATGATGGGTTTTTGTCTTCCTGTAAAAATGAAACTAAAATTGATAGATTTTTTTTGTGTGGAAGCAGAACAGCGTCAAAATATTGTAATTTTAGAAATAAAATGACAACATTTAATTTTAAATTGTCCAAAATATATAAAGAATTTGTTTAAAAAATATTCAATAAACATAAGTAGATTGATAGAAATATGCGTGGTGCTCTCATAGGTGGCGCTCTGTAGTAATCGATAGGCGATTTTTATTGTTAGCGCAGTTTATTTCTGCGTTTGTATCTGGTCCAATTAATTAACTTTAATGAATTATGTAGCAAGGATACTATTGCAATTAGTTTATCATATCTTATAAAAGTAATCACTAATGTGGAATAAATGTAATTATATGAACAATTTTTAACAAATTGAGTTTCATTCCATGAAAGCAGCACTTCTTTTTTTTTCCCAGATCGAGTGATTTCTTCTTTTTTTAAAAAAAAATTTTCTTATGTTAAGCCGAGATCCATGAAGCCGCAGAGTATAAAATCAGAATGCATGGCAGCTGTGAAGTCCAAACTTTATCCGGATGAGTAACAGCCGGGAAGTGGAGTTCCGTGGGACTAATTCTCCATGAGGCGTTGTTCCGATTAGATTTCTGTGGCCCCATCACGGGGACGGCACGCCGGCGAAATATTTTATAATTTTACCAGGAGCAGTTTTAGTCTAATTGTGTCTGACCCTAATTAGGGAAACAAAGAGAATTCCCCGGAGAGCAGGAGTTCCAACGTTCTGATGATGGGATCTGGAACCAGGCTGGGATGAAGGCGGCAGACGAATCCGATTCCAGTTGCCGGTTTCTTCAGAGCGCGAGCGCGAGATAGACACGCCACCGAATTCTCGCGGCGGCGACGGACGGACTGACTTCTTACCGCGTGGACTCGCGAGACCCGGCGTTTTCCCTCAGACCCGGCTCAACTCCGAGGAGGACGGTGTTTTCACGCCATTTCCTGGCTCTGCAGCATTACGCACATCAATCATTTTAACTGGATAATCGGATCTAAGCTAATCGTTCGGTTTTTACAAGAATTTTGAAAAACCTTAAACCTGAGAAAAGATAACAATGAGTTACGAAACCAAATAAACTAATGTCTGTGTGTTGGGGTGTGTGTGAGTGTGAGTGAGAGTGTGAGTGATTCTGCTACTAATTTGATTAAAAGGGCAACGTGAATAAAGCTGTGTTTAAGCAATGAAGACACCATTTTAGTCGTACTGCATGTTGAATAGTGACTCTGTGGTAGAAGAAATACAACTCTGTTATTCTTAGCATCGAGCTCTGAGAATATTAGAAACAAGTGCTGCAAGCTAACAGAAGAATTACTCGTAATCTTTTAATTATAACACACTCACACACACACAACACATAACTCACACAGAAACACACACACATAAACACGCACACTCACACACACAAACACGCACACCCACACACACCCATACACTCACACAACAACAAACACGCACACTCAACACAAACACACACTCACACACTCATACACTCACACACACTCACAAACTCAAACACAACGCAAACACACACACAAACTAAGAACAACTCACACACACTCACACACATAAACACGCACACAAACAAGCACACACTCACACACACTCACACTCTCATACACTCACACACATAAACACGCACACAAACAAGCACACTCACACACCACACACACTCATACACTACACACACAAACACGCACACTCAAACACAAACACACACACACAACACTCAAACACACACACAAACAAGCACACTCACACACACTCACACTCTCATACACTCACACACATAAACACGCACACAAACAAGCACACTCACACACTCATACACTCACACACACACTCACACACAAACACACACTCACAAACTCAAACACACACACAAACAAGCACACTTACACACACTCACACACATAAACACGCACGCACGCACACACACACACACACACACACACATCGCTATGAAATCCAGTTGCAATAACACGCTCTAAGCTTGTTTGCCATTTTCTTAATGGGCTGGACAAATTCAACTTATATTTATCGGCAGCCAACTCATGGTAATCTAAATGGTGGCTTTTGAACTCAGCTAAATCTGTTGTCATTCTCACCTCAAGAAACTGTTGGAACATATTCAGAAATACCATCATTACAGTTAGATTGGCATACTTTATGTTCGATCTAGGTCCGGCGCGTGCTTACTGTCTAGTTGACAACTTAAACTAAAAAAAATATTAAGTTTTGTACAAATTCTAAATAATTTTTTTAATGTAACGTGAACATAATAAATAACATATCTTTTATAAATTGTCTTGCATTCAATAAATCTGTTATACCTGGAATTATGCAAAGTTCGAATTTTCTTTTTGTGTGTGTGTGTGTGGTGTGGTGTGTGTGTGGTGCGTGCGTTTTTGGAGCTATTTGTCTAACACGTAGAGGTTTGTGAGCATATTCGGTGTGTGTGTTTATGTCAGTGAGTGTATGTGTTTGAGTGTTGTGTGTGTGACTGTCTTATGTGTGTGTGTGTGTGAGTGTGAGTGTGTGTATTGACTGTGTCTGTATGTGAGTTCGTGTTTGCGTGAGTGTGTGTGCGTATGACTGTGTCTGTATGTGAGTTCGTGTTTGCGTGAGTGTGTGTGTATGTGACTGTGTGTGTATGTGTGTGAGTGTGAGTGTGTGTATGTGACTGTGTCTGTATGTGTGTGTGAGTGTGAGTGTGTGTATGTGACTGTGTCTGTATGTGAGTTCGTGTTTGTCTGTGAGTGTGTGTGTGACTGTGTGTGGGGGGACGTGTAAGGTGTGTGTATGCTTTTTATGTGTGTATTGTGTATGTGACTGTGTGTGTATGTGTGTGAGTGTGAGTGTGTGTACGTGACTGTGTGTATGTGTGTGAGTGTGGGTATGTGTGTTTGAGTGTGTGTGTGTGTGTGTGTGTGAAAGATAATCTGTGTTTTGTTTTTGCGAGCTTCAATGTTTGCTTGGTAAGTTTTAAAAATTGGGGTAGGTTATTTAACATGATTCAGCCTTGCTAAACAAGTTCGTTTGAAAATGCTTTCCCTTCTTTTCCTAAATACCGCAAATCTCCATTTCTTTATTTACGTTCTGCCTCTTTTTCATTGGATCATTATAATGCTTGATGCGTTCGATGTTATTTATACTCTGGCTATCAGATACTCGGTTTAATTTCTTGAAAAACAAGAAAAAATTTTTCTCATTTTCCAATTTTACAAACCCGCTAATACGCCCCGAGATGCTGTCTCAATGGCAAAAGATTCCCAGGGCCAATCAGAGGTGCACTCGAGGGTACGTGCCAGATAAATGTGGAAACTTCTTCACCTTTCAGTGTTGAATGACTCTTCGGTTTTAGATAAAAAAAAATCTTCACACTCAGTTTATTTAAACGTATTTTTAATCCTACCTTTGGCTTTGTCTACATTTAGTATCTGTCCCCTTCTTCGGTTGTTACTAATGTTTCGAATTATTGCCATTGTTTCTTTGTTACTTGTTTTCTCTTTTGAGGAACGGACTGCTGAGTTTTATTGTTTTTTTGGCGTAGAAATGTACTTTTTACTTCTTCTTCTTCCTGTTCAATTGTCAATTATTATTTTTTTAGCTCCTTTTCATCAGTTTACTAATTTAATTCTTTTATTACTTGCATTAAAAAAAAATTCTGTTACTTTATTTCTTTTTTCATTTGCTTCCTCACCCCGCTTTCTATTTCGTTTCTTTTCTTCTAATTTGTTTTTGTTTTACCTAATTGATATCGACACAGTCATTTATCAAAGATCCAGCTGAAACACCTGAAGGAAAATTTAGTGTATCGGTGGAAAGTGAACCTTTCAAACGAAGACCCCAAAAGGGGGGGTGTTTTGTGTAAATGTACTGTAGCTTTGCGCGATGTTGTAGCTGAAATATATACGACGCACTCATCAAAATCGTTATGGGTGACTGAACCGTGGATTACCGTCACGTGTTGTCGGCTCACGGGTATAAAGTCTAACGCAAACTGACAAAGCCCTGGCTCTCTGGTCTCAAATTCACTCGGTATGCAAAATACGTCAATTACAATTTTTTTTAAAAATGCGTGCTCCTTTATGGGCATAAAGTTGTGAGTATTTTGTTTTGCGTACATCTTTTGTGCAGTAAACTTTACGATGGTACTCCGCGGACACCTGGCACGTGAGCAGAGGCTCCTGGAAAGTGTTGCACAATGTCTCCAGGAGGGTTAACGTCGGCGAAAGTTACAGCGTTGCACAGGTGATCATCTTCCGACTGCGTACACATTACCACATGTGCAGTGACGTAAACGACAGATCCAGCAGAGCGCATCACCGTTGTACAGGACAGATACTCGCGGCGAACGGCTGTTTAGCTGAATGGACCTGCAGAACACAGATCCAGCGGTCACAGCAGCCCCGGGCGTCCAGACAAACCAACAGAAACCCCTTTCAACATACAGTATTGCGCGCCAGACATCAGAATGATGGTTTCCAATTGAACATTAATCATTGCAACAGTGGATTAACCTGTACGACAATCAAATCGTTGGACAGGGATCTAATCGGTTCAATCTGGATTTCTCTGAGGTGGATAATGCGCATGGCGACGTCGAAAAACTGTTGTGCTGCTGTCATTTTTATGCAGCACGATTGTTATGTCTGAGCAGCGTGATGGTATGGGGAGGAATCAGAAGCAGTTTCCTGATTTTTTTTCTATTCAAGGTCGTCTGAATGGTCAGAGGCACTTGGATGAGATTGTAAGGCTATGTTCTTTTTTATCAGCAACAGATACGAGATCTTGTTCCAGGTTCCAAGACAACAGCAGACCGCAAGGTTTAGGTGTTTCCACCGCATTCTGTCAGCACCACTCCAAGGGAGTGACCAGCCAATTCTCCAATCCAATGACTACCTTTTTCTTAGACGCCTAAGATTCAGGAATTCACCTGCACAGCTACATAATCTTGGTGTGGCCTTGCATGTACCGAGCGACGACGACGTGTCAGCTGCATACAGTCCTAAATTAACCTCACCCAATACCGCCTATTCCAATCAACACTTGATTTCTTAGTCTGAGGGTTACCGGTAGAAACTGGGGCCCTATTCCTCCAGTAATATCCTGTAATGAAGGCTAATTTAGTTAGGGAGAAAACTCTTTTCTATAACTTATGTGAAGTTTGTTTTTTTTTTAATGTTTAATTAAATATGATGACAAGATTCCAATATTTCTAGACTCTTGCAGTCATTTATTTAAAAACCAACAGTTATAAAAGACTTCTTAAAATGTAAATAAAAATCCGTAATTATTATTACAATTAGCAATTTATATTTATGTTTCAAATTTTAATATTAATTTTTTCCGCCACCTTAAATAAAACTATCGATCGGACTTAAATTTACAAACTTCAGGTGAGATTATGTACAGCCACGGCCAAACGTTTTGCGTTAACTAGAATTTTAAAATTTTGCTTGATAAAGTCGAATTAAACCTGATGAATTTGCATAATTATGTTACATTAACGTATTGAAGTGCATAAATCTTTGGTAGTTTCCTACATAATTAGTGGGAGGGGAAAAAAAATCACCGATACTGAAAAGGTATGGCAATCTGAAATCTAGCGTGTAAATACATGGTTCACAAGAATACCTTTAAACCCTGACAACGATTGTGGCTCATTAGACGTATTGTTCAAAGGAAGACGTTCAGGGATGGTTATGGGTTCAGTGACAGGGTTATGAAGATAGTTTGAAGATAGAATTCGTTATTGTTATTTCTACGCCTGATGCAAAACTTTTATCCATAGATATTGACCGTCCATGCGGACAAATAACCAAGCGCGTTGTAAACATGCCGAGAGCAAGCAAACGAGATGTTTCATTGACCCGAGACTGTCATACGGGGCCGTTCAGAATGCAGCTGTAGTCAGCGCCAAGCTATCACAGAATCTCGACAATTCTCGGGGATACGACCAGTATTAACAGGAACGTTCATCAGGCGAATGGCGCTGCTGGCTCGGAAAACCCCGAAACAATGGCACCGCGACAGAGATGCGTGCCATTCTTCGCCACGCCGGCACTTACCGTCCGGATTATCTCGCTAGTATCGCCCATGCAAACAGAAATGGGTCGAACGAAGAACGGTCCGCCGTCGTGTCTGCCGGGCGGCGAATAGCGCGTGAGGAACCGCTTCCGGCTGCGTGTACGTTCTCTTCCAAGTTCCGGTTCCGGCGAACGGCGCGTTGGCCACTCTTGTGGACGGATGAGGCCACCGTCAGCCCACGTCTCGGTGTGGAGGTTGGAGTGTTACGGTGAGCGCTGTCGTCTGGCGCGGTGGAAAGTCAGGATCGGAGTTTGTCTAAGTAGTCTCAACTCTGCTGGGCAATGCTGCCATTTATTAAAAAAACAAAACAAAAACATTTCTCACCATCGTAACCATTCTTCAGAAGGCACTCCTCCATTACCCGGTGGAATTAAAAGGAGCGGTCATGCGGTATAGGAGAACACCTGGCCAGGCCCTCTTGCAAAATCTCCATATATTAGCGACGCACAGGTGAACACCCTGCATGTCGCAAAAGGCGGCTTGGCCAGGTACTCAAACGTAAACAATGCCGCTCCATTACTTGTCTTTTGCCACCAGGTTTTTCTTTAAAACCGGCGTAACGTTTCAACAGTGCTCAGAAGAATGTCGGCTTTCTACTTCCACTTTAATAAAACCCAAATTACCCACCATTCAGTTTAAATGCTTGCTTCCTTGGAGATCTAAATTTATTTTGTCTTGATGACAAATCAACTAGATTTACTTCTAAATGCCCGGGCACCTGTTTTCTTTTTATTTGTTTATCTAAATTCTGTCGTTTTATTTCGAATTTCCCTCATTTCTCATTTTATGGCATATTCAAGATTTCAATTCTCTGGTTTTTATTAATTTTTTTAAATGGCTACCATTACCAACCCAACCCATTCTCATCTTATCATTTTGATGAATTTATTTTCTTAACATTTAAACTTAAGTTTAGAATAGTAGAGGGGGGACCGGGGCTAGTTGCTAGAGCTCAAATAAGGTACAACTAGGGCTATAATCGACGTCATGTGTTTGGACCTTTATGACGTCACAGTATCTTATCTGCACGTTTACTTCGAAATTACTAATGGAGTGAGAATCATCTCTGCTCTTTCCTACTATAGCCTCATGGTTTCAAATAAGTTTTTACTGTGAAATCCTTCTTACATCGAAGATACGTAATAACAACATTTTATTTATTGCAAATTGTTATTTGGTGCCTCGTTTTAATTAGATACCTGTATGCCTTTGACTCTTGTTTTTGTTGTGTTTTTTTTTTTCAGAATTTTTATTTCAGTGTTCTCATTTGTACTAACAAGAAATAGATCGTCCTGTTGTAATGTTTTAAGTATCGTTTTGAAACTATAAGAGTAAACTAAAGGTCCCTTATTCTTTTTCGTGACTTTAGAGATGAATAATCGTCACGATGACCAACTTCCTATCACAGCCAATTCGTTGATCATTTATGAACTCAGAACAGTGTCGAGAACGATTTTTGATCACGTTAATGGAATAATTTTTATTTTGATGATGTTTTTGAGTTTGTTTTTTTTAAAAAAAAATCGCTTCTTTGTGGGGCCCCTTCCTTTGTCTCTGTGCAACTTGTTTGTACCGGTTCTATTTAAGTCACGTTCCACATATCGAAACGTAGTGATCTATTCCTCTTCTTTTGTTCAAAGACAGAATAGTGAGTTTGATCACCGTCGGCCGGGTGTTCATCCTTTTAAACGGTAAAGAAAACCCATCACGCTTTATCGGAGATCAATGGGGAAATACTCACTTTTGAAAGATCAAAGATTTCACAGTTCATGTATCACGGTTCCATTCTTTACCGGCTCATTTTAACAATAGAGCGATTTGCTTTCGCGTTTGAAGAAAACAAAGATAACGTTTAAATGGAGGGGAGAAAATCTCTTTTATGAAAATATCAAAAACATCCTGAAAGAAAAGGGATGAGGGACTCGGGAAAGAAACAGATATTTATTTTAAAGTTTGAAAACGGAAAAAGTAAGATAATAACGTTTGAACTCACTACAATAAACTAACAGTCCTAACTGTATTCCCATTTCTGTTTGTCAGCATAATTACAGGAAAGTTCAGGCTAGTCGCGTGGTTTAGAGTTCTACATCTTCGTTTAAATGGTTAATGTGCGAGACAGGTAGGAAGTCTTGGCAACTGCTACTTTTTGAAATTTACATGACAATCTCTATTGTCAGCTTGTTTTGTCTTCTATGTATTATGTATTAAACTCTTTAAAGTAACAATCTTTTCGGGAGGAGGAAAAAAATTGTTTCTTACATTTTGACAAATTTACATTTAAAATTCTTTTCGTTTTTCGGAAGCCAAAACTGTCTTCTAATTGGCGATTTTCGAGAACCATAACTTTTCCTTTATTGTAATTGGTGATCTTTGAAAGCCATCCATTCTTGCAGCAACAAGTATCCAAATAAAGAAAGCCTATGGACAGAATATTTTGTTATTTCGCTTGTACTAAGCTGAGTGGTTAAAGCTGACGCCGAATATCTCCTTAAGGAACGAATATATCCGCTTCTTCTTTTCTTTTTTTTGAAAACTTAAAGTTTTTTCATGAAAAGCAACCAGTCTGCGACAATGTTAATTAGAATGAACGGCGCCAGTAATTCCTAATTAGAAGTATAGATGACGCTATAATCGACATCCTTTCATGACATCCTACTGTAGCTTGTCTCTGTGTTTAATTAAGAATTACTGGCGCTGTGACAACCGGTGACCTTCTTCGGTCAGGTCTTTAGTTTCATTTATGTTTCTGTTTTTCTAATTATACTGTTTCTTTTTTTATAAAAAAAAAAGGTACCATTGTCTGTTCTCTCTGAGCAACACCTGTACAATTATTTCAAAAGTACAAGAAGATACTGAATTCTGAATATACCAAATTAATTAATTCTTTGTTGGGAATTGTTTGTTTTTTTTTTGTTCTTTTAACTCTACTGTCGTTCAGGTTATGTCAGCTATTTTAGATTTAGGCGATCGTCATAACACAAGTTTATAAAATAAAGGGTTAATGTTGACAATTAAAGGGGAGATTGTAAAATAAAGACTTGCTTTAGGCGGGTGTATTGGAAACTAGAAGGGAATCCATTGAAGTTTACTCGATTGGCACGATTCTCGTAAGAAGTTCTGTTGTTTAAACACCTGGTTTTATAGCCCTGAGGAAATCGCCGGGTGGGGGGAGAGAGAGATGGGAGAAAGAAGAGAGAGAGAGAGAGAGAGAGAGAGAGGACGTTATTACACACCACACAGAGAGAGAGAACACAGAGAGAGAGAGAGAGGAGAGAGAGATGGAGAGATGACGTTATTACAACACACACAGAGAGAGAGAGGAGAGATGACGTTATTACAGAGAGAGAGAGAGATGACGTTATTACAGAGAGAGAGAGACGTTATTACAGAGAGAGAGAGAGGATGACGTTATTACAGAGACAGAGAGAGGAGAGAGAGATGACGTTATTACCACACACACACAGAGGAGAGATGACGTTATTACAGAGAGAGAGAGAGATGACGTTATTACACACACACAGAGAGAGAGAGAGAGAGAGAGAGAGAGATGAGAGAGAGATGACGTTATTACACCACACCACACAGAGAGAGAGAGAGATCGATGACGTTATTACACCACACACAGAGAGAGAGAGCGAGAGAGAGATGACGTATTACCACACACACACACAGAGGAGAGAGAGAGAGAGAGAGAGAGATTGGGGGACGTTATTACACACACACACAGAGAGAGAGGAGAGAGCTGACGTTATTACGAGAGAGAGAGAGATGACGTTATTACAGAGAGAGAGATGACGTTATTACAGAGAGAGAGAGAGATGACGTTATTACCAGAGAGAGAGAGAGATGACGTTATTACTTAAACAGAGATGACGTTATTACAGAGAGAGATGACGTTATTACAGAAGAGAGAGAGATATGACGTTATTACACACACACAGAGAGAGAGAGAGAGAGAGATGACGTTATTACACACACACACAGAGAGAGAGAGAGAGATGGACGTTATTACACACACACAGAGAGAGAGAGAGAGAGAGATGACGTTATTACACACACACACACAGAGAAGAGAAGAGAGAGAGATGACGTTATTACAGAGAGAGAGAGAGATGACGTTATTACAGAGAGAGAGAGAGATGACGTTATTACACACACACACACACACAGAGAGAGAGAGATGACGTTATTACAACACACACACAGAGAGAGATGACGTTATTACAGAGAGAGAGAGAGATGACGTTATTACACACACACAGAGAGAGAGAGAGAGAGAGATGACGTTATTACACACACCACACACACACAGAGAGAGAGAGAGAGAGAGGAGAGAGATCTCGCTCAAGGTATTCATCCATTCCCAGCGCACCGTCGCAGACCAACACTAACCGCCGCGTCCATCTGACTCATTACTCCGCGCGACATCGCGAGGGAGCCACAAACTTAAATGCGGTCAGACTTCGCCGTGGCCTTTACGTCCTGCCGCAGAGATAATGCCCGTTTATTGTCGAGATGCCATTACAGTTATGGCTATAATTTGGAACCCGTGCCCCGGCACTCGCTGTTCTTCAGCGTCGACGCCCAATAAACTGAGCCCGTAATTAGTCGTTTCACCTTGGCACACACTCATGCAAAATTCCGTTCAGTCTCAATGAAGGACTTGGAAACCGGAACACGCTCCCTGACAGCACCGCACGGCCCTTGTGGCTTTTATTTTCATAGCGTTTCGTAAAAAAAAAAAAAACAAAGCCGACGACGACAAAAGAAGAATTAACATTTTGGCTTTAACCTTTCGCAATCCCAAACCTTTGTGCACGCAAGTTTTAAACGATTCCCAGGCGGCCGTGAACATTCTTCTCGCACTGAGCCTTTGTACCTTTACTACAACACGACTGCCGTAATACGAAACTTACATAATAGGAACAGCTCCGGTAGGTTACCCAGACTCTGTCGGCGCCGCTGGTCTAAACTATTAGAGTATTAGAGGGAATTCCACTTGGTCAGGGCCGTGGTCGGGCCACCAGCTTTTCCTGCTCCCTTCTAGAGAAATTGTCCAGAGTCTACTTGAGGATGCTTGAGCACTGAACACAGGGTTGAGATGTCGGCGGTTCTACTAGAAATAAAGAAATATATATATATATATATATATATATATATTTTCAGGAAGAAAAAAAAATTCTTTACCGACACCATATCTGCGACATTTGGATATTCAAAGCCGTTTTTTTCGGGACATCACGTTTGTTGCTGTTTAAACCCTACTCTGCCTGTTAAGTCTCCGTCAGAAGAAAAAAGGGGAGGTGCGGGGTTGGGGGTGGGTGGGTTTGAAGGAATCTCCCTACGAAGCGCACGGTGATATTACCGGCACAAAAGACTGGGCCCAGCCCGGTCTGCAGAACAGTATAATATTCGGAGTAGGAATAACGGAGCAAACGTCGCGTTCTTACGGGGATTGCGAACTTTTGTTGTTGTTGTTGTTGTTATTCATTTCCCCAGACCATCAGATTTTTAAAAAAAAAAGAAGAAAGAAAAAAGATGAGGTCACCCACGCCTGAATCATATTCCAGACGCTACAGCTCGCTAACACTCTCTGCTTAACAGGGAGTCATCTGAGCATTTCAAAATTTAATCTCGTTCAATATGGCGGGTCCAAGCGCGGGCAGGAAGCTATTACGTTCTGGGCGCGCGTTTGTTTTCCTCTAACTCGACCGATGGTAGCAAAAGATACCTACCGACGAAACTTTTACCTTAATTACTGCTGCTTGAACTATTCGCGATGTCATCTGGCAATTTTGCTGATTCGATCGCAAACCTCCCCCCCTGAAAACTGCGGGATTTCCAATCTAAGACCAGATAAGATGGAAAAGTTATTAAGCCTTTGGAACGGTCTGAAACCCCAAGACACGGCCATGTTTGAGTAAACCCTGCGCGTGTCTCACCTCATCCAGCACTTGAATATATCTTTCATAACATAATTTGTTGCTGTTGTTTTCTTTTATTTTTTTAAAATCTCTGTAGGGCGGGTGGGAGTAGTTGTTACAACACCAGTAATTCCTAATTAAATATGTAGATGAGCTATAATCGACGTCGCATATAACAACCAATCACCGGCTGTCGTACGGTCGGTCGGTGGTCCTAAGCCCAGCTGGTGGGCGGGTGGGAGCAGTTGTTACAACACCAGTAATTCCTAATTAAATATGTAGATGAGCTATAATCGACGTCGCATATAACAACCAATCACCGGCTGTCGTACGGTCGGTCGGTGGTCCTAAGCCCAGCTGGTCAAAGATCGAGTAGCAAAGCGGGTCGACCAACCCTAAAATCTCGGTTATAGCACCTCCTCTGCCAGAAACCATCGGGATTTCATGCAGATCTCGCGAAACTCCGCGGTAACTTGAGCAGGTTTATAAAATCTACGCTACAAATAGATTAAAACGACTGGCAAGACGAGCGGACAAACCTCTAACCGGGGGGAACGGATAACGACCCTACATTGTGGACGGGTGGGAATCTACGCCGAAGAAGCGAGAAGCCTACTGAAGACATGCAAACTTACACCCGGTACAAGTAAAAAAAATGACAAAAATCTCCACTGACCACAGGTCAGAAACCCCGTTACAACCGGATCTCATCTAAAAATAAAAAAACAACAAAAACAAAAATGGAGAAGGGAGATGAAAATCGAAAAGTTTAATTATTATTATTTTTTAATGTTAGTGTAATTCAAAGGATAAATATCTTTCGAACCTGTGTTGTCGTTAGGAAGATTGGTAATCTGTACTGCGAGCCTCATTGGAGTCGAAACCGACAGAAGATGATGGTTGGAAATGTTCTTCAACTTAAACCTTTACGTACGTTGCAAGGATACAATGCCTTCGGTACAAGCGAAATCTGTTTGTAGTTATGAAAAACCGCGCCATTAATAAACAAATAAATGGTTACTTAAAAAAACAACAACAACAAACATAACGGGTATGCAAATTAAAGCTCTTCACGTGCCACAGGATAGATCTGGTTTTGTTGGAAATCCACCAGTTTCTACGACTATCAGAAGTGGCAAAGGAGTCAGGTGGGACGGACTCCGGCCGCCGATCGAACTATATGATCGATGAATGAATACTTAAGAGCGCATATTTATCGAGACTTACCTAGGTATTGGACGTTTCTGTTATTCCCAACTATGTAAACCTGTGCAACCGACCCCGACAAAGCTCTCTTTGTTAAATCTCTCATATCCGGAATATTCACTCTTGAAGGCAAGTTCATCACTCACAATCTATTTATTTTACTGTTCGAAATAAAAATATTTTGAATAAACTATTTTCATTTTGAACGTAAATACTTTAAGGTATCGCAGGTGAGTTATCCCGGAGTATAAATTAAACGAGACTAATCACGCTGGCCCTGTTAATCTTTTAATTTTTTTTAAATATTGACGATTTACTAAAACGTGACTGGAGTTTAATTATATTGAAAAGGATTTATTAGCAAGAAATGCTGTGCTAATTAATTTATAATCATTTGGAACGCGCATATAAAAGATTGGCTTGCACCGAACTGGCAGTAAGGTAGACTGTAGTCTACTAGAACTTGAAATTAAAAGTTAACAAGGCTGTCTGTCCTTCATTCAGCTGCAAGGGCACCTTATCTACCGCTTTCTTAAAATGTTTCTGCATTAATTAGCCATGTTTCTCTTGCTACATCTTGCATTTGTTACTATAAGAACATTTTTCCTGTTCATTTGTTGCTGATATTATGAAAAACTCCTATTATTTCTTTTAGTTTAATTTCCTTAAATGGGGAAATATTAAATGTCAAAATACCAAACTAAGTCCGACTATAGTTAGCTGCCAATTATTAACACCGAGTTAAGGCAAAAGCGCATAAAACATTTCAAAATACTTATAAAAATAATAACTGGGACTCTTGACTAATGTACCGCAACATTACTTTTGTGGTACCAATCTTTGGTATTTATTTTTAAAAAAAAATAATAACACAAACACGGGAGCTTTTTATTTCGGTTTTTAAAAAATTTTAATTTAAAGCTTCCCTTTTTAAAATTTGTCTCGTCATTTTCAGACTCCATTCTTTTTTCTTGATTTTTGCATGTGCCCCTTTGTCGCAATTAGCTCACTTTCTGATCTCTCTCTCTCTCCCCTGAAAAGATACTTGTAAAGTTTTTTTTTTTTTTCTCATAGCCAATCAAAAAAGTTGGCACAGAATTTTAGGAAAAAAACTTTCGACTAATCCGCACGTTGAAAAAGTCCAGTTCAAAAACGTTTACGTCGTCAAATCCGAACATTGATCGGTGTATGGAAGAGAGGGGTGAAAGAGAATGAATCGAGTCACAAGCTGTTACCATTAATTCTAATGTTCCAACACTGCTGATCAGCTCACTCGATTTTTAAACTGTCTTTAAGTTATTAGCAGTTCATTTACCCTCAATGTATATTTATTCAGTTTGTCCAGATTTGTAGAGGATTTTCTGCATTAATCATTTAAAATCCACTTAGTGTAAACATTTGATATTTATCTATTGATTTTGCTACGAGAAATGTATTTTATGCAAAACTTTCTTTAAGTAAAAATCTGAGGAAACTGTTATTTGACTTCGAGGAAGCTAATAAATGATGTTTATTCAACTCCTCCCTTTCCCCACTCTGTATTTGCATTATTTAAATACTATATCACATCTTTTTCTCCTGTCAGTGACCGGAATGTCATGTTTAACATCTGACAAAATGTTATCAGCAGGCGGGAGGGGAGATTTATTTAAAAATCGCAAATTTAATGCAAATGACGCTTCCTTTTTTCGAAGTCAAAACGGGAAAAGGGTCGTATTCAAATAAAGGAAAATAAACATGTTGCTTTATTCATTGTCTGAACTAATGCAGTTCCATTTGTTTTAATTGTGTGTGTGTGTGTGTGTGTGATTGGTTTTAACGGTAACAGAATTAAATATTCAAAATTTCTCGACAAATAGTTCTTTTCAAAAGCAAATCTTTCTCTTCGCACAAACTTTCTGTAGATTTCAGGCCGTGTTATTTCGAATATTATTTCCATGAACGCCGTTCTTTCTTCACGCATTTGGATACTTAAACATACAAAAATATGTAAGAATACAACGCCAAAAAAACCAAAAAACGCGTGAATAAATATTTATATATTTTTTTTTTTAGAAAAGGATAATAATTAATGGTAAGCGGGATAATCTTCGATACGGAACAGAGAGAAAATGTATTCAGCTACTTTTACTCTGCTACGGGAACCGTTCATGTTTAGAATATTGTTAATGTTTGGCTAATTCGAAATTCACGGTCAGTTAGATGGAGATTTTCTATTGACCAAGCAACCGAAAGCCTTCTGGGAGAATAGTAAAGGTTACTGGATGCAAATATTATATTGTCAAAAAGTAAAGACAACAAAAACTCGTGGCATTCGATTTGTCGTCATGACCAGAAAGGTCCAGTCACACGCAGTCATCCAATCAGTCGTAATGCAAATAAAAAACGCACTTCTGTAGATTTTCTTTGAAAACTGAACATTATATTTGAAGATGTTTTATCGAATTCCGTCTTTGGCTGCTTCTTTTAGACACGCGTCCTGGATGTGATAGATTAGTTTCGAGGCATCTTTTACGTTCTACGATAGGACACCATCCTCACTGTGTTTCTAGCAGATGACGCTTTAAAGAGACATGGTGAAATAAATCATTAAGAGAAAAATTATTGAAAAAAATGTATATTTATAATATTTTAAATAATTTAATTTGGTTAATTTTCTCCCCTGCCAAAAGACCTTCATGTCGTTCATTTTAGTTTCTATTTTTTTTTTTAACTCACGCAAAATAATTAATTTTAGTCGTCTTGGGAAAAAGAGAAATTCTGAATGATATTAGTCCTTTGTAATTAACTGTATCCCTAATAAAGAACTCTTCACGATGCGCTCTCACGTGAGTTTTACATGGTTGAAAGCAATTGCCACACGGTCGGAAACTTTGTTTAGATTTTGAGATACCAATTTATAAACAGATGACGTGGAATTCTATTCAATAAAACTTAGGAAATAATCTCATTTTACTAATACTTCAACAAGCATGATTACACAAAGAGGTAGAATTCGAAGCATGGGGGGGGGAATAAATAAAATAATAAAACTAGAAGCAATCAAAACCTTTCTTTGCACGTACTTGTGTAATCGTATAAATTTTTGACAAGAAATTAAAGGGCTAATTACGCACGCGCAGAGTGTCGAAATGTGTGCACGTCTCTAGTGCTCTATTGATCAAATGAGCGGTGCCACAGCAAGACAGCGAATACAAGACGGTGAAAATCCTCAATTACCCCGGGCCTCTTAGTCTTAATTTTCAGCAGCAGACAGAATTTTAAGCGCTACGTACAGAAAATTAGTTGTTTCCAATCGTACTCGCATAAGACTTCCTGTGTTTTGTATTCTGGCCTCTTTGTTTGTTTTGTTTTTGTTTTTGCACACGTAAGAAAAAACAAACTAGTTTACGTGCAGTGAACCAATTCTTCGTTGTCTCTATTTGCTGTTGAGAGAGAGAGAGAAATGACGTCAGTACAGAGAGAGAGAATAAATTCAAAAAACTGCAAGTTATAGCGTTGTTTAAACACAAATGTCTCACTTTTGCTTTACAATTTAGAAGCATTTGCATTATTTCACAGTTCGCTCTTTGTCTGAATTGCAGATACATGTCAGAGGTTTTGGTGGGAGAGAAATTCTCTTTCCAGCAAACGTTAACCCGGCTGCCCCAGTTCGATTCCTGGTCGGCGCCCACTCGGACTGGCTGTACGCCTTTTGGCGCGGTTTATTCTCGATCTTTTCCACCATCTCTCTCTCGCGCGCGGCTTGCCTCCGGGCACTTCACTTTTCATCCTATAGGAAGTTCGCTGCCGAAGTCGGATGAACCGAGCACGTCGTGGCGCACAGGTTAGCGAACGGTCTCCAGCGGCTAACCGTGGCGTTACTCTTCCTCACAGGGTTGTCTCCACGTGGTAGAAAGACTATCTCCGTCGTTGAGACTGTGCAGCACAAAAGCTCCGACATTTGGAGAATTACGTAGAATTTCCTTTCATCTGTTTGCGCCTGCACCGCTCTTTAACATTAAATCAACTCCTGGTTTGAAAAAAGTAAATCCTTGAAATGACGCAACTGCAAGTTAACAACAAAAAATCGCAAGATGCGTTGTCAAAACCTTTTTTCCCATAGTTTCTGTTCTTGAAGATATCTGTATGAAAGTACTTCTCAGCCTGGGCACATTATGGGGGCTTTGGTAATAGATGTACCCCAAAACACGCTTCTTTCACGATAGCTTTGCCAAGTATTTTTTTTTACGGTTCACATATTTCGTAGACCTATAATGGCCGTAATTACTTGGTGTCAGGGTAAAGCTACGCTAAACTGATCCGCTCAACTCGGGGTCTCACATTCCACTACGCTAACCACTGCGCCACCTGCATTTCTTATGGACCGCATCAAGATCAGCCTCAGGAAAAAGTCCTTCTGCTTACTAGCGCCTGAAGAATCTCCAAGGAATAAAAAACGCTATTCGGCTACAATCGCGTTAACATGAAACGCGAAGTATGTTCGAAAAATAATGCACCTCAATACTTCTTAAATTAAAAGATGGAAATGTGTTGCTTTAGGTATATCAGAAACTGTTGTTACACCTACACTATATTACGTTTTCTTTTAAATTTTGTTTGTTTGTTTGTTGTTGTTATTTGTAAATGCCAAAAGCTTATTGCAAAGTTTCCTGATCAGCTGAAAATTAAACCTTACCGAGGTCTCACAGCGCAAAGAAAAATATTTTCAAGGGATTATATTCACAAATTACAACTGTACAGAGTTCATACATATAACAAATTTCTTTGCGCATGGGTGTACGGTACAGGAGAGCAGGCTATTTCACTGTGTCGATTAGTATAATGTTACAAACCGTCAAGTCCGTTTATAGACGGCCCACCCTAATTTAGTGTAACAGTGTATAATGTAGTAGTTAAAATACCAGGGTCGTTCAAATAAAACCAGGCCCTAAACAGTATCGTCCTAATCGTATCGAGCCGAGTTCATTTGAACGTTCTTAGTATTTACATATCTAACATTTTCCAAGACCGTTATTGCTTCAGATGTTTTATAAGGAATACTTATACGGAGATTTACTGTAAAAACGTCAGAACCTAACTTACGTCCAGTTTGCTGTTTTATGAACTTGATTATGTACACTTGTAATTGAGCCTTATCATTAGAAGCTTAAAAAGATAAAGACTTTCATGCATGAAGCGGCAAGAAAAAGTCAATTTGGGGGCTGGTCAACTCTCTCAGAACATTTGAAATGAAGCAGGTAATGGACCGGTGGCGAGGACTGAGGCCCCGCCAGGGGTTTGCGCGAAAAAATTCTTGCTTAAACCAACTTTGTCAAAAAAAGCCCCCAAAATTATTTCGATGTACAGTATTACCCAGGCAGGAAAAGTATTAACTTTACGCATCATTTAATGTGGATTTCGAACCAAGCATTCCGACTGACTCTATTAATATTTAATTGATCAGTACACAAGCGGCTTAGAATGATTTTGAGGATATGAGGGACGTGCGTTGGTCCTCGCAGAGCGTCATTATTTTAATTTCTCTTTATATTTCCTCATCATCTTAAACATCTCGATCCGCCTCCTCGCTCTACGTTGTTGAATTTAGACAATACAACTAACTTTTGTACCCCTAAACCCAAACCCAATTTTTGGATATTCCTTTAAGTTCTGAGTGTCTAATCTCCCCCCCTTTTTTAGTTTCCGCGTCTTAAAAAAGCATAATTATTCCTCATTATTGCGCTTTTAGACATGTAAACAGAAATAAGTGATAATCACAATAATTAATAATTAAACAACGATATTCAGAAACGTATTCATTAAACAATTACTTTCTATGCTGCAGTTGTTGTTGTTGCTCTTTTTTTCCGCTTCCGAACATTATCATCCATCATTTTCGTATAGTCAGTCATTATGTTTTGCATTATAACTTCTCGGTTTTCTGACGGAACTTTGATGCTGTGGAAAGTGGCATCGTTCTCTTGGCCATTATGCGCCGCATCCAGTAAAGTGATTTGCTAGAGCGAGCGGAATCAAATAGTCATTTGCCAAGTTGGCTTCATTATATCGTGATCAAGCATTAACAGTTAAAGGTGACGAATGGTCACGTTCTCTGGCCCCGGTGACTCACCAGTAACAGTCCCCAGTAGCTTTGAGGGCCCCCGCGGAAAAATGCAAATTCCTTCTTTATTTCTTTTTTCTTTCTGCACAACCGTACGCTCTAAACAACAGAGCAATATGATGATTTGTCGTTAGCAGCGAATGTAACAGCCCATCTGTGTAGCCCAACACCATTGGAAGCTTTGCGGCCAGTCGCTAGGTTTTTGACACTTATGACTAACTTACCGACGAATTACAAGGCTTTTTTTAAAAAAAAAAACACCTGTAGCAAACTTATCAGTTAATTATTTGCTTCTTAACGCAATTACTAACCTCAAAGCACTGATGATAAACTAACCAGTCGATTACTAGCCACGCAACATTGACGGTAAATGTATCAGCCAGTTATTACTTTCTTGATACCTGTGGCAAATGTATCAATCGATTACTGATATTCTAACATGGATGGTAAACCCACCAATCGAAAACTGAGGGCAGAAACGTACCAGCCAATTACTAACGTCGCAACACTGACGAAAAAAATCTCCTATCCAATTACCAATCTTCTAACACTGATGGAAAAACTTCTCAACCAATTACTAGTCTTGTAACATTAAACGCCAACTCACCAAGAACGCCAGAAACCAGTCTCCAATATTTACCATCCGTTTTACACATTCCAGCCGTTCGTTGGAATCTCAACACCCAGGGTAATTTTACAAATCGATAACCTAGAATAAAATACAGAAATTCGGCAAATTAAAAATAAACTTACCTTCAGCGAAATATATATTTTCCTATTAAACTCGGTAAGACCCGAATCTCGAAATTCAACGCTCTAATATAAAATGTAAACTCGACATGTTATCGATATTCACGCGTCAGTCAGGGTCTAGTTTATCGTAATTCTGGCATTAACATCAGCCCAATGACGTTTACCGTCTTAAATTCGATAAATTAATAAAAGACTTTTTTTTTAAGGCTTAACGTAGTATAACAAATTAAATTAAATCCCAAATATGCGTTATTTTTTGTTCTTAGTTGTTCCGACTTTGTTTTGTTTTTTTGTTGCTCAATATCAATTTATATGTTTATCACATTCCAAAGAAAGGAATAGCAGATAAATGTAGAATCCGGTAATGAATACCAGGAAAACATGAAAGTATAGGGCGGATAACCACGGGGCAGATCGCCCAGAGAGAGGTGGGAGGGGCGGTGGTACTCAGATAAGTATTGCGATAGCATCTGTGAGGCTGCCCAGCCAGTGAGAGTTTTAACAGATCGGCTACGGGTGGCAACGCGAACCAGGGTCCGTACCCAAGAGAACAGCTAGTAGAGATCGCCGTACGACTTCGCTCTCCACACGGCCGAGATCGGACGTAGTTATCATGGACAAAGACACGGAAGCACACGAGAACAATAGGACGTCGCGTGCGTACCCGAGACAGAAATTCGGAAGAAGCAGACAAAATGGACGGATACCAGGACCTCAAGATATATAACATGCAGACAATACGGGAACTATTAATAGAAGCGATGCCGATGGTTGTGGGAGCTTTGGAAGCTCGGAGCCCGAACGTGGAGAAGTGGAGAGCGAACGTCACCGACATTGAAACAATACAGGTGCAGACAGATTTAAATAAAGGAATTTTACTTTTCTCTTCGTTAACCCCATTCCTCCCAAGCTTGTCGCGCTGTTTCCGTATCAGGAGACACGAAGTCTTCTAGCCCCAACCCTAAATTCTATAAGAGAGAGCCCCCCTCGCAGGTCACTCGCGAGATGGCAGTTTCCTAAAAGAGAGTAGTCGCGACCTGTAGCTGCCCACTGAAGAGACATTTCACTTTGGATTCCACAGAATGGAGCGGATTTGTAAAGCGATCGCGATTCTTTTATCAGAGTTCAGCAGACACGTTACAGTTATGATGAACAATAATCATTTTACATTAAATCGTATGACATTCCGCTGTGGATTGTCGGGCTTTCACCGGCGAGGCCCGTGTGTCTTCGCGAACACAAAAGGAGATGATTTTCCTGCAGTTACCTACTTTACATATTAAAGAGGGCCGCGTGCGAGAATAATCAAAATGACTTTTCGGATCGCATTTTGTGATTACTTTTCTTCTTTCTTTTTTTTTTTTTTAGTTTGAGGTCCGGCCAGAGATCCTGCACGGGTTTTTTATACCGCGCCATTTAAGTAAGTCGCTAGGGGCCGCCACTGTCGGTTAGACAGATATTAATGGAACTTACGCTAACTGGAATTTTCCCGTCCTGGTCGTGTATACTTTATTAAAAACCGTTTTCTGATATTGTGTCGCTGTTGAGGGGAAAGGGATCGGGGTGCATTCTCTCAGCAGGGTGCCCGTCATTATTTCAGTATGGCTTACAAAATATATACCAACGTAGACTGAAATTAGAGGGGGGGGGGTTCTTCTTCTTCTTCTGCCAACAACAAACGGATTTAAGCTAAATAAACAGAAAGTGGGTTAAAAAGTAAGCTCTTCTTTGTCCGACTGCCGGGGTCGGCACGGGTTTGCTGAATGACATCTAACAGAGAATTTAAAAAAAGAAAATTTTTTCTTTATAGAGAGAAGGAAACCCGGCTCTCTGGGGTCCGGGCGCAAAGAGAACCATGTGACGAGAAGGCCACATGACGAGTGAGCTCGCTACGTCCCCCCCAAAAAACTATTTGCTTACCCGAATTTAAACATCTAAAAACTTTCCCATTTCCATTTCTGCTTTTATAGTTTATTTTCACAGAAATTACGAGTTCTGTTTTGTTCCATTCTGACAGCGAATTGAAATTTCCCGAAAATGAAAAAAAGGAGAAGAAGAAAGAAACACAAACGAAAGAGCAGTTCACGATTAGGCCGATTTCGATCGACAAGTTGTGCATATCGATAGGTATAATGCCAGAGTAACGTTTAATCTACTCCTTTGTATAGAGCTGAATAAGGCAATACCGTAAATAGCTGGAACTTCCCTTGCCTGGTTATTACTCGACGGAAAATCGATTGTTGGCTGTTTAACAGATTCAAGTTCGCGAAGCTTTTAAACAAAGCAATTACAGTTGGTTAAACTAAGCTGATGACGCGGCCGTTGCATTGTCTGGCAGTTGCTGTAAGAGAAAGCCATTTTCTTCGGTTTTAGTTAGCTACTGGGTACCGGTATAAAACGTCAGTGGCTTTTTTTCTCCTGCTCCTGTGTAGAGGTCCACTGTCTCTAACATCCCGCTCGCTTTAGGCTGAGTAGTGAATGTAGTTTCCTTGGCAAATGCTTCCAATCGAAAAGCCGACGGGAGACGCGATAATAGGTACGGCGGCCACCAAAATCAAACGGGACATTCTGCATGAACGGGCCGGCTGAAGCAGAGCCGCCTGGTTTCCAACTCCGCACCTTTAACTTATTCTTTTCCCTTTACGCGAACAAACGGCTCTCGGATCAACGTAATCTCTGCTTTTGGCCGCCTTTACAGAACTTCAAGCGGAGACACCGCTTTTCCTCGATGAAGAGAAGGCGTCAAAAGATAAGAGTTACAGCTAAATTATCTGTCAAAGCCACACGGACTTTCCCCATATTCTAGCCTTGATGTTTCCTTCCCAATCTACGGAAAATTCGTATTTCAAGTTTCATCTCTATTCAAGCATCTATTTTGTAAGCACTGACAGACGGCACACGAAACAAAAGTTTTCTCGTATAATAATAGGTACGTTTTCTTTAAAAATAAACAACAACAACAACAAAAACTGTCAGGTTATCAAGCTAAACGTTCACTGTAGTTTTTTTTAAAAAAAAAACGATAATTGATCCTTGATTAAGGACACGTTACTAATGAGATTTTATTTTTTAAATTGTCAGAATAATAAATTAAACATTAATCAGAGATGCGCATTAAAAATAATAAGACAGTAAAGTTAAAAGCAAATGCATGAAAACCAGTTTGTTGTTTTCTTTTTTTAAGTACAACCTGCTAGATCTCGCAGATTTTCCGTAGATTTAGCTCCTGACGCTGCCACCTGCCCACCCAGGAAGCTGACTGGATGACTTCAGAGATTGGCTGAGATATTATTAGGGAGAAGAGCGGGGCTCGTCGCTTCAGCACCAGTAACTCACAATTAAGCTTATAGATATGGCTATAATCGACGTCATAAAGTTCGGAGCACGTGACTTCGATTATAGTTCGCCTGAGAGCTTAATTAGCGAGAACCACTTACCTCTCGGTGGCAGAGTGCTATGGTAACGAGTTCAACCAAGATGAATTCGCGAGGTTACATAAAAAAAATTAATTTTCTTTAGCATTATTATACTGCTGTTGTCGCCTCTCCCACCCTTTCTTGTATTAATCATGAAGTAGTACAAATACAAGATGGAAATATTAACATGAAAGCAAAACAGCAATTTGACTTTTACGGTTACCACAATTCATTAACACAGTATTTTTTCTGCTTATCTACAGACTTACCGTTCCAAAATTTTTCATAAGTCATTCGTTTCGCAGACCAAACCAAGCTCTTGAAGCACCCATTTGAAGAACAGCCTTTATAGCTGGCTGATATAGGAAGCCTTTGCCACGTGCGATATGGCTTTAAATGTCACAAACTGTTAGTAGACATCATGTTCGTGTAGAGAGAGGCATTATAGCGGACACTGGCGCCTTAATGCTTAGCGATTCCACGAGTTATTCGATTGGACTGATTTCGGCGATTTGATTCGCGGCCGTTCCTCTTGTTCCGCAAACCAATCAAAACCACTGGTTTTGGTATCGGTCCAGAATAAACCTGGATATAGCAGCATGGCTCGCTCTGCCACTGTCGTGCTGCTATATTTATATGACATGATGACAAGTATCCAACATCGTGTGGATGATGATTAGAGATGATCCCTCTTGGTGTTTTTTTTTTTTTTAGTTAATCGTAATTTCTCGTCTATTTTCAGACCCTGGAAGCTCGCCAAGCAGCGCGAAGAGTTTATTAAAGTGGAGCCTGCGACCATTCTCTTGACCGATCCCCTCCAATGTCTAAACTCGGACCTGTCTCCGGAGAAAGTCTTTTTATACTGGATGGCTCTCGATGTACTATGTTCCAGTCTTCCTCGTTTTTTTTTTTTGTTTTTTTTGTGGGTGTGTGCCGGTGTGAGACTTGCTGTCGGGCAGACGGTGGACCGAACTCTAAGCCATAGCTTCTGTCGCATTGTTTGACTAAAACAGGTCGCTTGAACAGCTATCTGTTACAATGCAATGCGCGCATGCTCGGAGTCAATTCACCAAGATCCGCCAACAGTCGGCGTTCACTGAAAGTGCCAGCAATTGTTGCCATTCCAGAATCAGTTAACGTTAACTAAAGCAGATACTCTGCATGGCCCCGTTATCTGACACAGCCCTGTATGAAAGAATGCACGATTGTAGAAATGCAGTAAGTTCTCCTAACGCTTATGTACCCGTTAGTCTTCTTCGATCATTCATTTCATAACAGTGGGATGCGTTGCACCGTCGCTATGCGCACTCTGACCCAGTGCATCCGTCTTCGGCAGTGGTTTATCCTTCTGACTTTTCCTTGTCATAGGAGACTTGCCTCTGTCGTGGCTATAGAGCGGCCCCCGCCCTTGGTTCCTCTGTCTGGGTGCCTGCCTACACAGGCCATTCCCCAGCAGCAACTGGAGCAATGCCAGTAAAGTACCTTGCTCGAGGGTCACAACAATGCGCCAGCAGCGGGAATTGAACCCAGAACCCTTAGGTCCTGAAGCCAACACACTCACCACTGAGCCACATTGCCTGGCCGTACCCGCTAGTCTCATCTGTGTTTACAAACCAGTGGGTGTTTATAAAAACAGAATCAACGCCGTCTGGTTCTTGTATGATTTCTAAAACAGCTTCAAAATTTGCTTGATTTCTGAAATATTCTACCCGTATTTAGGACCAACCGTCTCTCGAAAATCAGAACAAACTAAAGGACCCTACTATACGTAGTTACACGCGGTTCGTACGTCTTGCAACTTGTTTAGTTGAGGGATCTGAATATTTCGCTTCGTCAGGAACATTACAGTGAGTTGTATGGGACACCCGACCAAACAACTATAGCTGGCAGGCTAGAAAAACGAGTTGAGGGAGGAACAGTGGTAAAACACCATCACCGTCAACTGAAAGCTGCTTGTTATTCTGTAAACAAATTAGTTCTGCTGCAATGCGTCGAGTCTTCGTACGACTTGACGTTTGTTTATCTGTTCAAGAGATGAAGCGAAAACCCTGAGTGCACATTTTAAAGAAGGGGAACAGTGCGCTTCACCAATGTATTCAAAGAAGAGAACCCTGGTGAGCGAAACGTAGCGCCGAAGTTATCCACTATAGAGTATTGTCAATCCTCGCAACGATATACCCAGTACTTCCGACTTTGACAAGGAAATCCTTACTAAAACTATTCATTTTTTTTAAATGTATGAGAAAACCAGAGAGCCCCCCTTAAAGCGGTCGGCTAGAAAAGACACTGGGAGGGAGCTAGAGTCCGTCCGGGAATTGAAATCGGGCCCATAGCTTTGCTGATCCAGTAGGCTAACAACTGAGTCACCGGGCGCTCTATGTGGTCCATTGTCAATATACGTTATTCGACGGAAACATTTTAAACGAAATTATTTATTATCATTATTAAGTTTTATCTTCTTCAACGTTTATTTTGCACTAAAATGTTTCTTTTTATCATCGTAAGTTTTAAAATAAATCTGTCAGAACTCGAAGTGATGTTTTTGTGTTATTGACGTTTACTGAAGTAACCAAGAAAAGCTAACTACATTATCAGACATAAAACGAAACGCATGCGAGTTCTGTTATTCAATTCCTTATTTCGTCCACGCCATAACCAGGTTGATTGAAAAGTAACTCCCTATTATAAAATACTTATAATTTATCCTATTATTGTAATATTTTTCTCAATTTTTTTTGTGTATGTTCCATGATGTATGGGAGCAAGTCTACTCTACCAAACCAACAACTTTGGAAGAACTTGAAGGACGAATACGAGAAGTTATGTCTTCCATCCCACAAGAGTTCCTTGGGAAATCAGTTGACGCGGTTCCCAGGCGGCTTGAGAAGCTGTTGGCGAATGCTGGCGCCCATATCGAATTTTAAATAAAACTCCATGCTATACACTTGCTTATCATATTCATTTCTTGGAAGAATTGTAGTTCAGAAATAAATTACAAGTACGTAATAATAGGGAGTTACTTTTCAATCACCCTGTATATCATGCACAGTGTGGAGGCATAGTTTATGAAAAGCTTTTGAAATACTAGAAAAAGTTTCCAGGTTTCAACTCGATTAAGATGTTTAGGTTTACTGAGTTGGGTGTCAGATAATTGAGGGAACATTTGTCGACCAGCTTTTAAAAATGCTTAAGGGTGTTCAGCATAAAACTTACAAAGTTTTTCGGCTGTCCACATTAAAAAAAATAGTATGGGCCATAACAAAGGTATCAGCAGATAAGAAATCAATCCATGTCTCCTAGAGATTAGGGTTGTATTAGCCATGAAGATCTCATGGAGTTGCATAAATCATAATATTTCTAGAAAGATCTCATAGAGGCTACTGTTGCATAAGTCGTCAAGATCTCATTTAGAATCGTATAACCTATGAAGACTTTTCTCTTTTTTGTAACAAAGTAAACTAAATTTTACTGTTACCAAATCACTGGAAACATTTGAATATATATATATATTTTTTTTTCAATGAATAAACACTTTAAACACGATTTAACACGTATATATGCAAGGATTTGCAATCAGAACGACTCAAATTCCAGCGTACTGTTAAATCTCGGTCAGTCACAGTTTTATACTTGAGTTCATATTTGTTTTTACATATCAAATTCTTCCCCTCAAATGCACGGTCTTGAAATTTGTTTATCTTGCTGCTTTGTCCTTGTTGCTTTATCTGTCAAGTTGACTTTGACTAAAAAGAAATCAATTAAAAGAATTCCGGGAAATTCTTAAGAGTTTAAGTCATGGATAATAAAAATTCTTAAATTTTCATCCATTTTCCAAACAAAATATGAAATTTGCGCAACTCCCGCCAACTCGCAACAATAAATAATCAAACTTTTCACAGAGAGAAAACTAAAAGCCCTAAAACATGGGTAATTAAATCACAGTAGTCTTTAAGAAGTTTCTTCGGGCTGCTGAGTTTAGATATATCTGCCCTAAATGGAATTCATCACTCCTCTGTTTATCTCTCTTATTGTCTTTTTTTGTTTGTTTCCCTGTGAACAACACGTAGCCGAAAATGCCAAAAAGATTATTTTCGATTCGCATCGTTTACTTCAAGATATTTTACAGTTTAATTTTCTTTTTTAAAAATAAATAAATTTTAAAAAACAAGCAAACAAAACAACATCAGACAGCTGTTTCCTTCTTTGCATCGATCACCGTTGGCGACGGTAGCAGGGTTCATTTAAAACTGCGACACCGTTCAGCATCAATAATTTAGTGCGAAGCTTGGATTTTACTTTCTGCACGAAAGTTCTCTTTCACTGAGAAGTGCGAGTAGCGCCGAAGCACCACCCTGTTTCGAGGCTTTTTAATCCGCACGACTTTATCTCCTAATTACCTCCCCTCCCTCCTCTGCGCTCTTTAAAATCTGAGACGCATTTTCTTGTTATTAGCTCTCCGCCCCACTACCAAGTCCTCATCAGGAACACGAGGACTTTGGCACGGCTCTAACACGTTCTGTCGCCCCGTAACTCGTTATTCGCCGGAAGACCCTCGCTCGCAGTATGGCTGGCGTCAGCGCGCGCTAACGTGACGTTTACGTTTGTCGCATGATGCCACTGTTACGGTGTCAGGAACGGGTGGCTATTTTCAGGGCGCACGCACCTGCAGTAGAGACCGGCATGGGTTCTCCCAGTTCCCCCTTTCGCGTGCTACTACACCGGTCAATATCGTGACGAAATAACGACAATGCAGATACCGTGGAAAAATCCAAAAAGAACGCAGTTCTTTGCGATATCTAAAAAAAAAATTTCCTTTTTTAAGATACTGCGGAATAATTGACTGCCTTATAGCGTTTGGTCCCGAGCAAACAAAAGATCGTGGCAGAGGTAATTAAATTATTCATTCACGATATTAACTGACAGCTGATCTCAACCGAAGCTGCAACGTGTTGCGTCGACGTGGTAAGACAAACATCGGTAAGAAAGGGACTCACCTCGCTAAAGCTAGATTAGATAAACAGGGACCAACTACGGCGCGCCGAGCGGTTGCAGCCAGATTTCTCAGCGGTGGAGCATCGTATGGTCATCAGATAAAACAGACAGGAATTCCCAATATTGGCGTGAACAGGGTGATGAAGAAACAAGTCATCTAAACGCCAGCTACGTGGCGGGTTGATGAGTTAATGCGTAACCTGTTTGACATTGCTGGTCTTATTTTTGTTGTTGTTTGGTGACAATGTTCCTCGTTTCTTTTATACATATATATGTTATTTTATTACTTCTGATATTCCTCTTGTTGATACTTTCTTCGATATTTCATTGAAAAATAATATCCATCGCTGATATTGATACTGTCCTTGTTATCCTTGCTGATAACTCTCTGACAGTGTATTCAGAATTAACATGAATGTTTGGCAATATTGTTCTTAATGTTTCCTCATATTGTTGCAGTTGTTAAGCGTATTATTGTTGTTAGCAGTTCTACTTTCATATTTGATAGTCCCGTTGTTTGCCTCACGTAGAATTAGATGAAGTGCACACCTTTGACTACCAAAAAGACTGTCATCCCATCTGTACACCTGCAATATCATCAATTCCAACTGGAGAAACTCCCGCTTATCTCAACCTCCGAAACTCTTTCACTAGAACCTTAACAACGACGGGAAGTACGCACTTTAACTGGTTTGATGGATGGTGGTGGAAAGGAAAACAAAAAGGACATCTTTACCGGTAACTTGCCAAAACCAGACACCTTTTCTTTGAGCAGAAATCAGATTTGGAACACAGAAATGACATCCATACTAAGGAAGTAAATCTGGAACTACGAAGAATCTGTATTATCGTAAAAAAAAAACAAACCATGTGTAGAGAAACTTATCAATAATAGACTAATTTTGGTGTCCGACGTCTATGTGCGAGTCTTACGTAAACTCGTCAGGTCACGTGACCGAGGTCTGGTAATGATGTCGGCCGATAGGAGGAGGGTTATGAGTAAACCGTTTCTGATATTAAAAACGTTTCGTGGCCTTTAGCGCATTCAACATTTTTACGACCCACTGGAATTGTGCAATCGCGAAGATGGCGGGGATTAAAAAACCGAATTTAGTGCCGGGCACTCTGCAGGATGACAAAAATAAATCAACATTACTGTCAGAGGCTTTGTTCATCGAGGTGGTTTCAGATAATCTTTGCCGCGAGGAATTTATTATTGTTACCACGGAGGTTTTTATTGTCGTCCGGAGTCGGGTTCTTTATCAAATCCCGCACCTGGCTTCGGCCCGGCCAGACGGTCGGTGTGTGCGGTATCTGCAACCAGCGGAACCAAGGCGCAACTGTACGGAACAATAAAAACGTCAGGTTAAAGGGGAGGAGGAAACTGCAGACCGCAAGGAATCCAACTCGAGAGGCTAACTATTTTCTTTGATCAGAGAGTGATGGAGACAGCGGACGATGGGCCTGCCTCTGGTGCTGCAGCCGCGATTCTCTCCCATCACTCCAGCGGCTGACCAATGGCAGTTAATTCATTAAAATTCTTTGCGTTCCATGTGTGCATATTTTTTTGCTTTGCCTTTTTTTTTTTTTTACCATTAGCGACAAAGTCCACATTTTCTTCTTGAAAGAAGATTTTTTTCAACGTCTATTTAAATGATTTCTCTTACCCGCCCCCGCCAAAAGTATTTACGTCTCGGTCTACGGGAGACGACTCGAACCTTACAATTTTATCCGATTTTTCGCGTCCGTCCGGTGCCTTCACTCGAAATTATGATGTATGGAAAAATCGAAATGAATTCCTGCTTCCACTTATACCTGAAGAGCTGAACTGTGCCATTACATTTTCTAGTGAGCCATTTAGCGTTTTACAGACTCCATAAATAGTCAGTATTCTACTATTTGCTATGTAAAATATGTAAATGAATTGTCACCTAATTATTTTATACTTGGCAATTACTGTCTCCTTATTTTTAAAACCTGTGGTTTGTTTACAGCGCTTAAAGATGTTATAATATTTCAAATTTAGATTTGTTTTCAACAGGTTGATCAGCCGAAATTTAAAGTTTTAATATATAGATAAACCTCCGGTATTTGATTCAGTTTATTATTATTATTCTTATTTTTTTTAGAATTTTGACATCTTAATTTAAAATTAGGGTAAAAAAAGGAAGTTCGGATTGATTATTATAAGAGGGCGCTTTTAAAGGCAAGTCAGATTAGTCTGCTGCACCGGTTGTTGTTCTCTTCTGGGGTCTGGTATAACGATCGAGCTGGCAAGAAGACCGACTGTATATAACGAACCCGATTCTCCACCGTTAAATCTTTTCCCTCTGCTGCAGCTTTTGATACATCCCCATGATTTGGCGACGTAGAAAGTTCGGCGTTAATTTCCTCACTACTGTGGCCACATTATTGAATTCTACTTGCTCACATATGTCTTCTGTCCTACAAATTTCGCAGAATTAATATTGGGACTGAACTCGCTCCCAACAACAAAGCTCTGGACTTATCAGAAAGGGGTCCCTGTCAATAAACGGGCACAGGTGCTGGGAATTGTCGAGAGCCTGCCAGGCCTCGGGCGGCTACCTGACGGTCCCAGTCGCGCACTATTTAGCCCCAGGGCCGCACCCTTTGATCGCAATTTTCATTGTATACAAAAGTCGCTAGAAACACGCAATAAAGTCGTTTCTGATATTTCAACCAGAAATTAAAATGGTATCAACTATTTCCACTTTTTTGGGGGGGGGATAATAATAGTCAACGCCAAAGGTTTGGCAGAAGCCGATTTACTTTAATATTTTGAAACTTGTTCATCAATATCCAGTTATTGAAGTATATTTTTAACGTTGGTTAACGGGAACCGATCGTAGAACTAACCAGGTGGCAGAGATGCTTGATTATTGTTGTCTCTAACCACTGAACAAAAGAAATATTTTTCTTTATAAGCAATTTCCTCGAGTATTTGCAATACGTAAATCGACTACGAAATATCAAAGGGCTACACATTCTACAATGAATTAGTCCTACTAACCGGAATGTTGATGATTTTACACAGAATGGTAAATTAAGACAGGTTGATGCTTTTGCTTTTCTTGAGGGTTTTTTTCCCAAAGATTTTTTTAAAAATCAAAGTAACCTTTTAATTTTTAATCATGTAGATAGAAACAGGAATTAAGTCAGCACCGAGGAAGAAACCAAAATCGGTTGTTTATCATAAAATGTAGTTTCTTTCTGATATAATTTATTTCTGTATATTAATTTTTTAATAATTGCTATTTTACTTTACTGGTAATATCCGTGATGAGCGAACAGGCCGTGTGCACGCTGTTTCAGCAATAGTCTCAACTTAATAACAGAAACGTTTGGAGCGTGATGGTACTTATAGTGTGGGTTCGTTCCTCGCTTCAGGGTTCCGCGCCATCGCTTGCATTTCGATCGTTGTTGCAAAGTCCCAGCCCCGTCACCTCGCGTCGAAATGGACAATCCGCTTAATCTACGTACATCTGTGGTGTGGTAACACTGGAGTCTCCTGGTGCTGTCATGTCGTGCTTTCAGATACGTACGGTATTAGTCTTTAAAATGGCTAAGTATTATACGACAAAGATTTGCAAGAATTTTTGAGTATTCGTTATTCGGGTAAAGTTTATATAAACAGCTGTTATTTTACCGCCAATCGCGTAAGACGATACAGTATTAGATCTCACGTTCAGCGGCCTGCACCGCTGCTGATGGGACAGTGCGGAGGAAAACTGCCACGGTCACAGTGAATCGTTCATTCGGGACATCAGATGATTTCCACTTCAGTTGCGGGGAGTTTAAACGAGACTAACGGTTTCGTGCAAGGACGCCACCACCACCCGGATGCCATAGCTAGATAGAGACCTGCAGGCCTGCGGGAACTTCGCCTTCTTAATCGAACGGAGGAGATGGTAGCGGCCGTTGTCGTTAACAATCGAAACGTAGAATTCCGAACCGCGGCGCTGGTTACAACAGACCGCAGAAAGTCCAGTGTCCAACAGTAGAAAAGAAAAAAGACTATCCGGGGGCCTGATGACCGCTAATTTACATACAGGGGCTGCTTTTACTTCAACCTCTTTTCGCTCAGTTTCCCTGAATAATTGAGTGTGAGGCGAGAGCTGCTAGGCAAGAAAAACTCTCTCCCCGCACTTCGTGGGGTGTAGAGATGAGCAGAATTGATAAATAAAATCAGGCATCAAGATTTCGGTGTCAATCCAGAAGTGGGATCCCGGTTGGCTCACCACATGAGAGATCCGATCGCCCCTCGTGCCTGGAACCTGCGGACATTTGGTGAAAGACGGACGGTCGGGTGCGACGTTGACATCATGAGACACGAATCCTGGGCGGCTTCGTCGAAAAGGGCCGGACCGTCGGTCTCCCGGTTCCATCAAACCTTTAACTAAGCAGACGACCTTCGGCAATGGCATTCTGTCAGGTGTCGTTCTTTTGTCCACACCATTAAATTTCCGCTGCCAGAACGATCTTACCGTGGAAAGAAACTAGCGGTAGCTCAGCGCCTTCGACGGCCACGCTACACGCACATAACCCGCCGTTGGAAAAGTTAAAATCGAAACTCGAAACATATCACTGGCTGCCATTAGGTCTTGGACCGGCGAAGGCGGCTGGCACCCTGCCCAGACTAATCATATACAGCGATGACGGCTATTCTAAGAGAAACCAGCGAACAATGAACGTCCAGAGCTTAATGCTGCATGATGTTAGTTTCCAATGGTTTGTCTGAACACCGGAGTTGGTCTGCCTGCCAGCAAGCGCTGATTGATCTGGGGAGCATTGCTATTCTTCTGATCGTCTGCTCTGTTCATCTGCGCCATGGAGACGACCTCTATCGGGCCCGTCGTTGGCGTCACTACCTGTCTGTCTGAAGGTGGCTTAGATACGGCCGGTTGAGCAGCAACTTTGTCATTTTAAAGAAGTCGGATCACGTGACGCGTCTGGACTCTACTGCACAGCTGATCTCGATTACAATGCATCCACATTTTAAAAATATTTATAAACCAAATGGATGTTTTTTGTTTTTTTTTTTTAAAGTTAAGATGGAGGAGCATCTGATGTTACATCAACCACGTGTTTTTCGGGTTGATTCCGCTAGATCTGACGGTCGGCTTCTTTTACTTCTTTCGTTTTGTTTGTTTTCATCGACATGAGATAAATCAGCCAGCAAGCCTGACGATGCTGTCCGCCTGTTGTCGTCGTGTCCGCTATCCCGAACGCCGGATACCGCCATGGCTAGCGCACGGTTCTGCCCGACGCCCTTCGACTTCGGACGACTTGACGAATGTTCCCTCCTGGAACCTTTCCCACTTTCCAGAAGTGGGAGAAGAACAGAGATAACTCACGCGGCGGCCTGCCGGTGAGGGAGACAGAGGAGCAGCCAAAACAAGTCGAGCCGCTCTCAACCGAAGGAGTCCACGATAAAATGGATGTATTAGATTATGAAGCTAATTTATAATCTAAATTTAATTAGCCGCGCGAAAGAAAAGAGAGCTGATCTTCAGAACTAGGCTCGGACCGATAACCTAAATCCAGCTGTGCGCAGATTTCAAGGGCTTTAAGAATAAAACTAGATTCATTACTCTGAAGCTGGTCTGCCAATTGGAAGAGTCTGGTTTCTTGCGATGGATGTCGCCTCCGTCTAATAGACTTATTAACTTACCACGTGGTCCGCGATCGCGCCAGCTATTTTGGCATGTCGAGCATTCGGCCAAACTGCCGAGATGAAGCTAGATTATCGAGACAGATTAGTAGATTAATAGGCGCTCGAAGAGACGCATTAACCACAACGAGAAATTACTAAGAATAGTTCTAATTTTTAGGCCATTTAAAAAGAAAAGCATGAAACAGAGTCATTGGCTGATTGACGTCATAATTGTGCTTGTAAAATCGCTTTGAATTTTTCTTTGAATAATGCAGTCAATATGGGGGGGATCGTGGTTCTCATCAAGCGAAATTTAGCGGACGAATGATAAAAAATTAATAGATAATGTTTTCACAATGCAGCCTGTAAGTAATCGCTGATCTGAAGATTGTAATTTCAAGGATATAGGAGGCCCTGCCAAGAGAAGGTGTACGGTGTCTGTACACATGGCATGAATGCAGTTTCCTGTGGCATCCTCCTTTCGTTTTATAAAGGTTATTCCGACAAATCGGGTGTGGACGAGAGACAAAGAATAAAATTACGGAACAGTAAAGCTTAATAAGCACTACAGAAATATAAGTAAATCTCGTGCTTCATATAAAGCAAACGGGCTGACAAATGACTTTCAATACTATTAGATTGTAGTGCAATCCAAGATGCCAGAACTGGCGACAGTCTGAGAAGTTCCTCCGGAAGTGAGTGTTAGGTAAATCGAGTCGTCTCCATCAGACTCTGAACAGCAATTAGACGGGGGGGGGATACGGTAACCTGTCTGCGGAAACCATGCGTCATTTTGTGCTCCTACCCAATTTTTTCCCTTTCTTTCTACATTAACCTTAAGGGATTTGTTTATGCTCATGTTTATACCTGGACATAGTTTTCTTTCTGAATGTCGCCATAGCGAAACTCGATCCTGTAAGAGTCGGCGACATACGTAACCGGTTTTTGTACCTGGCAGATATATTAATTAATCCAATAAACGGCGCATAGCCGTGAATGAAAGAGACTTCAGCTTCTTCGGCTCTCGTCGGTATCTGTTTCAGATCCGGAGTCCTCTCCCGTCCCAGTCTGCCCGTGCGGGGGTTTCCTCTCACATCCAAACTGGGAAATTCTTGCCTGGGCTTTCCGAGTACTTCTGCGAGCCTCCCCGGTCGGTAACTCGCTTTGTCGCCTAGGCTTGATGCCGTCCGTCCTCGTCCAGTTCTGCGGGATTAACGAGCTCAACACAGAGGTTCGCAGAAAGAAAAAGAAAAAAAAGATACCAAATAACAGAAATTCTCATTAAAGAAAAAAATCAAACAAGTTCTATTACAAGGTAAAGGGCTTTTTTTCTCTCCCCCTTAACCTTATGTTACCATCCGTGGAAGTCCGCGTCATTCGCAATCTATGGGAAATAACTCGTGTTATAATAATTTTTGATGAATTAAGCAGTAGAAAGATTATTGTAGTATTCAATTTGCTCCATGTAAAACACTATTCAGACACTCCCACCTCTCGGTATTTTTTAAGCGTGCATTTTGCGAATCAGTCTTTTAAATTTCGTCCAGTTCCGATGGTTTGTTTCTTTGTTTGTTTTCCTTTGGACGCAAACTAAAGGGGCATAACTGCTGCTTACCTTGAATTAAGTTTCTCATTACTGAAGGCTTTTCAAGTAGCCGGAAAGGGCTATTCGTAATTTTCACCACGTTCTCTATAGCCGTATGCTAAAGAAAGGGGGCAAGAATAGCCTGGACGGCTTTAAATGTGATAAAATTTCGAAATGTTCTCCAAATTTCAGAAACAATGAATGTTCCCTTACAGAACGAAGCGCAGACTTCGCGCAACCGCCATTTGTAGATTTAGTGCGAAAAATATCCGCTACGGAAGTCGGGGCCAGGACGACATCCATCATGGCGACGAGCTCGCCATAATTGGGTGAACACGAGCGGCTATTCAAACAGCTGGCAGAAAGACTCGACGATGTTCGTGTTTGAAGAACGGGCACCAGAACCCGCCGATGGCTTTGTGTTCCCAAACACTCATTTTAAAAGGGGTTGATGCCGGGAGCAAAAGCGCAAACTTGCTGAGTATTTACTCGCTTCCGAAGTATGATTATTGTTTAGTTACCTCTGAAAGCCCCTGTTGTCTACCTGCTGCCATTAGTAAAGTTTAGTCCGCGTGGCTGTAGCCATCCAGCAGTTAAAATTCCGCGGCATAGATCGAATCGATACTTTATTGACCCTACCACTTCCCACAAGGTACATTACCGATCAGTCATTTCCACCTCCGGTGTCTCAGAAGAAGAAGAAAAAAAAAGAGCAGGGGGATTGTAGCAACATCAACAAAAATAATTAAAAAAATTATTATCTTCTCTGACGCAGCTGAAATAAATGCTGGATGCTGAACAAAATTAAAAGAAATCATCGAGAGACGAGAACAACGTCAATAATATAACAAAAGAAGTTATGAAGTGATCTCCCCTTGATCGTGTTTGACACAAAAACACAAACAAACAGAGGAAACAATACGGGAGATAACTCCTGTGATAACGTATTTATTTATTTATTTTTTAGCGCACTCTTATCAGTAATTGTTCGGAAAATACTTTAATACTTAAAAGAAAAAATTCAAATATAAAATTTCCGCTTTAAATATAACTTAGAAACCAAGAGAGTTAGGAATAAATTTGTATCTGTGCTTTCAGATTAACTGTCAGTTTGTATCCGTTCTTTGATATATATATACATGTGTGTGTGTGTTCGGTTTATCTGTGTCGATATCATATAAATGCAAGTCCGCTGTTTAACAGTAAGATCCTTGTTTATTCTTAAAAGAACTGGGATAGGGATTTAATTCACCCAACGTGGGTCTCATTTAGTTTAAAATTAAGGATTCTTTCCCTTAGAATAGAACTGGCGGAAAGAGTCTGTCCACAATCTGTCAGTTCTGGACTCCGGACAAGTATTCCACCAGCAGCTGCTGATGGTGATGTTTTTCTTTATTTCTTAAATAGAGATACTTTTAGTTTATTAGATTGGAAAAGAAGACAAACAAAATACAAATAAGATTAAACAACTACATAGAATGAACTGAAGTATGCTTTTCAGCTACTCAAATTTGCTAAGTGCTAAGTTATCCATCATCTTTATTTTCTGATATTTCATAAATTATAAACTGTTGATCATTAGCAGCATATTTTGTTGATAAGAGGTACATTTAAAAGGTGTTAACTGTTTGTTTGTTGTTGTTGTTTTTTAAATCGCATAACAGTAATAATATTATATGGGAGAAAACTGTCTAATGTTTAGTTTCTTCTTACGGCTAAACTAAATTCTGGTAGGGACTCTTTCCCTTGGCGCATACTGCATCCAAGTGTAGGAAGCAATCAGTGCTCCCCCTTTGTTTTCCCGTTTTTTTTGGGGGGAGGGGAGAGGTTGAGGATTAAGCTAACTATCTGGCTTCGTAAAACACCGTGTTTATAGTAAAGAATCTCAGCTGGTGGGCGCCGTCAAGGTTATCCGTTAAATATAGCAGTTTCTTTCCATTATTTATCTATAAATTCTGTCCTAATTTTCCGCACAATTAATTCAGTTTATACAGATTCTGTATTTTTGTGTTACCTACATTTCCAGTAAATTTTGTATTCATATAAACATAAAAAGAATAGCGTATCATAGTAGAACTTTCTCTGCATGGACGAATACAAATCAGGCCAATGCTAAAAAAAAGATACACATCAGTGCTATTATTATTATTTTTTAAAAGGACAATCAAAATATCAAGAGAATGAAAGTCGGTACACCTGGTCGACAATAACGATATAGCAATGCTGCCGTCAGAGCAAAGGGTGTGTTCAAGGGACGTAACCGCACTCGAGTCCAGCTCTGGTCCATTTATTTTTAAGCACCGGCTGTTGTTGGTATATTTTACTAGGATTATAAGAATCGAAATTAGCTGCTCACCGTAATTTTCTTCTTTCCAAGCCGGGGCGAAGCTACTCTACAGTCTTGGTCCGGTAAAATTTAGTGCGATATAATAGAAGAATCTGGTTTTATGTAACACTTACTTCCCTTTTAATTAGATTACCTGCCAAAGTTAGGAAAGTACGGAAGTGTAACGTTTAAGGGAGATAACCATGTATGCAACTAGACATTACAATCCTTAGATGAAATGTAATAAAATCAGATTTTAAAAACACATCCAAACCAAAAAAAAAAAAAAAAAATACCAAGAAAGTAAACCACGCAGTCTGTTTTATTAACATATTTATTATTTATTTTTTTGGTGGCAGAAAATGTAGTTTCAGAGACTGATGCTGCACAAGTTAAAGACCCCCACGTGATGCACCAACAAGTTATCTGATACACGCTAAACGCAAATTCAACAGGCCAATACACCATTGACCTATGCATATCTTATCTAGATCCATTACCTGTTCGTTAACTCTCTTAGTTTATTAAATAATAATAAAGATAATAAGGAACTCATGCAATTAACTCTTTACCTGTTACGTGCCTTTTTATAGCCAAATCCAGGCGCGTGGAATATTTACTTAATAATGGAATCTTCTCGGCCTCGACTCGGAAATTACCAGAATGTCTTCGGGTATCACTAGGGGCTTATGCCCCACCCCGAAACCACGCGAGAATTTGGTATCCCCCACTCATCCGAAAAGAGTCACCCACGTACCATCAATACAAAAATGCAAAATAATAATAACTCTTAAAATATAAAGGGTTATGAATGCTGAACATCTAAGTGTTTTAAATTATCCATCATTACTTCCCACTCCTGAGACTCTTGGGCCTGCCATTATTTTGACGAAGAGATGTTAATTTCTTCATCAATACCTGCCAAGGCACGATCCACCGTTAATAACCTCTCCTTATTTTTGTACCAATGCTTTTGTTTTGAGAATGCCAAGTATTCGTTAAAGGGGTCGGCAACGTACGGCCCGCGGGCCGGATTTGGCCCGCGAGCAAATATTGTTATACTATGCTTATCCGCCCCCCCCGAACGTTGGCATTAGCCAATGGGAGCGCGGCTCGATTGCGTCAGTCCTACTGCGGTGACAGTTCGAGTTCTGGCTCCTGTCGCCAGGTGTGTGTTGTCCGTGTTTCTATGATGGTGTCGGAGCGCGGGGGTGTGAGTTACTGCAGAGGCCTGTGACACAACCGGGAGGAGTTCCTGACGTGAGGGACCAGCCTGCGAAGGCGGGTGGCCGGCTATAACCCGAAGGTTCTGATAACAATACCCAGGACTTTGAGCGGCTAATTTATAATTCATTTTAAACAAAGAGTTTGGGACCCCGACTGATTCTGATAACATCATCCATGATTATAATAAACACAGCTTCCTCTGTACATACGAATAACGGGAAAGCAAACTACCTCATTAATGTGTATTAGATACTCTCCGCGCGCGCGCGCACTTTTTCACGTGGGATCGTTCAAATTTGTGAACAGAAACAGCGTAGGCGAGTGATTTTCAAGGAATATTTCGGACTAATTACCCCTTTTCTACGTCCGCCGCGGAGTGATGCTCCCTCAGATTTGGTGGTTAAAAGGCGTGCTAGGGCGACAGTCCACGCACTGGTAGTTATATCACGCGACTTCTCGACATCTCTTGCAACAACAGGACATCAGGTGAGCCAGGTAATTCACAGGTGCTACGACACTTGTTGAATAACTCGCGTTTCGAAATAAAATCGAAGAAAAAATTCCCACGGCCATGAATGCAAAACGCAGGATGGCAGACGCCGAGTGCCGTAGATTACTTCTCCATCGAGCACACTGGGGAACCAGCTTGTCTCGTTTGCCTAGAAAGGCGGCAAAGAGCAGACGACATTACGGGATCCGCCATATTGGAAATTTTAATAAGTTTACTGGGCAAGAAGCGAGGAAAGGTGGAGTTCAGCGACTGAAGGCTGGTTTCGGAAAACAAACGTCATTTTATGCCAAGATAAGCAGCGAAAATAAGGGAAATATTCCTGCCAGCTACGGAGTCTCAAAACGTATTGCAGAACAGATGAAGCCTTTTACAGATGGAAAGTTTGTCGCGGAATGTTTACTGGTAGTGGTGGATATTATTTTGTCCTGAAAAGAAATCTTTATTTGCATCTGTCAGCCTGTCTGCAAGAACGATCACACGACGAGTTGAAGAAATGTCAGCAGATGTTAAAAGTTGTTTAATGGATGCTTGCAACGAATTGCAATTTTTTTCAATTGCGCTTGATGAGAGCACAGACTCGAGAGACACTGCTCAGCTTGCAGTGTTTGTGCGAGGAGTGACGCTAAATTTTCAAATTTTTGAAGAGTTTATTCAATTAATTCCTATGAATGACATGATTACTGGAGCAGACATTTTTAAGGCTTTGTTGAAGATGATGTCAGACATGAAACTTGATGTGTCGAAGCTAAATGGCACCACAACTGATGGGGCACCAGCAATGGAGGGACAGAAAAAAGGCATCATCGCATTACTGCAAGAACAAATGGAAAACCTTGGAATAAGACAGAAACTGGTTAAAATTCATCGCATTATCCATCAAGAGGCATTATATGCCAAGTCTTTGAAATTAAAGAATGCTATGGACATTGTTGTGAAGTCAGTGAATCTGATTCTATCTCGTGGATTGAATCATCGCAAGTTTCAGCAATTTTTGTTGGATACGGAGGCAGAATATGGGGATCTGGCTTATTTCTGCAATGTACGCTGGCTTAGCCGAGGGTCAATGCTGGAAGGAGTATTTGCATTGCATGAAGAGGTGGCAATATTCCTTGAAAGCAAAAATGAAGATGCTTCACATTTTCTATCCTGACTGGCTTGCAACCTTGAGATTTCTTGTGGACATTACATCGCATTTAAATAACTTAAATTTACAACTTCAAGGAAAAAAATCAGCTGATACACGAAATGCATGGTCATATTGTGGCCTTTGAAAGCTAGCTGCAATTGTTGGAATAGCAGCTTCAAAAAGGAAATTGCGCACATATTCCTATTTTTCAAAAAAGTAAAGCACAAGATCCGTGCATTTTTGTGAATATGGTCCAAGAACTGAGAAAAGAGTTTTCATCTCGTTTTGCTGATTTTAGTTTGCATGCAAATGAGTTCAAGCTGTTTGCTACTCCACTTGATGTGGAAGTGGACACTGCCTCAGAAATGTATCAAATGGAATTGATTGAGATGCATTATGACGACGTATTGAGATCGAAATTTCATTCTGAAGGTGTGTCAGTGCCTGACTTCTATAGAAAATATATTCATCCTAGTGGGAAGTATCCTAACTTAGTTATCCATGCAAAAAAGATGACATCATTGTTTGGCAGCACTTATCTGTGTGAACAATTATTTTCCAAAATGAAGCACACCAAGAACCATTTGAGAACTAGACTGACTGATGCCTATTTGGATAATGTCTTGCTATTGGCATCAACAAGTCTGACATCCAATATTGAGCAGCTTTCAAGCAACAAACAGCATCAAGTTCCACATTGATTCATCGACTCTCTGCATTCAAATTAGGTAACTTTTTTATTATACTTAATTTACCACCATTCAGTGCATCGTGTTTATACTTTTTATGCTTTAAAGATTCTTTGTGTCTTTTTAATAGATTCAAAAGATTCCTTGATTGAAATAAATTGCGACGAAACTGAGTTCTTTGATTGCTGATTGTCATCCTTGGTTAAGCAAAAATGATTTTCTAGCATCCATTATTCGTTGATTTCATGCAAAACATAACTAGATGTATTTAAATGGATAATCCCCATAATTTAAGTTTATTTATGGCATTTATCTGGCCCACCGTCCACTCATTAATACGCTATCCGGTCCGCAGAGGCAAAAAGATTGCCGACCCCTGGCTTCTTACTCCGTCTCACACTAATAGTAAATTCCCTTAGTTTCATTCAAGTGCCCTGGAAGCCCATACTTGCACGTCGACACGGTCGCGCGCTGGCTACGACTTTTCAAAGGAGACCAAGTAGAAACTTGTCGACAGCTGATCAGAATCCTGTGTTGAAACCGTCTGCGGTCGTTCGTCGTGAAGTTTCTGCTTCTCGTCCCCAGTGTTATCCTGACATTGGCAAAGTACCATGTCTAGCACGCAAAAGAGCACAACCAGCCCACACAGAACGCTTCCAGCAACCACCAAATAAAACGAGCTGGACAGCGTCACTACGTACAGTCCGATTACTAAGCCCCGATTGTAGATGAAGCCAGCTTTCATCATGCAGAAAGCTGAAAATTAGAAAGAAAAAGGTTTCTTTATCGTCTCGACCTTGGGAAAAAACATGTCGGCTACATGTAGATAAAATTTAAAACATTTGAAGACCAAAATTCCTTTACAAAAACGAGGGAACACATGAATAAAACATTGTTCAAGTTAAAAAGGTGTATTTAAGTCGCCCAAATGTCCAGCTCAGGAAGGGTTTTATAGACTTCTGCAATAATTTTTTTCCTGTTTGCTTATGACAAATGCTTGACATCTAGATTCTGGAAAATTACATTTCAATTCCAATTAAATTAACATCTAAAAGTTAGACTGGCAAGCAGAAGGGAGAAATAAGAGGCAATGCATACTACCTGGATAACACAAAACCAGTTAGATTTACCGGTGCCACCTGCGCCGATAAGGTAACACGACATCTTCTATTATGTTTATGCCAGGAAGTGTCGCAAAATAACATAACTGTGTTTATCTGGTTTCTTTTTTTAATTTATACCCCAAAAGGTGGTAACTGGTAATTTTAGTACGATTCATGTGCAAAACGTTTTTAAAAAAGCTTAAACTCATTAGCCTAAGTTGTACTTTAAGCAGTAATCTGTTTCCCAAAACCAGATACGAATCTCAGTAATGATTTTAATTTGGTCTTCCTTACATGTTAAATTAACTGTCTGGCCTAAAAATGCATACAGTTTCTTGATTCAAAGACAGAAACTCTACACAGAAATACCAAAACGTGAGACGGTGTAAGATCTATAAGTCATATAAGATGTCCAGATTCATGTCACGCTTCTTTTCAAATTAATTACTGTCAGCGATTTCTTCCATTTTCTTAAATCGAGAAGGCGACGCCACTTGAGAGTAATCCATTACACAAAGGAAGACACGACACGCAGTTTGGTCATGTGCACCTGTATACCTCGCTGATCTTTTAAAATTAATTTTATCTACGGTTAATAACGAACCTCGTTTAGTTTGAAAACTTCCCCACTTTTCCAAGAATGGCTCTGTTAAACACCGCACTGTTTCCGTGTTTCTTCCGAATCGTGATTTGTTTTCCCCGTATGAATCGTTTAACATTATTACTTCATCGTCATGTATATATTTATTTTCAGCAGCTCTGGTATTTATTGATGTCCGATTTGGGTTCATTAAAGGGTATCTTACCGGAAGCGCCGGCAAAAGCTGCACAAAGGAAGCGCACTATTTGATGTGGCGGCTTCTTTATCAGGAGGTTAATCACAGCCAAAATGGCGGCTGTGCAGGACATCAGCTGACCGCTTAGTGCCAGACTCAGTGTCTCTTTGTGCCAGGCTGAAAGATAAATTAGAGAAAATTTTCCGCAGGTACCACAAAGATAAATCATAGGTTAATTTTTCTTTCTTTTCTTTCGTTTTTTATTAATTTCTATGTAGAGCAATTGAGTAAACCAATGTAACGGTGCTACCGGAGATTCTAGATTTATGGGTATCTCCTTATAACAACACAAATACAGTTCAGTTTTCATTCTAAATTAAAAAATACAAAAGTATTTTGCATTTCCCGAAGATTCTTCTTTTAAATGTTTAATTATGAGGGAGTAGATATTATGTCCAAGAGATTATCAATTCGAACTCTGCTATAGTTTTGTCTAGAAAGCTGCGGTTTTATCCAAATAGGTTCATTCTCAAATTCTCATTCCAAAAGAAACGGTGTTGTTTCTCTCTCCCATCCCTCTCTGTTCTGACGTCATCTCTCTCCATCCCTCTCCCTGTATTCAACCATTTTGATTATTCAAATTTACTCTGGTTCGCAATGCAAAGCTGTAAACATTGAAAAACCCTTGGAACTCAATGCTATTCGTTTTTTTTTGTTGTTGTTACTCTGCTCTGGACTGAATATAGTAGGGAATTTTTTCTTTTACGTTACTCTTTATCCATCCATATTTATAAAATTTGTTATATCGGGAGAAAACTCGAGGTTTAAATATCTTGCTTCTGCAGCTCGCCGTTAAAGAAACTACCATCAACGTTCTATTTGCAGCATTTTAAAAAGAAGTCGGTTAAACCAAAATTTATTTTATCGTTCAGATTTATGTTACTTACTGACAGTGGCGCAGGCAGGATATATTTTCGGAGGGGTCCCAACCAACCGACAGAGATGTTTATTCAAAATCCAGACTAGGAACAAAGAAGTACGTACCTATATTTATAGATTCTTAATAAATAAACTAGACTACGCAAAGTAAACTAGAGTACGCACAGATTTATTTTACAACCGATTTACTACACAAATAATTACAAAACAAAATTCAGTCTGCGTTTTTCCTTAGACAACTCATCGATAACATGATCTGTATCAATTGTAATGTCACGGTTGATCGTCAAATGGGCCAATCCAATCAAACGGACTTGTTCCATAGTGATCCATAGATAAGTGAGCAGCCGTCGAAGTGTTGAAAACGAACGGTCACTCGTTGCTCTAGTGACTGGCAACGTTACAAATAAGCGCAGCAGTGTGTGGATGTTGGGAAGAGAGAAGGAATCACGGACCCACAGTTTCTCCATGACATTTTCTGGCAGTTCAGTCTTCAAAACACTGGCCCCACTTTGATGTCCATCTCTCGTACTCTCCTTTCAGGACTGGCATAGAGGTGTCAACGTCACAGCTGTAAAGGTCAAATACCTCTTGGAGAGCAGTGAAGTTGCCCGAACTAAGGAAAGCAGGGATCAAATGTTGCATCTTTAAAGAGTGTTGTTCCATAGGATCAAATCGCACCTCCATCTGGTGAATCGCGTTCTCCAAGTATGGAAGGTAAATGGTTCTTCTGTAGAATTCCTCTGGACTGGATGCTTTGTGATTTTCTCGATGAACTTGACGCCCAGTGCGTCTTGGAAGTTTGATATCAACATCCAGTTGATCAGCTGTGGTCAAAACTAAAGCAGTAAAAACAGAATGGAATTCTGCTTCTGCATTTTCTCTTTTGTTTCTCAAAACATTCAAAACCTCGTCCACCATTGACATGCACTTTAAAAGATCAATATCTGGAGTTTGCAGAGCCTTAGACAATGGCAAAAACAAGGCTGCCATTTCGTTCATAACATGAATGGCAATAAATTCTGTGTTGCATATTTCTCGCAGCAATGACGTAGAATTTCCACCCCAATCACCACCCTGCTGAGAAATATCCTTCAAAACTCGAACAACGGGCTCCAGCAATTCTGTGAAGCGTACGACGATTGATACATAACCTTCGACCAAATGGGTTGGGGAAACCTTTTTGATTCCTTTCCTGGAAGAGAGATACGCTTGCAATACTATTGTTCGTTTTGCTGAGATATGAAAGAAAGTGGCTATCTCCTTCACTTGGCCATGACAGTTGTGAATTGACGCGATTGGAACGGCCGCTTGTGTAGCAAGGTTCAAAACATCACTGTTGCAATGCAGATAAGGTGCTGCAGGAGTTACCTTCTTCACCTCTACCTGTACACCTTTCCATTGGCCACTTATGGTGCTTACCTGACTACGGATAAGACCGCTATACCGACCAACTTACTTCAACATATTCAAAGCTGTGGTAATGATACCCTTGGCAGTCAAGTCTCCACTAACATCACAAAATCCTAGAAGTCTTTCATAGACTTTGTTCTCTTTTGATATATCTCAGAGAGATAGACTGTTTTATTGTTGCCATATCTGTTATGTCATCCAAAAGCAGACTGAAGAATTTTGCAGCTCTTATTTCTTCGACAAGTGTTTGCAGAATGACAGTACCACACATTGATGATTTAATTCTGTGTCTGCCAACGTCATTGCGCTCAGGCGTCTCCATTTGGAGTGGTTCGTGATCTCTGTGCCCCCTTAATGCAAGTTCCTGTTGTCCACAAAATATGACTGTTTTTATTACTGGTCGAATCTTACTCCTGTTTTCTTCAACTTGAAGCTGACTTGACGAATCCAACAATCCGATAATATCTTTCTATTTCTCCGTAAACCTCACCAAGAACTCATCAGCTTGTTTACGACTCGTAATGTCATAGTCCCGTCCCGCATGCTTCTCAAAGTCTTTTCGAGCATCTTTGTATCGACAGTGGTTGCGTTACAAATTTTCGAAGTTTTTGGTTTCTAACATTCTCCTAACCAAATAATGCACAATATTTGCAGTAGACACCATGCTGACTTGGGCTATACACGAGAAAACCCCAGGTGTTTAGCCAGTGGCATCGAAAGGATCTGTTATGCCCACACTGCACAATACTTGGAAATTTGTAGTCTGCAGAAGGCATCCGTGGACTTTTCAGTAACTTATATCGTTTTTCATCAGTGACGATTGAATCTATGTATGCTCCTATATCATTTGGCAAAGGTTGAAGTAGAAATGATTCAGGTGCATCAGGAAGATCACGTAGTACTTCTACTGATTCACCAGTTGTTGCCTTCATCGTAGCTGCATCAACCTTCAGTCTCTTTACAAAATATGACTCAATACTCAATTGAGAAGAACTTGATGGTTTGTCTCGTTTGTTAGACATTGCTGAAAACAAAGCAATCTGCTTGAAACAACAAATTGATTGGTAAAACTACGTAGCTAGGTCATACAAACATGCACAGCACACCAGTGTAGAGGACTGTATGCAGCATAAGACACCACCAACACAGACACTGGTGACTGCTTTGGAATCAATACACCGCGAGGTATTACCTATGGCCTATTCACACTGCCGTGTTCAACACGGCAGTATTAATTTTGTGCAGTTTACCGCACAAAAAGCCAGTCAAAAAATTGTCAGAAATTTTTAGGGGGGCGGGGGCTAGCCCCCATGGGCCCCCTGCTGGCTGGGCCACTGCTTACTGAGTCTTTCATTTCTAACTTTTGTTAAAATATTAACTACGTATTTATTCTAGTTTCTGTATCGTTATCTTCAAGAGATTTTTACGCAGTACGACATCCTACAGGGGTCACCAAACTACGGCCCGCGGGCCGGATCAGGCCCGCGACGTCAGTTCATCAGGCCCGCCGACGGTACTTGCATTTGCGTGATAAAACGGATGGAACACGAGATGTTGTGAAATAAATTTTTTAAATTTTTTCATGGATAATTGACACATCATGGCCAAGGAGGCTCAGAAAAATTCCCGGTCAAGGTGTTAATCGAGCTGGTCTCTAGGCTGTTTTCTTCACCCTTTATTATGGCTACTAAGAAAAGAAAAGTGGACGCCGAGTGTCGCGTTTTCAATGAAGAATGGGGAGTACAGTACTTCTTTGTGGAAACAAAGGACCAGAAGCTAGTTGCGTGGTATGCAGCGAAAGTGTTGCCGTTTTGAAAGAGTACAATCTTCGGCGTCACTGTGAAACAAAACATCTATCAACATATTCAAAGTTTTCTGGAAAGTTACGCTCTGAGAAATATGAGTCCATGAAACGTGGTTTAGAAACTCAAAGAAATCTCTTCACGAGAAAGTTTGCTGAAAATGAATCTGTCACTCGTACAAGTTACAAAATAGTGTATAAGTTGGCAGAGCGAGGAAAACCGTTTACTGATGGCAACTTCATCAAAGAGTGTATGATGGAAGCAGCAATTGACTTGTGTCCTGAGAAAGCTGATTTGTTTGGAAGTATCAGCCTTTCGGCAAGTTCAGTTGTGCGGAGAACAGAAGAACTTGGAGAGAACATAGTGCTACAGATACGCGAGAAAGCTAGGAACTTGTTGTGGTATTCTCTGGCGCTGGATGAGTCTACTGATCTCTCGAGTACGTCACAACTTCTTGTGTTCATTCGTGGTGTCAATTTGGACTTTCAGATAACGGAAGAGTTGGCATCCGTTTGCTGCATGCATGGAACAACAACTGGAAAAGACATTTTCATGGAAGTGCAGAAAACTTTGCAAGACTATAACCTTCAGTGGAATCAGCTTCGAGGTGTTACAGTTGATGGAGGAAAAAACATGGCTTTCGTGAGAAAGGGTCTGGTCGGGCAGATCAGGACTCAGTTGGAAGATTTGCAAATTCCGGTGCTCTGTTCATACACTGCATCATAGATCAGCAAGCACTCTGTGGGAAAGACTTGGATATTTCTTGTGGACTGAAACCAGTCATTTCTGCTGTGAACTTCATTCGGGGACATGCACTCAATCACCGTCAGTTCCAGGCTTTTCTTGAAGAAATTGATTCTGATTTCTGTGACTTGCCTTATCACACAGCAGTGAGGTGGCTCAGCTGCGGTAAAGTCCTGTTTCGTTTTTACAAGCTTCGAAACGAAATAGATGTTTTTCTCACTGAAAAAGATAGAGCTGATCCACAGCTGTCAGATCCTACCTGGCTGTCAAAGTTGTCATTTTTGGTCGACATTACATCCCACATGAATGAACTGAACTTGAAACTTCAGGGAAAGGATAACCTCGTCTGTGATCTCTACAGAATAATCAAAGGTTTTCGGAGAAAGTTGTCATTGTTTGAAGCACAACCGAAAGGAGAAAACTTCTCTCATTTTCACTGTTTCAAAGAGTTTTGCGCTACAATTGCTGAAGATGTCAACCTCGATTTTCCTAAAAAGATTATTCGTGACTTGAAGAAGCATTTTTTGGAGAGATTTTCAGATCTCGACAGAATTGAGAGTGACATTCTCCTGTTCCAGAATCCGTTTGATTGTAACCTTGATGATGTGCCAGTTGAACTACAGTTGGAGCTCATTGATTTGCAAGCAAATGACTTGTTGAAAGAGAAGCACAGAGAAGGAAAACTTGTTGAATTTTACCGCTTATTACCTGATGTTGAGTTTCCGAAATTGAAGAAATTTGCCGCTGGTATGGCATCATTGTTTGGAACAACTTATGTCTGTGAGCAAACATTTTCAAAAATGAAGTATGTGAAGTCAACACATCGAACGAGATTGACTGATGAACATTTGAAAGCAATTCTCTTGATTGGATGCAGCAATTCCAAACCAAACATTGATGATATCTTGAAAGCCAAACGTCAGTTTCACAAATCTCACTAACCTTTTTTGCTGCTTAGTTTGTAAGATTCGGATATGTGCACACTGGGTCTGATGTAACTATATTTTTGCTAAGGTCGCCTTCTTTGATAACTTTTTAGTAAATAAATATGTTGGTTGTCTTTGTTTTCTGTGCATTGCACGCCACTCACCCATGATTAACATGGAATGCTAAACTTAGTGTTTCGTCTTTTTTCCCAGAGCTTTCGTTCTGGCTTGCAAGTATTGAACAGAATGATTATGCGGCCCGCGCTCGTCATTCTTTCAGTTATCCGGCCCACTGTGAAAAATGTTTGGTGACCCCTGACTAGATGAATCAGATTTAAACATACCACTAAAGATAGAGTATAACTTAAGTCATCATCTTAAAATCTTTTGTTATGAACAACTATTTTGTGCTACAAAAATGTCTATTGTTGAATTTTTACTGTATTTTTAAAAGCTTTTAATTTCCACCAACAATTCTATTAAAAATTAATCTGTTTATTATAGAAATTTTAAATACATTTTTAAAAAGGGAAATTATATTTTAAGTTTTATATTTGAACTAGTTACTGAATGAGCCACTGTGCTCTCATTTCCATTCGTTATTTTATTACCTCCATAAGTTGGATTTAATGTACTAGGTAAAAGTTCGACTATTATATTTGTCAAAAGCTTTGAACTCATTTAAATTACATACTTAATGCCAAGTTCCTATTCTATAGGATGTGTATTTATCTGTTGTACTAACCATCTACATATGGGTTATAACCACAACATATGAATTAATATGATTATTAATATTTACAATTTTGTGATTATGTAAATTAAAATTCCCAGCCATTAAAATTGAACCATCTAGTTGGAAAAGGTTTCATGTGTTCAAGCTGAAAGTTACCAACAATCTTTCTGGCTGGCACCAAACTTTTTTTCACTTATTTAATAGTTAAAATTAAATGGAAATCCTGCTGATTCTACAGGCAGTTTTAGCTGACTAACCACAAAGTTCAAACATTAAAAAAAAAACTTTTTAAATTTAAGTTAAAGAATTGTTACACAGGAGTAAATAACGCAGATTGTAACTCAGTTGATTTCTATATTATTTTATCTTGTGTATTTCCAATTTGCTGGACAATATCGTTACTATAGAAGATGTCAAACCAAACGCACTACTAATAGTTGATACAACTGTAAGGTGAAAAAAAAATCATTTTAAAATGTTTATACATATATTTTTATTTTTTACTTTTATTAACTATTCATAATCATTACTCTTTTCTTCTAAAAATAATCTTTGCTTTATTTAAAATTATTTTATTAGAAACAGCAGTAAATTGTCTATGTTTTCTAGAGGCTTAATCTCATTAATCAATTCTAAATTATTTATTTAAGAAGCTTATAATAAGCATTTGAGAAATTTGATCTTATTGTAAATTCTCACTTTCTTTTATACTTTAGCAAATTCGGGGAAAATCTTAATCTTAAATGACCACAAATAGCAGTTGCTATTTTGAATTTTAAATATGTGACAGCAGATATTTACATCAACAAAACTGCACACCAAACCAAAATTGTTTATATTTTTTAAAAATTAGTTAGAAGGACAGCAAAATAATCAAAATAATAAACATTTTATTAACTTTATATCAACATTTTAAGTGAATTTAAACTTAAAACACCACATTGTATTTTATTAGATTTATTAGAAAGAGTATCTCGGATAAAAAAGTATCTTAAAATGTTAAAAAATTTTTTTACTACATTTCTCTATATCAAAGTTTGTTAAAGGTCCTTACATTCAGTAACACTGAGGAACAAGGATTTTGCTTCTCTGTTATTTATAGTGGTCCTAATAGAACGTTTAACGCTGATTACAAAGACGAATTCACAATTTTTCTATCACCCATAGTTTTTGAGAAATGGAGTTTTTAATTTTCAGTATATTTTCTCATAACAGAGCATATATTGAGTGTATTATATTTTGAGTTTATATTATATTTCTTATACATGTTATGATAATGCCATTACTAATGTATTTTCTCTTTTTCATATCAATTTTTTGATTTAATTCTTTAAAAATATGAATCGAAAATGTGTTAATCCGACGGATTCCTTCTGCTAAATATGTGGAGAAATGACCATGAAATCTCAAAGAAGAACAATGATTGCACTTGTAAAGATGGCCTACGAACTTTACTTTGGATACAAGATAGGCGATCAGGACAAAACGTGGGCACCCCATATTTGTTGCGCCTCCTGTGCAGTTAACTTTTGGGCATGGTTCAAAGGAACACCCAGGTCTATGCCATTCGGAGTGCCAATGATTTGGAGAGAACCGCAAGACCATGTTAAAGATTGCTACTTTTGTCTCACAAATAATTCAGGTTTATCTGCTAAAGACAAAACTAAAATTCAATATCCAATCCTTGCTTCAGCCATTCGACCAGTAGGTCGCAGCGAAAATATTCCTGTTCCAATTGCTCCAAAAACATGGACATTGGATGAAGAAACTGAAGTCGACGAGATAATGGATGTTCAAGAAGATACTGATGCAGACTGCAAGCCTCCAGAATCAAACGAACCGCAATTCATTACACAGAGTACGTTGAATGATCTTGTGAGGGATTTAAATTTGCCAACGAAAAAAGCTGAACTTTTTGGATCCAGGTTGCAGGAATGGAATTTATTGGAAAAAGATACAAACATATCTGTTTTCCGTACTCGTCAAAAGGATTTAGTCAAGTTCTCTTCCTTTGATGAGGTGTTCTTTTATTGCAATGATGTTAATGGTTTGATGGCAGGATTCGGTCATGAATATAATCCTGAAAAATGGCGTCTTTTTATTGACTCTTCCAAACTGAGCCTGAAAGATGTCTTGTTGCATAATGGAAATAAATATCCCTCTATCCCTATTGGACACACCGTCCACATGAAAGAATTCTATGATAACATGAAGACTATTCTTAAACAATTAAACTACAAATTTCTCTGGCACATATGTGACGATTTAAATGTTTGGGCATTACTTCTGGGCTTGCAGCTCGGATATACTAAATTTTGCTGTTTCCTATGCGAATAGGACAGTGGGGCCAGAGAATCCCATTACATTGTTCAACAATGGCCTGCTCGTGAAATTGTTCCAGGACAAAAGAATCTTTCTCATCACCATTGGTGGACCCCCCAAAAAATATACTTGCCACTACTTCATATTAAACTAGGACAGATGAAGAACTTTGTGAAAGCAATGAACAAAGATGGACACAGATTAAAATATTTGAAGCAAAGTTTCCTCGTATTAGTGAGGCAAAGATAAAAGAAGGGATTTTTGTTGGTCCCCAAATTAGAGAACTCATGAGGGGCAAACAGTTTGATGCAATCTTAAGGGACAAGGAAACACCAGCATGGAATGCCCTATAATCTGTCGTCATTAATTTTTTCGGGAAACACCAAGGCTCTAAACTATGAACAACTGGTGCATGAAATAATTGAGGCCTATAAACAAATGGGATGCAATATGTCCTTGAAGATCCATTTTATGCAATCTCATTTAGATTTCTTCCCAGAGAACCTTGGAGATGTAAGTGACGAGCATGGTGAAAGATTTCACCAGAAAATTTTAACCATGGATAAAAGCTATCAAGGTCGGTGGGATCCTGCAATGTTAGCCGATTACTGCTGGACACTAATGAGAGATTCTCCTGAAGTTAGCTACAAACAGAAATCCCTTGCCAAGAAATTTTAAATCAATAATAATAGATTTTTATGCAATTTCCTTATATGTTTTAAATCATTAAACAATAAATTTTTATGTAATGTACTTATATGTTTATACCCAATTTCCTCAATCCTCAATAATTAGGGGTGCTAGCGCGATTCCATGACCATATTTGGAATCAGTGTAAAAAATGCTATAGGAAACACCCATCAGATTGAAAGAAACAAAAAAAAGGGTTAAAATTTGTTTCCCAGTGTAATTAAAGAGCAGTTGCTAGAAATGGGCACATTTTAAAAAGGAGAATTAGATCTAACTATTAAAACTTTGCCATCAAAGCAACTTTTCATCTTCTCACATTTACAAACGCCGCTAAGTAAATAATTTTTTTCTGGTTTATTGTATCTCACATGTACAGCCAGTGACCCTGTCACGACTAAGATAAAACCTAAACCTGACGCTGTTCGTGCGTGTACCGTGACCCGGTTCGTCAAGAAAACTTGTAGCTAATGCGCATAGAAATCGTAAAATAGTTCTTCCAATATTCAGTAGAGATGGGAAAACATCCCCCTAAATCTACCAAACTTATCTTTAGCAGCGTTTTCTAAGTATTTTTTATTTAAAATTTCTTTAAATGTACAAAACGTTTTTTTGGTTGGAATGATTTTATAACTATATCTACAAACGTTGGTAAGGGTTGATTAAAACCACTACTAGAAAAGAATCTAGGGAATATACCACGTAAAACAGACCCGATGAAATCCCCCCTTATTTCCTGATACTTTACCCTTTTTTCAAAATTTTTTGTAGTCTTCTCGTAATAAGAGTATGAAAATCCCTATGTAATCGATCTTTATTCAACTTCAAAGTAATTCCTCTAATCCAAGTGATTTTACCAGTTTCTGTTTTCGATATTCACTTAAAGAAAAATCACGAGGAAAATTCTGCTTCATTTATTTAGCAAATGTTCTATACAAGAAATTTTTAAAAAAAAGACGTTTGATTTATTACCATCTGATATGCACATTTATAATTCTGTCAGACAAAACAACCACAGAGGTTTGTCTCTCCAGGACAATTCTGATTACAAGCAACCTTAATCTTTACGTCAGCTAAACTATTTTTAAAACAGCTTTGAATGTCTACTTAGATTTTAAAAAGAAATACATCAAAGAATAAAGCTCTTTAAAGTCGAAAAGTGCAACCTGATTACTGGAAACCATATAATCTGTCCCAAAGTTCTACTAAAATGATTTTTTTCAAAATCTAAATTTAGACCCAGAACATTGTTCATAAATTATAAGCATTTATCACCAAGCGATAATCAGGTATAGGGTTTTTGCCTTTTAGTTATTGTCATTAGTAGATTGAAATCCGAACACAGTGAATTTAGGTTATTCTGTTTCTGTTGCAATAGTCTACCACCGATCAGAATTAGTCCTTTGTGAAACTGCTATCGAATCGCATTATTTATCAGCACAATCAGCATCATATTACTTTACTTTTAAGCATCTTAACAAGCTTAACTCGTTTGTTAGATCTACACGAGGAATTTACAGCGCTACTTTCATCAAATCAAGTTTTCCAACATCTATTATTATCCGCTTTCCTTGTCAAAACAACCTGATGTTTCATTAAATAAAGTTACTTTTTTACGATCTACACAAAAGCCCAGTATGCAATCTATAAGAATATAAAAAGATTTTTAAATCATTTACACGCATATCTTGCTTTAAATCCGAACTCCGCTCCGACACCACGACATGTTGTTATTCCGTAGCCTAGAAGGAAGGAATTTGCATTTTGTTCGGAAAGATGCCCCCCCCCTGCCTCTGATTTCCCTAGCAGGGTGTGCCTACAGCTCGCACTGATGGTACTGGATGTTATCTTAGGGTCACAAAAATATTTCACTCTGTTAATGGGGGGGTCACACTAAAAAAAAAAGAAGATTAAAAGCCGTTAATTTACATCAGTGGGAGTAGTTCAACCTTTTAAATTCTGATTTCTTTTGATTTACGTTTTAAGTTCTGAGCCCTTTTTTTTTACCAGCAACATCTCTTTCTAGAAATGCTCTCAGCGCTTCCGCCGATAACCATATCTAATCGTTATACTGAAAGTATCAATCGATCCCTCAGCTACATATAAGTCACTTCTTTCTTTCAGTTATTTAGTTTTTTTTCAAAATGTCAGACTTATTTTAGATACAATCTTAAAGATACAACTTCCTTCATTTCTTAGATTAATTATCTCCCCATCTTGGCCTTGGCCTGTAATGAGAAATACGAAGATCGCAATTAACTTTTTATCGGCTGGAAGATAAACTAAGTTTCTAAAAAAAAATATTTTGTTTTTTTTTTTTTAAACTATTTTGTATTCATGTGAAACATTTGAAAAAAAATGAATTTACCGTTTGAAAATTACGTCTATTAATAGAACAGGATAATCTTATATTAAATCGCAATGCAAAAGAATATAATTAATTGATAAAATATCAAACGGATTATCACTTTTATTATAACCAGAAGATACACAAAGTTAACTCCTAATAGTGTTCTTAAATTTTTTTATTAAAAATCAATTCTATAGTTAGAAATAATAACAAGAATGGCAAGATTAGCCTTAATGTTATATTCTCTGTTGTTTTTAATCCCAATTATTGTTACATTTCATCTGTATTTGAATTTCATTATTAATTTTTAATCCACAAGTACCTGCAGGTAAATTTTTAGTCCGAATAGTTTCATTTTCAGCAACATATTAAAAATTTTAATTTATATTATTAACATTTGACAAAAATACCACGTCTCGAGTTTCAGAGCAAGTTCTTATTGTTTTGTAGAATCTAAATGTAGTGTTGGACAAAAACAATTTTAAAATGTGTAGTTTTATGACAAAACAGAACTGTACGAATCTTTTGGATTCATCTTCTTCCTTAGTTTTTTTTTTTACTATTTATTCAAACTGTAATGATTATTAAAAAGTAAATATTTCTAATAAATTTAATTTAAATAATTAACTATCAAATGTATTTACGTTATTTAAAATAAGACTTTAAATCAACCGATTTAGATATGGGAGAAAAAGTACATGGTCTTCACGAAATTATGGCTGACCTAAAGTCTGTACTGTAAACTTAGTCTAGACCAAAAGTCAGTTACCCAAATTACAATAACAGACATTTTATTTGTTTCAAATTCGGTCAAAATCACGCAACAGCTTAATAGCCACAATGCATGTAGCCACTATTTTAATAATGGAATAGCAGAAAATAGAGCCACACGTTGATTTGTAATACATTACGTACACTGGTGTTCACAAATTGGTTACATATTCTATTTACTCTCACTTTACACACTGGAGATTTTACCATTATCTTTCTGACAGCCCTACCACCGAACCCAGTCTCTGGAGGACGCCGGCTTTCAAACGATTTAGCCTGACGAATACATAAAACAAATTTAAAATTACGACATTCCTAACAAATACACTGCTAATGTGAGTTCATATAAGTGAAATGAGCCATTGAATTATCTTTGCCAGCTTACCAATATTTTAGTGCGATTTTCTGTGGTGAGTCGTTCAATGTTTGGAGGACAGCAGGCTGTCGATTTCGTTTTCAAGCAGGACTGTAAACTTGCATCGTTCGGTTCGCTATTTATATAAAATTGATATTTTAAAATATTTTTTATTTAAGTAGATCTGAGGATAGACAGAATGTGACATGCATTTGCCATTATTTTGTTGATCTGTATAACCCGAGTCATCACTTTTGTGATCTCAGGTACTCACAGACCGCTTATCCACGAATTATGCAGTGCAACGATATCACATTATCATTCAGCATTTTTTGTAAGAGGAACAATACCCCTTGCGTATCTCTTTTATACTCGGTGCCCCGTCAGTCACGACGCAGATGATATAGCCGTGCTTATTCCTTTCGTCTTTAATTAGTCAACAACAGCAGAAAAAATATCTCCTCCCCTTGTTTGACCTTCGAGAAGCAGCAATTCGAAAAACTCTCCTCTTGGGGTCTTTCGGAATTTCTCATACCTGCCGAGAAGAGCAACCTGTGCAACGTCATCGTACTCGCGCGACTCGTCACTAGCAATAGAAAAGTTCGAAGCTGGATTAATGTCCTTAAGCTGCTGATGTCTTTGAGAATGTTTACTGTTCCACCCCTCACCGTCCTTGCAGACAACTGCACGTCTCTAATTCTTTGAAGAATTTTGTGTTTGCTTTGGAAGCCACTATACAACTGTTCGGATACTTTGGTAAAGCACTCTCTTACATACTGACCATCTGTGAATGGCTTTCCTCGTTTCAAAATCTTCTGAGTTTCCATAAACCAGCGGTGGTGCTGGTACTTGGCAATTCCATCGATTTCGCCCACGTGTTCCTATTTTGGTCTGCTTTGCACTTCAGCTCCTCCGCCGCTCTCTTTCTGCCATTCCAACTGGATACTTTTCAGCAAAAGTATTCATCTTGTTTTATAAAATGATCCTCAGGAATGGATTCTGTTTTTTTTTTTAACTACGAACTTCTCGTTGCAAATAAGACATAAGGGAGCCCAGGCGAAATGGTTTTAAGTTCGAAGAATTCAGTCAATTTATTTGGAAATTCTAGATTTTAATTTTTAATTTTCCAGTTTTTAAAAGCTATTCCAATCCTTTAATTATGCCAATTTTATTTCACATTTAATTTCAAATTGATTTTTTTTCTTTAAATGGGGGTTTGGTCTTTACAGTTTTATTGACTAATGCCGCCTACTTGTTTACTGAAAGGAATTAAAATACTGCAGCCCGACTATCTCAAAACATGGATACACAGCATCCGTATTCCACAGACGCATATCTCATTCACCTTAATTTGTAAATAACTCATTATGTAATCATTACCTACAACATGTGGTGAAAAGAAACCAACTTAACCATTTTTACACCTGCGAGTGTACGTCAGGTAGGCCATTTCGACTGTGCGTGACCACTGATGCGAGTCGCTTTCCGATTTTTCCCTTACCTGCCCAGCCAGGATCAAAGAGTCACTAGCTTTTTTATAAGATGGGGTTCGAATTCTAAACTGAGTGTCATAAAGTCTGGGCGATGGCTGTGCTAAATGGTTTTCGCTGCATTAAATGGACACAAAGATCGATTAGCATTCATGTCCAGCGCTAGCCATCTTTTTCTTCCGAAAGTCAGCATATAGATGGCTGAAGTAAAAGATTGAAAGCCTTACCCGATTGTGTCCCTTCGATAGTGAGTTACGTACACCACACTGAGGCTATTGACTGAGGCTGCACAATGGGCTGGTTGTGCTCACAGATTTTTTTTTTTTTTTTTAAAAGTAAGTCTTATTTTGTTTCGTTAAGCTTCTACAACAGACTGGTTACCCAGCTACCTTGCTCAACCTGCCCTCATTACTGTCATAAATATCTACCATTCACACAAGAAGGTATGCGACTTTAATTTGAATCATTTTAACTTGATGCTCACCGCTTCAAAATTCACGTCATAATCGGAATTAACATAACATTGGTGTATCGCTCATCACACCACAAGACTTATGGAATATCCTTTCTAGCACAGAATTTGTCGGTAATCCGATGTGCTTTCCTGTCTCTCGTTGCTAGAGTTATCAAGTATTATTTTACCCTTTCACAACGCCCACAAAGAATGGGATACCTTTCACTATAAAAATATAAAGAAATTCAAACGTATTTGGTTGGTAACAAAATGTTATCTCTCTCAGGATCTTCCTCCAGTGCTCCGGGCTCCGCAAACTCATTATTGGCTGATGGGAAATCATTTCAACAATAATAGGTATTGAAAAACGTGGTGATTTGTTGGATTAATACATTTTCATAAAAAAATAAAACCGAAAAGAAGATACCAGTGGTTTCGTTTGGGTGACTCTTAATTTTGAACGCCAGTGTATTTGTTTCGTAATCTCGGAAACCAAGAAGAATCGTGAAGTAATGCTATTTCCTAGTCCTCAAAATAGACCCATCTCAGCTACAAGTCACTTCATCTACTAACCCTTTCTTAGCTGTATTCGGCCCTTTTTTTGTTAAATACTTGATTGTACTAGTATTACAGCTAAGCACCCCCTCGATAAATTAATACCTAGTCCATTCGATCCCGCCACCAACTTCCGTTCTCGTAATTTTCTCGTCTGGAAAACGTGTTTCACAAGGCGGTCAAGATACACAGAAGAGGCCGGAGATTAATTAACGAACTACCTATTGTCGATATTTATCCACGTGCTGCTGCTTCCTTCACATAAACTCACACCTTAGTTTTAAGTAAATATTTCACTTCTGTAACCGAGCAGTTTTATAAGTGCTGGAACTGCCAGAAGTGACACGACAGTCATTATGGAAAGACGTTTTTTTTTAAAAAAAAAGGTTTAACTACTTAAGAGAGGCAATTAATGATGGTGCCTTATGCACCTATGTACACATGACGTAAAAGATGGATTTTTGTTGAACTACAATATTTAATCATTTTTAATAAATATTTATTTCGGTTAACTAATCAGTCTGAGGCTTTCGAATCCATATCTGCCACGTTGAGGCCGTCTAATCCAAACTATGGAGCAAGTCCATGCGAGAGGAATCTTCAGCGGACTGAGCTGGCTGTGGTACTATACAAGGTCGGGATACTTCAACTTACCTTATTAGACCATTGGATTTGGTCGAAATTAGGAATTTTTCCGACAATAGTAAAATAGTAATTTTAAGAAATGTATCGTTGAAAGTTTCATTAAAATCCTTTTGGCCTAACAAGCAGAACGAAAACTGAGAAAACGGAATGTAATAAAATTTACCTCCATTGGTAAACAACAAGATGACAAAGCAAGCAAGTAAGGAGTTCCCGGATTGGTGGACTAGTTCAGCCATCCCATCTCTCGTTCTGTTGAGCAATAAATCATAAACCTTTCTTATCCACTACGACGAGTATATTCATACGAAATTGGCGGATATAAGCGTGACAACAAAATGAAACTTTTTGTCCGCCACCGAGCAGTATGTGGGTGATCTTAGCTAAATTTTGGGTGCTGATTTCAAATATGAAGTCAAAATTTGGCTAGGATGTCAGGTTTTTTGAGATATGCATAAGGAGGAATTCCACCACTAACGCTATATTATGACTTATGTTATATGAACCATATAAAGCTTGAACAAGAATATTTGGTATTCAGATGTTTAACGTGAAACATATTTGCCATGATCAGACAACAGATGCATGAGAAAGAGTGATAAAAGCAGTATGGAAGATATGGAACGCATTAAACTTACATAGTTGGTACATTCCAAATGTTCAAAAATGTTTCAGACACTTGTTCTTGCGCTTATGTGAGGTATCAGTTTCCCTTTGGAGGAACCAACAGTAATCACCCATCATGTTAGGATTGAATTTGCCCTCATATCTACTTTGCATCACATCACCTTTATGTCTTAGTGGAACCTTTCACCATGCTTATCACTGACATCCCCTAGATTGGTTGGGAAAAAATCAAGAGCGAATGCAGAAAATGCATCGTTAGAGACATCCTGGCCCCAATTCACTGAGACACCATTGGCATGTTTTCCACATACTCAGCATAGCGCTCAGCTATATATTTGCCAAGAAAGTTCTGTACAACTAAAATAAATGCTTCCCATGCTGCAGACTCCAGTAGGTTCAGCTTATTTTTTGAACTCGTCATCACGCATGAGTTCTCGAATTTCGGGCCCCACAAAAATTCCTTCTTTGAGTTTAGCTTCATTTTTGTCAGCACCAAACTTCTCTCTTAGGTACTTGAAGCCATCACCGTCTTTATCCATGGCCTTGACAAAGTTTTTCATAAGGCCGAGTTTGATGTGGCGGAAGGTAGACATTCTGAGGGTCTACCAATGGCATATGTTGCACATTGTACAACTGTAGCTTCCTGTCGCATAGGCCAGTATTTTCGAGTGTAATGGTTGGAATCATCATGGCTGTTCCAAAGCCACGAGAAACACAATCGTTTTGTGTATCCTAACCGCAATCCGAGGAGGAGAGAAATAACTTTGAGATCACCACAAATTTTCCATTTATGATCCAAATAACTCGTCACTTTCAAAAGGAATTCCATCAACTCGTATGTCACTTTCAAGCCAACCGCATGAGTTATAGGAACCGAAGGATTTTGGTTACCATGAGGTAACAGCACAGCTCTATCTATGACTTAGTTTTCTACAGTCTATGAATAACCCCCATTCATCAGTCACATGCCATAACTAAAAAAAACGTGAGGTCCTAGAGCAAAATAGATTTAAGATTTGAAATCAGCGTGCGAAATACTACAAAGTAAGAATGACAGTGTTCCGGTGGCAAAATTATTGTTGTCCAGTGTTATCAACGCAAATAAATCAACATAAGTAATCATTTCTTGGCCAACATCCTTGCCCATATTTTAAATAGAGCGAAAATCTATTAGATTTTGAGCAGAGACCTAGATAACTACTATATTACCATGGCTTTATAAAGGAATAAATTATGGAGAGTATGGCTGAGTGGCTCAACCAAACATTTGGTAAACAGCTGTACGGGATAAGCCTGAACAGGTTCATAAGGTAAACCTAACCAAACATGCTGAAAGTCAAACGAAGCTGCCAGAGTTCCACAGACCTAAGGTGTAATCAGTATAGATCAGCTCGACTAATTAACACATTTATTCATAGATGGTGCACACTTTAAAAGAGCCTGTGTATCGTAAGAATGAAAGCATTTACCAATGGTTTATGATCAATCGATCTATTTTGTATGTGAAAAAAAAGCCAAAACAAACACTTTTAGCGGACATCGTGGCACTAATGTTCAGTATTATTATGATTTCACTGCTAAATATTTGTGTTTTTTAATGCAGGCTTTAAAACAAAGATATTAGGACAAAATATTACCTAAGTTTGCCTGATGATGTCACTCATCGAAAAACGTTTGTACACACGTAGTTTACCTGAAAACTATAGCCCGTGGACTGAACAGTAACTATGGCGAAAGATGTGACATAAATTACTTATGCCTGATGTCTGTTTTACTTATTTTTGCCACTCTGTCAATTTAAATGTAAATTAATCGCGTATAAAAATTATTAGAATATCTGTTACAACTATTCTTTAAAAAACAGTAATAATGCTTAAAATTTAAGTACATATTTGAACAGAACTATCACCTGTTTGTTACGAAGGGACTTCCAAGAAGTGACGTGGCTTTTTCATGGTAGTTAAGAAGCCTAGTCATTGTTTCAGTCTAGAGCAGGGGTGCCAAAAGTGCGGCCCGCGGCCTATTTTGCGATTTGGTTTTTATTTAAATCAGGTGTAATGAATAGGACTTGTCTTGAATCAAGTCTCTTCATGATGTACATGAATTTAATCTTATCAGATTTAAGATATGCATGCATGCACTCAGAAAACTAATGCGGGTTTAAGCATGTCTGATCTTCATGTCTCGTATGCGTACAGCAGGAGCAGCCATTATTGAGTTCATTTGCGCAGGTATCTGTGTCTACTGTCTGTGCACGCCTGCATGTTGTGATCAGTGCCGTGGCCCCATGAGACATGAAAGAACATGCAAATCATTGGACGAATCTGGAGCTATTTAAACTAAACCTAACAAGAGAGCCACCAAATTGCTCAGTCTGCCTTTCTTATCATGACGGAATCAAAAGAGCGACGGCTTGAAGAGGAGTGTCGACGATTTCAAACCCGATGTGTTTGTTTAATCTGCCGGGATCCTATCGCCATGAAGGATTACAATTTGACACGCCATTACGAGTCCAACCACAAGGAGTATTTTCTTCTAGAAGGTTCCGAACGGATTCAGCAATTGAAGGCTTGCCTCAGCTCTCAACAACAGCTCTTTTATCAGCAGAACGCCAGTCACGTGGTCGCTCAACTCATAGCACAGCATGGTCGACCGTTTGCTGAAGGTGACTTCGTTAAGGAGTGCATGACCAAGGCTGTTGATATACTCTGCCCCGAAAAGCGTCTCGATTTTGAGAACGTTAGCCTATCCAGAAACACAATAACGCGCAGGATTGACGACCTGTCTGCCGATATTGCTAATCAACCCTCGGAGAAGGCTGCACAATTTGAATTTTTTTCAATTGCCTGTGACGAAAGTGATGGCGCTACTGATACCGCTCAACTGCTCATATTTTTGCGAGGCGTTGATAAAAACTTTTCCATTACGGAGGAGCTGCTCAGTCTTACCAGCCTTAAATCTACAACTACACGCAGAGATATATTCGATGCTGTTGCAGCTGCAATCGACAGTATGGGCCTCGATTGGGCAAAGCTGTGCGGGGTCACAACAGACGGAGCTCCAGCCATGGTGGGAGAGCAATCACCATGCTATTATAGTACATACACACCATCCAATAGTAAACCTTATGAAATGCTAGAACAATGCCACCATATTTAGCCATTTAACTGTTTTTTTGGATGTGTCCTATTTATAGGACAGAGGGTCTCAGTGATGTGTACTTTAGTGCGGCCCGCGGCCAAAAAAGTTTGGGCACCCCTGGTCTAGAGTAAGCAAGACGACTGCTTGAAAACCAAAGTACAGGTAGAGTTCCTAAAAAAAGAAATGAAAGAAAGTGAAAGGTGTCAGAAGACAGGGGAAAGCATTAGGAGATTCTAAGTAAACTGTTTCCTATGGCATCCCACAGTTGGAAGCCGACCATATTTTACTACAAAAAGATCCATCTCCGAGACTACCATCGGAAAGGTATTTCAGAGAGGATTGCATAATTCAAACAATTTTAAGAAGATTCAGTAAGAGATGAAGACATCTCAGTGGTTCTCTAGTTCGGAATTTGATTGAAATCGGTGGAAAGCTTACAAAAGAAAAGCACCGTACAGTTTTTCAGCAGCATGCTGTCTATTCATTGATTGGATCCGGCTTCTATAACGACCCCACAACTACTGTAGAAGCCGAATAGTGTCTACCACGAAAAGAAGCGGACAGAATCGTAAAAATGGTCATGCGGCCAGCCCAGGGTTTTAGATCCCAACTCTCCCGCGTCCATCTGGACTGAGGTAGACAGAAGAGGGTCGGCCAATGTTTTTTCAGTCGTGGAATGACTTCAGTAAAGAAGAAAATTTGTTACACCTGTGAAAATTAGAAAGAACCGCAATAGCTCGGATATAAAAGAAAAATAATATGCAAAAATAAATAGCCGTACAGAGAGCAGAAAGAGTGTAAGACTTTTTCGCCACCGTTGGCTAACAAAAGAGTAGCCTTTTTTTTTTCACGAGCTCTCTAGGTAAAGGAGAAATAAAAATCTCTGCCAGAACCAATCAATCAATCAATCTTCTCTTATATTGCCCTCACGACAGCCCGGCTCCAGAAAATTCTCTTGTTCCCCCACAATCCTTCAAGATTAATATTAAGAAGAAGAAGAAAAAAGCCAACATATTCAGTTAAGTAACGCGCACCGCCTATGCTTTGGCTAATCCGGTTTACAGCGTTAAATGACGTCGGAGTTGGGCGACTGACGTCACTTGTAGGTTTGACTTTCGCATCTTTATATTGAAGAGAAAGAAATATAATAACTACTCCGTGGGGCTTACCTGGTACGTTTGTAAGCGTTTTCATTCGCCAGGTGAAACATTTGTATTTGTTGCAGGAACTGTAGTCCCATAATCCCAAGCGATCGGTCAGTGTTCTGGACCAGTCGTCGAAAACGATTCCCAGAGTGCAGAGAAAATAGCCGAGCGTGGTAAGGGCAGCCGTGAACCACGCCGACGGGACCCCCGCCGACCAGTTGGAGTCCATCGGTTTGCTTCCTGAAATTATTTACGAGCACCGCACTTGTCACCTTGCAATTGTTGAGCGGCTCTCAAAAAAAAGGGGGGGGGAGATGGATCTTCTTACACGCTGATGCCGTCCGAAAGATTGACAGGAATAGGTGTTCACTTATACTAGAATGCCTGAAGCACCAAACCCGAGTGCAAATAAAGTAATAATAAAAAAAAAGCAACAGAAGATAAGATCTATTCAAAGTCCTCAGAACGAGGGCAATACTCCGCCTCCCTGTACCGGATTTAAAAGTTGGATTACAGGGCTATTTTAAGATACAAAGTCTATAACTTCCGGAAAAACCGATAGCGCATTGACAGAGACGGAATGAGCCTCTCTTACGAGCAGGTGACTGACCGGCCGCGGAATAGATTTAGTAGAAAAAAAAACAGGTCAAATTTATCCGGGCTGGGGATAAGAAGTTGAAACGTACCTGCATCGAAAGTGAATGTTTGGAACCTGTCATCAAATACAAAACAACACAGAATGGGGACGCTTTACCTGGATCGGTCGGGATCTACCATAGGTAATAGTTAATATTCGGAGGCATTCAGGTGTCCTCATTCCCACCGATTACTATTTACACTGTCAAAGGTATGCTGCCACAGCCCTTAGTCATCTTTATGGACATCTCGGGGGACTTTACAGTCGACTGGTTTAAACTGAACGTATTAGATTGCACCCCGATTTAAAGGACTATTTATCAGTTGTGTTGAACGAGCTTTAAATATGGTCAATACGGTCGTGCGGATCACCGGTCTCGAGAAGTGACAGGTTTGAAGAGTAGTAGAACGTGCGCAATGCCCCTCCCACCACCAAGCGGTATCCAGGGAGTGGCTGGAGGGCTGGGCTAGGAAAGCCGGTTTTAAGAATCTTGGCTCTTTAAATTTTTTTTTTTTTTTCATTTTACTCCGTTGCTTTTTCTTCGTTTTATGCCATTGTAGACTTTTAATATGGATAGTTAATAAACTGCATTAGACGATTACCTCTAATGCAGTTTTCAATCGGTTAAAACCAACAGACAAATTTAATCGTTATGATTTTGTTTATTTTCTTTAAAACTTAAGCCCAACAATAAACAAGGGAACGTAAATTAACTTGTAGCTGATGTGCAGAACGTTTTGCTAGCGTATCAGGGCCTGGCAGCGGTACTAACGTCTGGGTGGGAACCCTTCTTCTTCTTCTTCTTTGGTAACATTGCATAGCTCCCTATTTCCGTCGGAACCCTCCAAAAAATATCTGGACTGCACGCATCCGCTTAGTTTTTGCTGGGTGGGGGAAACAAGAATAGAAAGAGATTGTTATTTTCCAGCAGATGTTATATGAATTCATCCATCTTCGATTAAAGTATACTCTGTGAAAGAGAAATTACAGAGAGAACTACGTTTGGCACGTAGATACAGTATTGAGAAATTGTGGCATTGGTAGGAATAAGGGAACAGATTCCGTTTGCCGTTTTTCATTCATGCGAAGAACTTCCATCATTCAACCAGTTAGATAATGTCGGGGCAGAGGCCCAGCCGGCAGGGGGGGGGGGCATGGGGGGCCATTGGGGGGGGGCGCTCCATCCCGAAAAATACTTCTGACAATTTTTTGAGTCATATTTTGTAAAGAGACTGAACGTTGATGCAGCTACGATGAAGGCAACAACTGGTGAATCAGTAGAAGTACTGCGTGATCTTCCTGATGCACCTGAATCATTTCTACTTCAACCTTTGCCAAATGATATAGGAGCATACATAGATTCAATCGTCACTGATGAAAAACGATATAAGTTACTGAAAAGTCCACGGATGCCTTCTGCAGACTACAAATTTCCAAGTATTGTGCAGTGTGGGCATAACAGATCCTTTCGATGCCACTGGCTAAACACCTGGGATTTTCTCGTGTATAGCCCAAGTCAGCTTGGTGTCTACTGCAAATATTGTGCATTATTTGGTTAGGAGAATGTTAGAAACCAAAAACTTCGAAAATTTGTAAAGCAACCACTGTGTCGATACAAAGATGCTCGAAAAGACTTTGAGAAGCATGCGGGACGCGACTATGACATTACGAGTCGTAAACAAGCTGATGAGTTCTTGGTGAGGTTTACGGAGAAATAGAAAGATATTATCGGATTGTTGGATTCGTCAAGTCAGCTTCAAGTTGAAGAAAACAGGAGTAAGATTCGACCAGCAATAAAAACAGTCATATTTTGTGGACAACAGGAACTTGCATTAAGGGGGCACAGAGATCACGAACCACTCAAAATGGAGACGCCTGAGCGCAATGACGTTGGCAGACACAGAACTAAATCATCAATGTGTGGTACTGTCATTCTGCAGACACTTGTCGAAGAAATAAGAGCTGCAAAATTCTTCAGTCTGCTTTTGGATGACATAACAGATATGGCAACAATAAAGCAGTCTATCTCTCTGAGATATATCAAAAGAGAACAAAGTCCATGAAAGACTTCTAGGATTTTGTGATGTTAGTGAAGACTTTACTGCCAAGGGTATCATTACCACAGCTTTGAATATGTTGAGGCAAGTTGGTCTGGATAGCGGTCTTATTCGTAGTCAGGCAAGCACCATAAGTGGCCAATGGAAAGGTGTACAGTTAGAGGTGAAGAAGGTAACTCCTGCAGCACCTTATCTGCATTGCCACAGTGATGTTTTGAACCTTGCTACACAAGTGGCCGTTCCAATCGCGTCAATTCACAACTGTCATGGCCAAGTGAAGGAGATAGCCACTTTCTTTCATATCTCAGCAAAACGAACAATAGTATTGCAAGCGTATCTCTCTTCCAGGAAAGGAATCAAAAAGGTTTCCCCAACTCATTTGGTCGAAGGTTATGTATCAATCGTCGTACGCTTCACAGAATTGCTGGAGCCCGTTGTTCGAGTTTTGAAGGATATTTCTCAGCAGGGTGGTGATTGGGGTGGAAATTCTACGTCATTGCTGCGAGAAATATGCAACACAGAATTTATCATTGCCATTCATGTTATGAACGAAATGGCAGCCTTGTTTTTGCCATTGTCTAAGGCTCTGCAAACTCCAGATATTGATCTTTTAAAGTGCATGTCAATGGTGGACGAGGTTTTGAATGTTTTGAGAAACAAAAGAGAAAATGCAGAAGCAGAATTCCATTCTGTTTTTACTGCTTTAGTTTTGACCACAGCTGATCAACTGGATGTTGATATCAAACTTCCAAGACGCACTGGGCGTCAAGTTCATCGAGAAAATCACAAAGCATCCAGTCCAGAGGAATTCTACAGAAGAACCATTTACCTTCCATACTTGGAGAACGCGATTCACCAGATGGAGGTGCGATTTGATCCTATGGAACAACACTCTTTAAAGATGCAACATTTGATCCCTGCTTTCCTTAGTTCGGGCAACTTCACTGCTCTCCAAGTGGTATTTGCCCTTTACAGCTGTGACGTTGACAACTCTATGCCAGTCCCTAAAGGAGAGTACGAGAGATGGGCATCAAAGTGGACCAGTATTTTGAAGACTGAACTGCCAGAAAATGTCATGGAGAAACTGTGGGTCCGTGATTCCTTCTCTCTTCCCAACATCCACACACTGCTGCGCTTATTTGTAACGTTGCCAGTCACTAGAGCAGGGGTCGGGAACCAATGGCTCGCAGACAAATCCTTTGCGCACGCGCGAGCCAGCGACTAGAAAGCCGGTTCGCAGTAATTTCAGTGGGAAAGTGGCAAGCATACATGTCGTTGTGTCTATCTATTTATCTATCTATCCATCAATCACAAAGGCAACGCAGATGAGGCAACGCAGATCGGGTAGTGACAGGCACTATTTAAGTGAGGCTGCCGTATTTTGCTGTCGAAAATAGCGGTCGATGTGCGCATGCGCAAAGGGGCACACTACGGCTTGTCGTAATATCCGGACATATCTTCCCTCGTTTTAATCCCGCTGTCAGCTAACTAATTTTTGACCCGCTTCTGAGAAGATGGCTAAAAGAAAAAAAGACGACGAGTATCGTACTTTTCAGCAGGAATGGACAGAGGAATTTGCCTTTGTGGAGAAAGCTGGTTCTGCTGTGTGTCTAATATGCAATGATAAAATTGCATCTATGAAGCGGTCAAATATAAAGCGGCACTTCGACACACGCCATGCTGCATTTGCATCGAAATATCCTGCGGGGGACAGCAGGAAGAAAGCATGTCAAGAGCTTCTATCAAGAGTGCATGCTAGTCAGCAGCAACTCCGTGTTTGGACCCAACAAGGTGACTGCAATTCGGCTAGCTTTGCTGGCGCTTTAGCGGTTGTGAGAAACGGAAAGCCATTCACAGATGGGGAGTACGCCAAAGCATTCATGCTTGATGTTGCCAATGAACTTTTTGACGACTTTTCAAATAAAGACAAGATAATGAAACGGATAAAAGACATGCCTCTGTCGGCAAGAACTGTTCACGATCGTGCCATCATAATGTCAAATCAAATTGAGGCAATGCAAGTGAAGGACATAAATGCGGCCGCATTTTTTTCTCTCGCTTTGGATGAGTCAACAGACGTAAGCAAGTTATCTCAGTTCAGCGTGATTGCAAGGTATGTTGTCGGTGACACACTACGTGAGGAAAGTCTTGCTGTTTTGCCTATGAAAGAGACAACAAGAGGGGAGGATTTATTCAAGTCGTTTACTGAGTTCGCTAAAGAAAAAAATCTACCGATTGATAAACTTGTTTCGGTGTGCACTGATGGTGCTCCATGCATGGTAGGGAAAAACAGAGGATTCGTAGCGCTTCTTCGTGAGCAGGAAAAGAGACCCATCCTAAGTTTTCACTGCATCCTACATCAGGAGGCGCTTTGTGCTCAGCTGTGTGGAGAGCAGCTTGGTGACGTGATGTCGCTGGTCGTTCGGGTCGTCAACTTTATTGTTGCCCGAGCTTTAAATGATCGCCAGTTTAAAACACTGCTGGATGAAGTTGGGAGCAATTATCCTGGTCTGCTTCTGCACAGCAACGTGCGTTGGTTGTCAAGGGGGAGGGTGCTCAGCCGTTTTGCGGCTTGTCTGAGCGAAATCCGGACTTTTATTGAAACAAAAAATGTCAAGCATCCCGAGTTAGCTGACACTGAGTGGCTCCTGAAGTTCTACTTTCTCGTGGACATGACTGAACATCTAAACCAGCTCAATGTGAAAATGCAAGGCGTTGGAAACACAATCTTATCCCTGCAACAAGCAGTGTTTGCATTTGAAAACAAACTTGAACTCTTCATCGCCGACATTGAAACAGGTCGTTTACTTCACTTTGAAAAACTGAGTGAATTTAAAGATGCATGCACAGCAAGTGACCCTGCTCACCATCTTGATCTTCACCAGCTAGCAAGCTTCACATCTAATCTCCTGCAGTCATTCAAAGCGCGCTTTGGAGAATTTCGTGAGCTCACTCGTCTTTTTAAGTTCATCACCCATCCACACGAGTGTGCAGTGGACAGCACTGACCTGAGCTACATCCCCGGTGTCTCTGTCAGAGATTTTGAGCTACAAGCTGCTGACCTGAAGGCCTCAGACATGTGGGTGGATAAGTTCAAGTCACTGAATGAAGATCTGGAAAGACTTGCACGACAGCAAGCAGAATTGGCAAGCCAACACAAGTGGTCAGAAATGAAGAAACTTCAACCTGCAGACCAGCTGATTGTTAAAACTTGGAACGCGCTTCCCATCACATACCACACACTGCAGCGTGTGAGTATTGCTGTACTGACAATGTTTGGCTCTACGTATGCATGTGAGCAGTCTTTCTCACATCTAAAAAACATTAAGAGCAACTTACGATCACGTTTCACTGATGGAAGTCTCAACGCCTGCATGAAGCTTAACCTCACCACATATCAACCAGACTACAAAGCCATCAGCAAAACCATGCAGCACCAGAAGTCGCACTAATGGTAAGAAATACTCATCATTAATTAGCAACAGCATAACAATGTTATTAAAAAGAATTCAGAGACTTATTGTACTTTAAAAGTGTTGAAATTACATAAAATGCACACTTTTACTTGTATTTTTAGTTTTAAACATATTGTATGGCTCTCCTGGAATTTCATTCAAAAATATGTGGTGTTCATGGCTCTCTCAGCCAAAAAAGGTTCCCGACCCCTGCATTAGATGATGGCTAGAAATAAAGAAAGTTATATATTTGAGAATCTGTCATGAATAAATATGTGACCTTTATCAACTTAAGAACAGCCTCCACAATGGGAGTGTATAGGCCCTAGATATGTTATCAGTTGGAGGACAGCTATGTCAAACAAATGCCCCAGTTACTGGTTTAATATTATGGTAATTATTTTGTTTCAAAATATGCCACCTTCATTAAACGTTTGAGGCATTTCTGTGTTTGAAGTCTGTTTCATATTTAGTCTTGTCTCCTGCTAATTTATCTTGAACATTAGCTAAAGGATCTTGGAAGATATTATAATTAGACACCTCAAGCCTTTGTACAAACAGCTCATATCGTTGTTCGTTTTCCGTTCTGTTTTCACACCTGGGGAAATAATTTACACATGCGTCGAGGGTATCGCAGGGGCCGACTATAGATGGGGAAGCGACACGGTTTAGCATGGATATTTATGTCCAGGAGGAGACGCACAAACATTTGGCGTGAAGATCACGTGACCATGCAATGATCCCGACTTTCCTAGCTGACCCGCTGTATCTTATGTTCCGAGCTCTTCCGTTCTGGTCCATCTGTTTATTGGGAGGCGAGGGATGAATGACAGCAGGGAGAGAGAAAAGGAAACGAAACAGGTGGACTGTTTTTTTTTTTTTTTGCTGCCTAACCCCGATTGCAAGCCTTTCATAGGCCCAGAGCTGAACGCACTGGAGAGACAAGGTAAATCAAACAACTGACTTCGCAAAGAAAACGAAAAGATGCCGATGGAGACGTAATTTCACCTAATCTGTGTGCAGGGGGGGTCCCCGCCATACGTCCAAGATAAGTTGGGCTACGAGCGAGACATTATCCCACCCCAACAAGAATTGGCGTAATAAGGGGGATGCGATCCGACGAGTACTTTACGTCCACTATTAGACGGAAACCGATGCATTTTATCTGATAAGGATCAGTGGGATAAGGAAGGATTAGGTTCTGCATCCTTCCCGTACCTCACGCTTTCCACTCGCGACTGCAGCGGTAAAACACGATTAAAGATCCTGTGTCTGGGGGTCAGCGAGAGCGCGAGACAGACTGGCAAGGGGACGTAGATGACGGGGGCAGGGTTGGAACTAGAATGGACAAGTTCCTTAATAACCTACGGGCGCATGTGCGAAACGACGTATAGCGGGGACCCCTTTGTAGTAAAACTGAGACTGTCGAGCCTACTAAAGGTAACTTGCAATCACACGATGCTTCTGTTTGCTACATTGAACGGTGCCACAATTAACTCTTCTCGCTAACTACCATACCCACTGATTCCACTTTGTTGGTCGTTCTTCAAGCCTTCTGCTCAGTAAGCTAAACTCTATTACTGTTGCGGAAGGCGGTTCGCCATCATTGGGTTTAGTCTGATGAATTGCTTTCCTTTCCCAGATATTTGTGCCCTTTTAATTGCAGAAGTTTGTATCACCATTAACAAGAGATGGCGTAAGTCACCATTCTGAATCTAATGTAAGGAAATTTCACTAGAAATTTGTTTTGTCAAAAAAAGATAAAAGTCTTTGCTTCAAACCCCGCCCCCTCCCGAAATACAGGTGAGTACAATACCTCAATGATAGGAAAACAAACCTATTGCCATTATTCGTCCAGATAGGTGAGGCTGCATTGTAATTCTGGATAAAGTGTATTTCCGAGAGTGCGATATATTCTCCCCGTTACTATTTAAAATATATTCAGGAATCTACTATATCCCGTGTCAGATACTCTGAAAGATGCCCACAAATCCATTTATTAAATATGGAAACTTATCATTTCTGAAACTATTTACAGAACGTCAAGATCTGTAGGGTGCCAGCCTGGAAGTTCTTTGTAGTTTACTTGAGATTCGCTAAAATGGTTGCCTTGTTCGCCGCTCGCTTCGACATCTGGCTCTCTCAATCCGTCGTCAGTTCTTGTAAGGAATTTGACGCCCATTCCACACTAAACAGACGTAACATTATAGACGGCTTTCGTGTGATGGTCGGAAGTTCAAAGGGCAGAGATTCTAAAAACTGTATAACCTCAGTGTTACCTTAATGTTTACAAATGTTCGTTTGATTCACATCAGCACCGTTTTTTGGTGTTTGTACGTAAATTTAAATTTATTTACTATTATCGACTTCGAGCAAAATTTTCTTAAATTGCTAAATCCTCGCCCCTGGTTAATTTTAAGTAAAGAGTAGACACCGTTCTCGAATATTCGTGACATGAACCCTCAGAAACCAGTTACGGGTGGGTTATTGTTACTGTGGTCATATTTATAGGCCTGGCTGGAGTTCAGTCCATGTCAGAACAAAGGCTCATAACTGCCGGGGCTTCTTGAGACGGATCTGCGACTTTCCACAGAAAGTGGACTCGTTGGTTGTAAAGGAATCCTTAACCTCTCTCAGTAACATTTGTGCCCTAATTATATCTGTCATTATAATCGCCAGTACAGACACTGATCCCGCCCCGTAATCATATATTTTTTGTGCATGCTAAAGTTTACATGAACACAGAGTCGCAGCTCGTTCTTCTGAAAGCTAGGGGCAAAAGTTCATTCTCGCCCTCCCCGACCACCAACTTTAATTAGTAATATTGTCTCCTTCGGAAGCCTCGTGTAATCGAAAGGATCGTCCGTGGTTTGAGCTTGCTCTCAGAACCAACGCCGTACATCGCTGGCTTTCTTATCAACTGATTCAGCGACTGCTCAAGAGAGGCCCTGTCCTGCCAACTCCCAGAAGGGAAATTGCTACACAGGACTATCATCATGGAAAATTTTTTTGCGTTTTGGTTTTATACAATTTCAGGAATTCCTAATCCACATATTGATTATGAATTTTATAACTTTTAAAAATAAAATTATTCCCCTTAACTATTAGTTACCCGGAATATTTATCAATACATACAAGTTTCCGGTACTTCGAGAGAGAGAGAGAGAGAGAGAGATGACGTCAGTACATCGAGATATGACATCAGTACAGAGAGAGATGACGTCAATACACAGAGAGAGATGATGTCAGTACAGCGAGATATGACATCAGTACAGAGAGAGATGACGTCAATACACAGAGAGAGATGATGTCAGTACAGCGAGATATGACATCAGTACAGAGAGAGAGAGAGAGAGAGAGGGGAGAGCTCTGTAAACAATACTATATAATGCTTGTAGTAGTTGTAAAAAGTGCCCTTACTCTCACAATGTAGAAATTGATTTCTAATGTGGAGCAGGTGTACTCAGATTGCAGTGGATGATTCGACTGTTTGTTTCCTTAGTATTTTGTAAATATTCTAAGGTAGTGGTTTATGATTATTGAAAATACAGTGAATTCCTTGTGCAGATTACTCCACTTCCTGGAGATTAGTACCATCCAGTGCCGTAACCAGATAATCCAACGCCCCGGACAAAGTGCTGATTCCTCCCTAGATCTTTATTGACTATTGTAGTTGAAATTGTTTTTGACTTTTGAAAAAATCTTATATCTATGAAATAGACTGTCCAACTTATGGCAATGACATCTGAGTAAATTACTATTTGTATATTAATTTAAGTGTTAAGTATAGAAGATTTTATTATGTATGCATCAGTAGTGTTCTGAACTATACACCAAAAAAGAACAAAAGCAAACTTTTCAAACCTTGGCAAAGGAATTACAAGATTTTTTCGTAGATTGTATTCTCTACAATGTCGCATTCACTGGACAGGATTCCTGGGTTTGAGAGCCGCAGCTCGTCCTTAGTTTAGCCGAGATGTGGCTTGATTAACTTAAACTTATTAAACCTTTGTTCGCACGAGGCCACAGTTTAGATACGTGTCCAAAGTTAGGATACTCAGTCATGACTACTCTGAAGGAGGGAAAGTGGACCTGTGCACTCTACATCAGATTTACACTGAGAAAGGGTGGAATTGAAATGTTTCAACTGAAAATTCGTAACCACCCGATACCGTGTCGTATTTAATGCTACATCAGCTTCTGCTGCTGCTTTTGAGTTCTTCAGCGCTCAGGTCAACAAACAGAGAGCCAGAAGAAAACCAGAATCAGCAGAAATGTCATTTAAATACCCATACCGCCAGTTTATGTGTCCAAATCAAACATCCAGCCTCTTGTTTGATTCAATCGTGAATCCATGTTTTTGGGGAGTTATAAAAAAAAGAAAAAAACACTCCGAAAGAAAATCAATTTTAAAAGTGAGATTCAGAGAATATCTGACCATCTCCCATGTTTGGAAATAGGTTAAAATGAAGTACAACAAATTACCCGATGGCTCCTTGCAGGGGCTGACTGAGCCATCGGTCAATCGGGCACTGCCCGAGGGCCCACAGCTACAAGAGATTCCCATATAAATTCTATTGAATGAATAATACTCCAATATACTCCAGATGCAGTCTGAGACAACTAATTTTAAAATTTTTTTTTGAAATTAACACCCCCCCCAAACCGCCCTCCCCTTATCTGGCGCTTTGTAGCCTCTGACATCAGCACTAAGGGGCCCAGTGAACAGTTACGCCCGAGGGCCTATAATACTGTCAGTCCGCCCCTGGCTCCTTGGATATTCTGCAGTGCCCATGACATCCTTTTGAGTCCAATACTTAACTTGTAATTTCTCTGATACTTCCGTAGATATCCTGATCGAAGTTCACGTCAAGTAACCTACGAAAACAAACGGGATTTCAAGTGAGCGTTAGAATTTTGGAGGGACGATCAGAGACCCTAGGGACAAGTTAAGCAACTAACGTAACTAAAGAGGAGTTCAGGAGGATGCTCTAGTTTCCGGATCCGGATTGGAATTTTCCGGACTATTTTAAACATTACATATATAAAATATAAATAAACTTTAATTTGAAATTTTTAATTGAAGAAATCAGATGTGATATTATCGTTAATGAAGTCTAGCAGAAACTGAATACAGATATTCCCGCCATTCGAGCCTCTCGGGTAGCTCTGCGAAATACGCGTAACTTGCACATCTATCGAAGTTAACCCGTTCTGGCTCCGTTGGTCTGGAGGGGGAAGGGGAGATAATCACTGACTCGGGGACGGCAAGGGACCAAGTGACCACCCCCGCCCAGGAAAGGAGATCAGCTCGACGGAGGTTTTGCATCAGCCAGTTTGAGAGATTCCGGTAAATAATTGACATTCCCATGACCCTTTGCTCTCACCTCACGTGACATCACTGGCAGGTGCCGGCTCGGTCTACTTTAGGCTCTGGTTGGCCGGGTGACCTCGGGGAATGACGAATTCGCCTTGAAATTACTTTAGGTCGCTTTATCAGAGTAAAGCGAACCGACAGGTGACTCCAGAAATGTGGCGAGCGTTTGACAAATTCCCGCTTAAAAGTAAACAAATAAGGAATAAATGGAGCCGTCGTACGGTTTGTCGAACACAGTATATGTGTACCCAGAGTACAACACAGTGAACCCGTCTAAATTGGTTTTAAAAGGTCACCTTGCTGGCGGGCAGCCAATTATTGCAAAACATCCTGTAATTGTCATCGTTCTCCGGTGACGGCAGATTATATATATATAACGGTGAGAAACTGTTTGGTTAGCAGGATTACCTGGGGGAGCGGACATAACATGGAACTGTTCGGGTGGCTGGATGTGCCGACTTGGCTATTGGGGCTAGTCGCCCTAATTACTTGCCTCTACCTGTAAGTAGTATCTTAACTTAACGCTAAATGTTGCTCACCTGGATTTTCTAAGAGCACCTGCACTATAAGCCTTGTGTGAGCCTTTGATTTTCAGATATGGATATAGTTGTGACTATGCTGAGATTACAGGCTGACAGTCTCGAGGCGAGTCAACTACGTATTAAACTGAAAGTATACATTCGCATTTTGATTCTTGTATTTATTTGAGAAATTTGCTTCTTTTTAAATGTTGTTATTAATAATTTTGCCAATTTTATAAATTACAGCTACGGGGTGTGGCAGCACAACCTTTTCAAGTCTCGTGGGATTCCAGGACCTAAACCTTACCCCTTAATAGGCAATTTTTTGGATCGTGTTAGAGAGGTAAACTTTGGTTTTATTTGCACGGAAGGTTAACCCTTTGCTACAGCAAAGCGACGATACGACTGCCCTTAGTCTGTAGTCACTTAATACTATTGCTATCTAATGAAATATTTTTTTAAATGTCTGAAATGAAGTCAGATTTACTAGCGGAAAAAAAGCCAGATTTCGGCGTTTACTCGAATCTTAGAATATTTATTTGCCTTATCATGGCATCATAGAGATTAAAATGAACGGTCCCTGAACCAGCCGCCCTGGACCGGCCTGAATCACGAAGACTGGGATGCTCAGTGACCGAAACATCATTAGTTTGGAGGGAGGGGAGGATGTTAGCTGTCTCATATTTTTGTTTTAATTCTTAGGGTCAGTTTTCTGCTAAAATAATCCTTAAGCGGGAATAAAACACCATAAGTTATTGGAAATGGACCTTCGCTGAATCCGGTATAGAGATTTCGGATTCTAAGATGTGGGAAGGGGAGACAATTACATGGTTTTTAACTGGAGTGTATAGAATTTTCCAAGCCATCACTTGTACCTAAGATTACTTGTCTCCCCTTTTCTAGGACTTAATTTTCTTATTCCCGTTAAGACTACACAAGTTCAGTTAGCATCAGCTGAAAACCTGGGACAGCAGATTGTTTCCTTGTACATTTTTGCTCGCAAAGGAGAGAAACGTCACCATCTGTATAGTAGTTTATGTATTATAATATTTTCATAGATTTGTATAATTTTCTCCCTTTTAAGGGCCCGGCTTTGTTGGATCAACAATGGATAGTTTATGTATTGTAATATTTTCATAGATTTGTATAATTTTCTCCCTTTTAAGGGCCCGGCTTTGTTGCATCAACAATGGATAAAGAAATATGGAAAAGTCTATGGGTGAGTGTGGAAACTGAAACTTCAGAAAATTATCATCATCTTTAAATGATGTTTAGCAATTTTTGTTTAAGTTTGATTACACTGGACAACTACCAATTTGGTACTGAGGTAAATATGAAATCAGAATTAACCAAATAGGTAAGGATTTCTAATTACAGAAATAAATGGAAATCAAATATAAATTTTGAGTGCTCATTTTAATACTGTGTACACACAACAGACTATGCAGGTGAAACCTGTGGTTGCCTGCTTACATGAGCACACATGAGCTTCTTGTGCTTATACCTGAGATGATGCAGATCACTATAAGATCAAAGAATGGCCATCAAGAACAGACCATACTTCAAGAAAATTCATTGTGAACCATTTGCCACTGGTACATCTGCAAAGAATATTTCTTCCACCACTGCTTATAAAGCTGGGCCTAATGAAGAGCTTTGTAGAGTAATTGAGTGTTGAAGGCACAGGATTTCTTTATCTGGAAGAAAAATTTGGAGTGATTTTAACCAATACCAAGTTGAAGGCTGGAATATTTGTCAGACCACAAATTTGTGATTTATTTTCCGATCCAATCTTCCAGTTGAGGCTTAACCCAGTGGAACTGGCTGCATGGGAGGCTTTCAAACTGGCAGTCCACAATTTCCTTGGGAACCACAAAGCAGGTAACTATTGTGAGTTGGTACAAGACATGATAAAATCCTTTGAAGAAGCAGGTTGCCGTATGTCGCTGAAGTTGCATTTTCTTCATTCACACTTGGATTTATTTCCAGTCAACCTTGGTGCAGTGAGAGATGAATATGGAGAGAGATTCCACCAATAAAACTGAATGAAATTAAATATCTGTGTCCTCAAATTTGCTATTTTCTTTGTAAGAAACTAAAAGATAGGCAGTGCAGAATAAATTGACAAAAATGAATCAATACACCATTTAAAAGATAGGGGATGTACATTAAAGTGATCAGTAATAAATTGATTTGTCTTTGAATACTGAGTACATTCTATTTCAGTTGTTGTTCTCAATGCACAAACCTTTTCTTTTGTATTCACTGGTTCAAAACACCTGTTGTGTACTACCCTGATGACAGGTGCTGTAAGCTTTGATAAATTAATATAAATTATGAAGGAACCAAATCTCCTTGTTTTTGTACCATTATTGTAATGTTACCCTGCAGACACCATGAATCAGCTTTTGTATTGCTACACTACTCCTCTGCTCTGAAAACAATTGGAGGATTCTACCACCAAACAAAAATGCCACCAGTTTACATTAGCATACCTTGGTTGATTAGTGAGCATAATGACCTTTCTGATTATACAGGTGGAGTAAAGAGTTACAGGAGATATTACCTGAGAGTGAAATGTTATAAACACAAACAAGATTGTGCATTTATTCTCTTTATATATTAATGTTGTTACTAAATAAACAAAAATAAGATTCATCTTTCTGTCTACACAAATATTTTGTTTAGTCAGAGGTCTGCAAATTGCTGCTGATTTGAGAAACAAAACGAAATGAAGCAAATGCTAACATTCCTCTAAATGGACCTTGAAATAAAACCAGCCAGGCTGAAATACCTTTGCTGTACTGGTATCTGGTCTCCATTTCATTTGAACATCACCATTATGTTAACAAAAGGACTACATGCATATCATTGTTTGTGCATGGAAAACCGACAGTTACATGGTCAGGGTTAATCCTTCTGTATGCTAATTTAATGAAAAGAAAGTTAACAAGTCACCATGATTGCATTATAAGCAGTCATTCACATTTCATTAGAAAAAGCAAAAAATTCTTTGGTACTAGGGGTAAAATAACCAGTTATTTCGACCAGTTGATATTGCAAATGTGTGTGCAATTAATTACGCACACAGCTGACCAGGCTAGAATTATTGTGCTAGTATGTCAATCACATGCCTGACAATTGACCATAAGATGGGACTGAAGTAATATTTAGTTTATTTCTGCATCATCTGGCCAGTTGTATATGTCTCACATTAACTCTTTTAAAAACAAGATATATATGATAAGCTAAGCATCACTTTTAATTTTGCTCTAAAGACATACAGTAGAATGAGACATGAGAAGGGGATAATCATAAATTATTATCCACAATAGTTGTCTAACTAATTTTGTTCTCAACACTCAGAATTACAATTCTAAACTGCCAAATGGCTCATTTAATTTACAATCTTTCAGTGAAGTTAAACCACCAAGGATCAGGGAAACAGTTGAAAGCAATTTTGTCATTTTTTACTATATAAAACTGATGATTAAAATCACCGCAGATATCTTGAACAGAGATATGGATTCTTTGCTTCTGGGTTCTGAGATTAATATAGACTATTATACTAATAAAATGGTTTAAAATTTATATTATTAACTTTCTTGAGAACTTTATAAAAACAAAATAAGCACCTGTTCTGCAACCATGTGGCATATTTATTTATTTTATCTTAATTTACTGTCTTGTCTAAAACTATAAAGAATAAATAAATAATTTAGTTATTTGATTATTTTTACCTGGATTTTGATTAATCAGATAAGTTGAGTTTATTTTATTTCATCTGGTTATGTAAGCTCTACCTGTTTGAATTGCATGTACTTATTGTTTGGTTAATTCTGATAGATGACAATAGAGTTGACTTTGTAGTGTTTGCTGAGAAACTGAAACCCCACCAGTTAGTTATACTGAGCAACATAAATTGGTTGCCAGAGAGATCACAACCAGATCACAGCGTGAATCTTTCGGAACAGTTTACAACATACTTGTGACAATAGGAAATTCTGTATCTATTGTTCAAAAGTATGTGATATGAAAACCTGTTTCAGAATTTAACATTGTACTTGCTCAACTGTCTCATGATATTGAGAAAGCGCTTTTATAATTTAAAGGTTCTTTGTTGGCAAACTTCCGAGTTTAACAGTAGCTGATCCAGAGATGTTGAAGATGATCATGGTGAAAGAATTTCCCAATTTTACAAACAGACCTGTAAGTATAATTTTCTTGGTTTTATAACTAACTGTTATTATGATGACTAGTTAATATAATAGATTTCCAAAAAAGATCAGTTATTCAGTTGGTTCAGCTGCTCTTAGGATTTCTCTAGAAAGCAATTTGTGCTATTCATCAGATAAATTATTTCATCATCAGTCTCGTTGATGTAGCAAGCCTCTATCTTATAATGATGTAAGTTTCCAGTTGTGGAGCTTTGTCCATGATGTTGCATTCACATGAACAGTGTATGGTATCATGCTAATGTTACATCTGTTTGCAGGACTGTTCAGCCTGCAAGAAATTGTACCACAGTGAAAAGCTTGTTCACTCAGATTTGGAAGCATGTTTTGTCTTTTGTCTTCATTAGCATTTTGAATGAAAAGAACCATTGTGCTGAGTGTTACATTTGTTGTTGGTGGTTGTCAAAGAAGTGACGGTGCTGGTGGCTGCTCAGTTTTTCCCTTTTCCATTAAGCCACTCATGCAGATCATAGGTTGATGAATCTCACTGCAACATTCTCATTACATTATTGCACAGACGTGGTGACATAGAGAATGTCCCTACTAGAATTCTTCATTTTTTTGAGATATGGGATGTAACCATACAAATGAGTGAAGAGCTAGAAGAAATCAAGCCAATCCCCATCCATTAAACTTGGGCTCTAGACAGTAGCAGTTCAGCAGTCTACCATTGGAGTACTACCCTCACCTGTTATGTTTTGTAGCAGCCATTTTGTTATTAAAATTCTTAACATTTTACAATTTGTTATCAAATCTCAATACTCCTGTATTTGTTGTGTTCATGTTTTAGATTCAGGTGTAGCTATGTATACTGGTCAAGCAACTTCATCTGCTGCATCACATAATACATCAAGCAATTCATGCGACTATCCTTTGTTTTGATACAATAATACTTGATTTCCTTATTTATGCCAATGGTTTCTGCTGTCAGTCAGACAGTTGAAATCAAGTAGGGCTGGTTGACTGGTTGTTTATCAGGTAGAGAATTTTTATAGTCAGTATACGAGCACAGCATGGATTGCTGAATCAAAGCTGGCTATGTTAATTCAAGTTGGTTTGTCTTGGAAAGTTTTAATGTCTAGATCATCTCACCAGGGCACTACTGTGAATAAGCAGATCTTTTATGTGGCTGAAAAATCCAATTGGAAACTTGCAAAATCATAAATATTGTTTTGAATAAGAAACTACATAAGAAATTCCTATTCTCTTGTATGGATATTATAGTGATGTTATTTTTAAAATATGATTTTTTATTTAAGCTGGTGATAGCTGTGGATGATGTTACAGCTAATGCAGTATCATTAATAAAAGATGATCATTGGAGGTATGTGAGGAGTGTTTTGACTCCAACATTTAGCTCTGGTAAACTGAAAGGGGTAAGTAACACAGTTGTTCAATTACATTGTCCATGGTTACTGAAAATAGACACAATACTCAAACGTGAACAACATAAGATGCACACACATACAGGATTTGACATCTATTTATACCATTATTAATCAAAATCCCAATGAATAAAACCACTGTGTCATCTGGATTACTATTACAAGAACAAATCTAATTATGGTCTTAAAAATAAAATAGTGGCTTAAAATAGAGAAAAATAAATTCAAATCTACAAAAATTTAATTCATCTTTAGCCAAAATGTACTTCACAAAATTCTTTCAATTTTATAAGAATTAGTATTGGCATTCCGTAACTTATATTACTTTATTTCTTGAGTATTTTTGTTGCTATAATCCATTTAAACTTTTGCTAAATTGTACTAGTTGTTTTTGTTTATAGGCTTCTGTAAATAATTTGGTGAGATTTTGAATTTGTGACATTTCTTTTTTGGATGTTTTATGCAGTTTTTGACCAATGTTTAGATCCACTGGACTGGTTAATGGCTTGAACAGATACTCACCATCTTATGTTTGCAAATGAAGAATTAATAAATCTAAGTAATCTATAGAATTTAAGATAAGACAAGTCTAGAAATGCAACTGGAGATTAGATACCGGGTTTGACTATTAACAGGTAGAGATTCAGTAATAATTGACTTTATTTTTACCTGGAGGACGATGTTGCTGGATCCCCATAGTCAATTTATGGCCTTGACTGGCACCAATTTGATTAAGACCAATTCACAGACCAGATAGAGCCATTTGAATTTTGATCAATGAAATGAGTTTATTTTCTTCTTCTGATTTTCTTGTTTTAATGCTTGTGGAACTACATTGGATTTGTCAGAGATGATGATGATTCAGTCTTAATAAAGTAATGATAAACAAATAGCCGCTAGTGCAACTATTTTTTAAGAAAGATTCATGCAAGTGATTTTCCAATTTGTTTCAGATTAACTGTTTTTGTTGTTGTCCCTTTAGTAATTTGCGTTTTTTTTTAAAATCACTTCTCTGTCTCTCTCCCTCAGATGGTTCCTTTAATAGAAAACTGTATCAATTACTTGGAGGATAATCTGGAAGAGAAAGCAAAATCTGGAGAAGAATTTGATACAAAAGCGTGAGATACCACTTTTCTATCATCACATATAAATATATATATTCAAGATATTGTTTTCTAGATGTTTACAGATTTAAAAAAATTAGTGTCTGAATCTTAGGTTCACTGATCCACCTGGATCACAAGAAGCCACATCTTTCTGTTTAAATGAGATCTTGCTGAATAAACTGTCATTTGTTGTTGATTTAAAAATGTATTTGATTCGAGCAAACCTTAATTAGTACTAAGCTCAGCTATTTCCCTTTTCATAAATAACAAGTTAGTTTAGACTTGTTTATTTAAGACATTCATCTCATGGTGTTTGAATACTCTTTTTCCAATAGTATATTTGGAGCCTACACAATGGATGTCATAGCTTCCACAGCTTTTGGACTTGATGTGAACTCTCAGAAGAATCCAAATGATCCATTTGTCAAACATGCTAAGGAAGCTTTCAACTTTAACTTTGCTTCTGTAGGATTTGCTTTGTGCTGTAAGTTTCCTTCTATTCTGTTGGGCGTTTTCATTTTACTGAGTGATGAAAACAGGTTTGGCTGATAAAGTGCTCACAGAGGTGAAATAAGCAAGATAAGAATAGTAACTGTTTCATATATGGCATCCACCATGGTGTGGTGACATGATCAGTGAGTTCTCTACAGCTACTGGCTACTAATCTTAACCCTCCACATACCACATAAGCTTCTACTTTACTTGTACAAACTAGAAGCACTACTGTGTGTGCGTGTTGAACTGGCTTTTTACATTGTTAACAATTGTAATTTAAACCTTTTGGAGTTGAGAGGTGAAATGACAAATCCATATAAAGGGTTTTCAGCCCCCTGTGCCTGATCATGTCTCCTGACTAATACAGATTTGATAGGTGATGGTTTACAGAAAGTTAAGCCCACCCAAAGGTGATTAGGCACAAAGTTTGAGGAACTTTCATTAAATGGGCAGTGTTTTTATTCAATATATTTTAAATTCTAGAGAATAAAATTTTAAAAAATAAAATGGTTGGTCAAAAATGTAAATGAAATGTTTATAAGAATTATATGTAAATTTGTGTAAATTACTTCTGTTTTCTTTTCCTTGACTGTATTTCTTGCTAGAATGAATTTTGGAAAGTTTAAATTCCCTTTCTTAACTCATGTTTTTCTTTCTCTTTTTCTTAACAAAATTTCTTATGGAGTTATCACAGACTGGTGAGTTATCGATTATAATCCTGTCTCTTGTTCTCTCAGGTAATCGGTAAAATTTCTTTTCTGTAATGAACAATGTTGAAATCATAAACTAGTGATTAAAAATTTTGCCCTCATATCTCTTTTTTTAATTTTATTTCAGTTATGTTTCCTTTCATGGTACCATTATTAAGCAAATGGAAATTTAGTTTTATTCCCGTTAAAGACAGAGATTTCTTTGTTAAAATCTCAAAAGCCGCCATTGAAGATCGGAGAACAAATAAAACGGTGGGATATCTGAAGTTTGTTTTTATTTGATATCTAAAATAAAACTTTCATTGTACCTTTTAAGCTGTACTAGATGGTATAGGGAGCTACAGGACAGGTTACCAGTCAGGTAGAGCCAGGTGATGTTTGGTTCTGGTGCATGCACACACACACAGTGAAATGTCTCCTCTACCAGAACATTTCTGTTTAGTTATGGCAGTTTACCAACTGCTTGATAGAAGCCATCATAGGAGAGGTTTACCTAACCAAATCATTCCCGGTACCATTACTGCTGGGAACTATGTACCATATGCTTTGCATATGCATAAAAGTGATCCTAGATTATGTATTTTCAATTTCAGCTTCTTTAGTTGCTATTAGACAATACGTCAATTTGTTTAGCTTGTCTGACAAGGTGAACACTTATTCATTGAGGTACCTGTCACTATCTTAAAGACAGCAGAAGAATGGACTGACAAAATGTAAACATATCAACTGTTTTGAAAGTGAAATGAAAGGTGAAAGTTTATATAATAACTTAGCATATCAAATGACCTAACTGTTTCAAAAAGTTAAAATTTCAGTGGTTAAAATATTTCGAAAGATTAATGCTGTGTTATATTACATACTAATAACGGAATTGGGTTATTTGAAAAACTGAAATGAGGAAAGTCAGAGGGGCAGAATGTTGTTGAATTGAGAAACAAATTTGATGTAGTAGGCTTTCTCCTTATTTAAATACCCATCTGTAACAATTTTTCTGGTAAAGCAGCAAGGAAGCATAATTATAATGAACAGTGTTGAAGTGTTAACATCAATTTTGTGTTTTTACTCTTTTGTATATAGGAAAGAATTGATTTGCTTCAGTTAATGATCAATGCTCAGCTGACCAATGATGCAGAATCTAAAGAAGAAACTGAAAACCTAAAGCTGGCAGAAGGAGGATGGCAGAAAAAGAAAGGTTAGAGATGAAGCTGTAACTCTCAAGTTCTCAGATTTACATAAACAAATTGAAAAGGCAGATGTGTCTGAATCATTACACTACCATTATCTGTATATAATATGATTTATTATAAGTGGTAAGAAAGGACATTAATTACAGATATTGATCTAAAAAATATGCAGTAGGATTTGAACAAACAGAGTAACAGACAGTTAATTGTGCTTATTACTATAGCATCTCTTGAATACAGACAGGTGTTAAACCATCAACGTTTGCCGAAAAAATAGTAAGGTTGACAACTAATTGGGTACAATATCATTAGTGAACTTAATCAGCAGCATTGTCCCAAGTGTTTTCTTATAGATGTGTTTATTTGTTTTTGATTGTAGGTCTGACTGACATGGAAATAATTTCACAAGCTGTGATATTTTTCATAGCTGGTTATGAAACAACAGCTTTAACAGTATCCTTCCTTGCCTACTGCTTTGCGACCAACCCAGACTGTCAGCAGAAAGCATATGAGGAGATCGAGGCCTGCCTGGAAACAGTACGAATAACACTATTTATAAATATAGTAAATTGGACTTGGTCATTGACTTGTTGGATGGGACAATAAATGAAAGCAGATTTTTCTATTGGTGCAAACCTTCCAGGTTTCAAGAATAAATTTGCATGTTGCTTAATTTTAATTATTCCATTGTCAGGAAATTTATCTTTGGTTAATAATGAACAAACTTTGAAAGTGATAAAGTTTTCTTTTTTGTGTTTCTATAATGCCTGACTTTCCAACTTTATTTGATTAAACTAGGACTGCATTACACTGGCATTGACATTAATTGTATGATTTATGAATGTATTTTGATTGATATGCGCTCACTTAAATTGATCAAACATCTTATAGCTATTAAATAACATCTGAATTATCTAGTTTCATGCTCAATGGAATTTAAATGGTATCTGTTTCAATGGAATGAGAAGTGGTTATTCTTTCAATGCTTTTATTTAATGCTGAAATTATAAATAGACATGTCAGTTCTCAAATCAATCTTCATATAATTCAAATGAAATATCATCAGATATGATTATCTTGACTCTTTTTCAGCCTGTGCCTTTTTTATTTTTTAATATATAAACATAGGAAGAACCGAACAGCAAAAACATCCACAAACTGGTTTACTTGGATATGTGTATTTCAGAGACATTGCGTCTATATCCTGCAGCCACAAGGTACACACCAGAGTTGGTTTATCCTTTTTTATTAGTGATCTGCAAAATAGCAGCAACATGCACATCATCAGCCTTTGTCATTGTTTGTGTGAGAGAAACATCTCTTTATCCATCTTTGCATGGCTTCAATAAATAAATAGTTGGCTAATTTTAAAGCAATTGAAAAGAATAAATAGATACATACTATTGTTCCACTTCAGCTGTTTACAAGAATCATTTGCAGGATTGTGTTAATATAGATTAAAGATCATGTGGATTTGGAATTTTCTAATGCTACAAAGACAGCAGGCAACGAATTAAGTACACAAAAGATCTTAGGGAAAATGGGTTAGCAACGTCAGAGATGTGCAAAGGTGCAAGTGACTCAATATTTCTATTAACATTGCTGAGTATTTGTTTAGAAATATTTTAAAATTTTGTATTACAACCAAGCACAAAATTGAATGGTTGCTACAGTTCAGGTTCTTGAATAACCAAATACAATGTTTATTATTTTATGGCATTCTGGTATTGTTTTGGATATTTTTATTGTCAGGCTTATCTCCATTTCATTCAATGTCTTAGTGTAGACAAAGGGTGAACTGAAGTAATTAAAGTTATTGTCAAGTAACTTTGTTTTTTGTTGTTGGAATTTTCCTTTTCTTAACATAATCAATACTTGTAGTATGAATCATTTTATTATAGTTGTTAGAATCTTTAAAATTAATGATAAATTGTTCATAGAGGTATAACTTTTACTGGAACAAATTACATATCTTATGAGGGTTTTATGATTCTGGTGATGTTATCCAAATTTGATGGAAACACCTGAAGTCTTGATTAATATGGTAGAGATATTTAAATGAAACTTGGCCAGACACCATTACAGTGATGCTATTTAAGCCAGGCTGCATTTTAATATCCCTAGTACTCTCAGTGTAGTATACAGCTGTTACATATGCAATAACTGCTCAGCTGACCCTTTCCACAGAGATCATAGCCTAGACTAATTGATTTAAATATATCATAATGATTATCATTGCATTCAGCGTGTTCCTAAAAAAACGACAGAAATTGTGTTGTATTTCAGGGTAAACAGAGAAAGCAAGAAAGATATCACCATCAATGGTTGGCAAATACCAAAGAACATAGAAATAAACATACCAGTATATGGAATTCACCATCTTCCTGAGTTTTGGCCAGATCCAGAAAGGTTCATCCCAGAGAGGTAATGGATGTCCTCTTTATCCATGTTAAATTTTGAAATGAATCTGCTCGTAAAATGAAGTGGATCAGTTAAGTAAATAAACTGCAATGTTGTTCTAGAAAGTCCAGCCAATGGGAAATTTGAAAGGGGTAACGCACTGGATGATGTTGCAAGCCTACTGCTAAATACATGGTTGGCTTATCCTGCAGTTGTAATGGTCTGTGACTTCAGTCCTCACCAGTAAATGGAATGTCCCTAAGAGAAGTCTCTTGTTTAGCTGTATGAATGAAACAGAATGTCCTGAGGAAAGCAGAATAACAACAGATTATACAGAAGAGCAAGAAGAAACTATGCCATTGGAGTTGAATATGATTCTGAGCCTGTACTGTGGGGGAGGGGACAGTGCAATATCTGACATTCCTTGATTGCCAATGAAGGTGCTGGCATACAATGAGACAACAAGCCCTATGGCAGCACACTTTCAGCAGTGTTTGCTTGATTTAAGATTATCAGATTTATTTTTTTAAAAAATGAAGAGATTTGGATATACAATTTTCAAACATGTTCTAGTTTACCAAAAATAATTTAGGTACTGAGAGAAAAATCCTTTTTTATTTGTTTTCTTTCAAATGTATTTTAAGATTCACACCTGAAGCTAAGGCTGAACGACATCCATTCTGTTACCTGCCTTTTGGAGCTGGTCCTAGAAACTGTATTGGAATGAGGCTTGCTCTGCTGGAGATAAAGCTGGCAGCAGCAAAATTTGTGAAAAAATTCAGATTTGTGACTTGTAAGAAAACTGAGGTAAATAAGAATATTAACATTTTTTACGTGTATGTTTACAGTAAAAAGAAAAAAAGATGAATATTTGCTGTGTGGTTTTACTCCTTACTTATTGTTCAGCAGTATTCTGCGTAACGTATAAGTGAACACTTTTTTGTTCCTCACTATTAGAATTTATTATTTTGGTATTTTAAATGAGGTAAATTTATTTATGAAAATTATTTCGATTCTCAACTGCATAATTTTGAAATTAGAAAGCATCGAAGAAAAGAGTGCATGTCTCTAGTATATAGTGTTTGTTTCGGAAAGATTTCTTAGATTCAAGAAACCAAAGCTGGGAAATAATGTTGTTGTTGGAGGGAGTGTAATTGGCCCTTTTTCCTTTTTAAAAAGCTTTAAATTAATTTTCTGAAATTCATTACAGGTACCAATAATATTGGACAAATCTCCGTTTTCAAGGGCCAAAAATGGTGTTTGGCTGAAAGTGGAGAAACGATAAAAGAAAACATGGAGGAAATTGAATAATACTGCTAAGAAATTTAAATATCAGTTCTGATCCACTAAAATCTAGAATATTGAACATGAGTTAATTTTGAAAAAAATTAAATTATTTAAATATTTTCTCAGGATAAATGAGTAGACTTTTAACAGATGTACAAAGTTGTTTGGCACTTGATGACTTCAGATTGATGCATATAAAGTAGATTGGTTTTATCACTTTCAGCTTTAAGAGTTAAAGGAATGAATGGCCAAACAATGTGATTTGCACATTTGACCAGAAATTTTATTTTAGACTTCAATAAAGTGTAAATTCAAAAGGAGAATGTAGCAAATGTGCATCTTTATTCATAGAACTCATGCAGGTGATGGATATATTATTAGAACCCAGCCAGAATGATAGTTATGTCACTATAACTTGTGTGGTTGTCTGCAGAAAATTGTGGATCATGAGACATGGAGCTGTTTGTATATATAAATAAATACAAACTATGAAAAATGTTTCCTTATTTTTATTGTTTAAATGATTCTTTAGTGCTCACAAATGCAATATAAACATGGAAGTATCAGTATTATGGTTTTGTTCATTTTAAATTTATCTTTCCCATCCCACAATGTATTTCCAAGCTGAATCCTTTGCTTCCTTTTTTTGCCATTTCTTTGTTTCAATGTCTCATTTAACATGCTTTTAGAAATCAGCATGATTCCACATATTTTCCATTTGATAAAGGGAAGTTTACTCTAGTTTAGTGTTTCTACTTATCCCAAGCTAATGAAAATTTGGTTCTTGGTGGCAGCTTTATCTTTTAATTAATAGATTTGAGAGGATGTAACTGCTTCATAATTCTGAGTTACTAACAAAAGATGCATAACTAAAGTGTCGGTGTGGAAATATCTGTGAATGCCATCTACTGATAATTTTGTGCCAGGCTAAATGTCTTGTAACAAACCAAGGTACTCTATTAAGAACACGTGCATCATGATGTCAGTGAATAAACCTTGTAGGTCCCATGTCTGGATTTACTGAGGTTGTAGAGATTTTTGCATATAACATTCACGTTGATTACATCATTAGTGTGAATATTAAACCAAAATTTCCCACTAAACATATGTATCAGCTTTTGATAGCTATACAGTGGTCAGTTATAACTTTGCTCTTCCTGAAGATGTATTGTTTGTTTACTTTGGACCTTTTCCACATATGGTGATCATTTTGCTCAACCTCTGTCCTGACTTTTTTCTTTGCAATTGGACAAGCATTTTTGAAACCAAACCTGTATTAGTTTATGGTATAATGTTAACATAATAGTTTGAGAGAGACAATTCTGATATGTTTTTGCTATCATTTTGATATAAACATCTTTTCTACAGTTACATCCACATGGACCCATTGATATATTTTTATATTTTTGTACAACTGCTGGGGATGAAAGCACGATAATTTCAGAATCACTTTTTAAAAGCACCTTTATTTTAAGGCAGGCAAATGTACTTCGTTGATATAGATGTATGTATTGTGTAATGTTAGCCAGAAAATAGATGCTGAATAAAATTGTATGATATACCATTATGTAATTAGTTTTCTTTTTGACGAATGCATCAAAGATCTACACTTTTCCTTTTCCTGATGTACATAATAATTAAATTATTTAAAACTTTCCTGCTGAAGTATCTTCTTTCTTCTAGTTGACAAGTGGTAGAGCTATCTCTCTTAAGAATCTACCTGATGTCTATTTTAGAGAAAAGGGGCCATTTTCATGTTTGTTTAACTTTGTCCTATAACTAATACAATACAAGTTAATATAGTAGCTTTAAAGGTATTTCCATATTTACGTACACTGAGGGTCATAACCATGGATTCACCAATAACTTTTCTTTTATTTAATATGCAGATTTTCTACCAGATGTAAGCATTGATTTATGCATGAATGTTAAGATATTTCATTGGTGAGTCCTTAATTGCGGCTTCTATTGAATGTAATTGGTGAAAATAGCTACATCAGCAGTCAGTTGTTTGCCCTTTTAGACAAATGATAGAGAGCACAAGATATCAATCATTTTCCACCTGGATTTGCCAACAGCTAACAAAGATAATATCTTTTATTAACAACCTCAAATTATCTCCAGCTTGTCATTTATTTCTGACTATTCAAATTATTAATTTTACATAAAAACAGACTTTTAAAAAGAATCTGTCATTATTATTTACTTGGCAGCTGCAAGTTAAGGAAAAAATCATGGCATCAGATGACGGCTAGAAATAAAGTTAGTTACATTTTTGAGAATCTTGGCTAAATACAAATAGGTGACCTTTGTCAACTCAGAAATGGGTTCACCTGCTATAGGTTGAAATTTGACTGTTATTTACTTATTATTGCCAAAACTTCAATCAGGGAAGAGCATCTAATAATGAAAGTGACAATGTTACTTGCATTATGTGGATGAATCAGAGCTATTGTTTGTACCCATTATACCACAAATTAATGTAGTATGATAAATGCTTTCTGATAAAAATTAGGATTTCATATTAATTCCTTATTGGTAAATTTAAACAAACCACATCTTGCCAGTCTTTCCATTTTATGCATAATTTTCATGAGTTTAATCTCTTAGTTTCAATTCCAATTTTAGATGTTCTTTACATTCTCACACACACACACACACACCCCTATCTCTTGATTCTTAGTACAACTTAAGATCTAGAATGTAATAAATATTCAAATTTGTACTGATAATTATTAATGGCTTAGCAAAACATTTTCAACATAAAAGCAGTAAGATAGCAATAAAAACAAAATCATATTCCATACTTTTGAAATATCTTGAGCATTTGGGCAAAGTAACAAAGGAAGCTGTGTGAATATTTTGAAAATAAAATAGGTAGATATTGGTATTAATTACCTAGGAATTTTCTGAACCGTAAATTATGAGAGGAAAGGCAGTGCATTATTGACAGTACGTTAGCCCATTAACAAACAATTCTGTTTGTTTCTTGATGTGCATGATGTGACCATCAAGTGGCTAGCAGTAGTATCGATAAAATGAGAAGAATTGTATCTTTGAGGAAGGGCAAGAAATCAGATCGTGAAAAAAGCGCTGTGAAAACTATTGAGTATTTTACAGCTAAACAGTCAGTGGAAAGTATTGCTGCTAATGGTGATCCAACGGCAGTGAGTACAACAGCGGACACAGTAAAGGCTTCCATGACTATATAAAGCAGCCCCGAGTATTGGATCCCTCCCAGTCTCTAAAATACCAGTTCCGCTCCTGCATACAACATTCCACAACCAACAACGAGCCTGGTACTACCTGCTGCTGTTTCACACTGTAGATATTTAGTTGGTTATCTCCCTTGAGCATACCCTATTTGCAGAAAATTTTGCAACAAAACGAAACAAAGTAACTGAAAAGAAGTCGCCCATAATAAAACAAACAGAACAGCTGACCTGCCTCAGAAAGACAAGATACACATTTCAAGATTAATCCGTAAAGACGCCTTTTTATGTAAAAAGCACCAACAGGTGAGTGACTGCTGTCCCAGCCAGCCAGCCAGCCCATGGACGCCAAACAACTTTATGAAGAGTGCAGTCGTCAGTTTACAGGCGACAGAGATTCGTTATAAATCTGCCGTGACCCCCCACCACCAACCCTGAATCATACCCTACTGTTGCTGTTGTTGGAGCTCGTTATAAACGAATCTGCTTCTCCCTTCGTGTCGTTTCCTGCTCGACAGTTCAGGTTTCTGGTTGGCTTGTTTAATACTCCAGCTCGCAGAACTTTGATGTTTATACATCCTTACATTCGTTGATGTCTGGTAAACTTTCCAACAGTCACTCACTCACTGATATCCAAAATTGCTTTCATTTTTGTTTTTTTGTTTGAAAAACCACTACCATTGTGTACATGGAAACACAGAAGCTGTACGCGGGCGTGTTCTGTTGTCGTTTTCACACACATAATATTGTGCGTGTGTATATGTGCATGCGCGCTATATTGAAAACAGTATCGCTGATGTTTATGGTGCATGACTACAGGTCAATCAGCAATTCCAGAGTAAAGAAATAGTGATTTGAAATTGATCTCTTTTATTTTTGTTAAATGGTAGCCATTCATTAAAAAAAAGGAGAAAAGAAAATGTTTTGAGTTATCTCCCCTTTTATGTTTTTTTTTTTTTGGAATTTTTATGAAATCTGCTAAATTGTTTTAAAATTTGAACAGATATTATAAGGGTCATTTAAATAAAACCTGGCTGACGTAAATTGCCGTAATGTTATCCAGCCAGGTTTGTTTGAACCTCCCTATTATTATTAATATTATTATTATTACCAGTATTACTGTTATGACCACACGTTTGCCTAAAACTAGTTTTCCCTGTAAGACACTGGGTGCCCAGGCCAGTCACCTAATAACAGATTGTGTGAATAACTTATGATGTAATGCGTTATCAATTATTGACACAGTCTGCTGATGGGCATATATGTTGTCATATTTCCACTTTTCAACTTTTAAAAAGTTAGAATGTTTAAACACACAAAAGTACATTACCTGACAGGTTTGTAAGAACAATTGAGGGGGAGAATAGTATAATCAATGTATTTCTTGTTGTAACATAATAAATGTAAGATTAAAACCCTGACTCTCTTAATTGCAAATGTCTCTGGTTTTGTCCAAATTTATCAATTACTTTTTGAATAAGTTTAAGCTTGTCAGCTGTAACTTTAGCTATATGAACACTTAGCATACGAGTAAAGCAGTGAGCATGCTGAATCAGAGGGAAAAATAATTCCATTGTTACACTCTCACCATCAACTTTTCAGGGTGGGTGAGGAGTTGGCCCATCTTGCAGATGTCCATGCCCTTCCTTACCTGTTGTTGTGGCATCATTTTCCTATTCTACAGAGATTGTCCCATGAGGTCAATGGGTAATAAATCAGGTAAATTTGCCTAACCTGAGTGTGTGCTCGGGATCATTATCATGTGGCAGAATGAACACTGCACATATTAGTCGACTGCAAGGAATTCATTATTTACTGTACAACAGGGAAATCACATTTTCTCAATGTTCCACATACGTTAGCTCCAAAACTGCCACAATGTTTAGCTGTTGTTACCCCGAGCATTCTACGACTTGTCTGTGCACAATCGTTCTGTTTGGATCTGGATTCCTTAGACTTTGATTTATCAGTCAATATCACTTTATTCCAACCTTCCATTGTTCAGTGTTTGTGTAATTTTTGGCCACTGAAATCCTTTTCCTTTCACTAAAAGACCATTAAAATTATCAACTCCAATTAGACCTTTCACAGTTGTCAGAAACACTTGATTTCTTTTGGTGCTATTCAGCTGGGCTGTATATTTTATATCTTGTTTGTTTGCTCAACATTATAATACATTTGTTCTTTCCTCCATATGTTACTCCTCTTCTATCTGCACGTTGTCCATCTGTATTGCTCCAATGTTTTCTGCAATCTTTCTTTCTATCAAGCCTTACTTTTCAAGGTATAAACATCAGATTACATTAAAGTTAATTTACTTTTCTCTAATCTCTCAACTAAAGCTATCAACAACTGTAGCTATTAACAGGTGTGACTTCCTTGAGGTTTAGAAGCATCTGCTCAGTTTATAATGCTCTGTGACATGCGGCATCTTCATACTGGACTATTTCTCATCCAATGAAGTCATGTCCTATGAAGGGAAGTGAGTTCTGAAAACTTCCAGTCTATTACTAATATCTCAGGGGACTGAAGCACAAAAGGGGATTTATTTTGATGAAACAAAGGGTTGTCAAAGTTTATCAGGTATGTGTATCCATGTTATGCTGACTAATATAAAATGGTTAACCTATTTTTTGTAAGAATGGTCCCTATATGTTAATATTTTCCAAAAATTTTGCCCAACAGAGGATACATATCATTGCCTCTACTATCTATCCTATGGGCAGGTCTGTGGGTTAGGGCTGAAGCAGGTTAAGTAAATGAAGAGATGTAGCGGTTTACCATTGCCATCTTTAACGAATGCAGATGTGCGACAAACATTTGATACCAGAACTTCCATTTTAGATGCAGGAGGAAATAAAAGCCCAGAGGAAGATGACATGCACAGCCAAGTGGTGAAGCAGAATGAAAAGTAATCGTGCTGGCATGGTACTGAAACAGAGCCAGGTTCTCAGTCTTGCAGTCTAGTGGGCTACCGATGGATGACCATGCTGTCCTTCTAGCAGTGCCGGATTTAGACTTGGTGAGGCCTTAAGCTATATAAGGCTTGGAGGCCCCTTGTTTAAAAATTACACCAGGTCTCACAAAAATTGAAAACATATATGCTTTTTAATTATTTAATAGCAAGGCATCTAAAGTGAAAAATGCAAATTATTTCCAAATGAATGCATTTACTGATTACATATTTATCATTTGGTTGGCTTGATCTCTATCATAGATTAGAATATAGTATACCCTGGAAACAATACTTAAATGTAAATTTTAAAATAATTTTAACATACATTAATATATATATATATATATACACAATGCTGACAAAAAAGTAATCAGGATCACTATTATTAATACAAGTAATAATGAACTTGTTTGCAAAATCATAAAAATGATATCAGATACAACTTAAAACATTTTCGTTCTTGATTTCCCAAAAGCAAATTCATGAATTGTGTCCTTAAATGCTAAGCTACGCAGCTTATCGCTTTCTATGCACATAATGCTAAGTGCAGACAGTTTTTCTTGGGACATGGTTGCTCTCAGTTCATTTTTTACTCTTTTTAGCTGTGAAAATGACTTTTCTCCTGAACAATTTGTTACCATCAGACATAAGAATAGTCGTAATATTGCTTCCACATCAGGGAACACTAGATGAATAAAACATCAGAAGACAATTAAACATAATTATACATTATTATTAAACTTAAATTATGCGATGATTGAATTAACTGAACAAAATTGTGGTATAAAATATAAGGTTATAGCCTATAGGTTTACAAGTTTATTTATTACTATGCTAAACTCGGAAACAGTTCTGTCAGTATACCTTTAAAATAAATTTATAAGTAAATAAAGTATAATAAAACATATCATGAATGAAAAGCCTACCCTACCCTTCCAAATTTCATGTAAAACATCTTATATGGCAACACTATTATGACAGAGTTCCATCTTGGGAAAACCATATAAATAAACGTAACTATAATAAAATGTTAATATTTTAGATTTTCTTGCTATCTATTCAAATAGCATTATAAAAGAAAGCTAAACAGTAAACTTAAATTATTTAACTTAATTAGCAAAACAAATGTATGGAAATAAACTTATGTTGCTGTTTTCATGGTCGCAGCAAAATGTATACTAATATTATGTACAACAATATAAAGATAGAGAAGGTTCATGTTCTCAATATTTCTATACATCTCTGCTAGACGTATAACACATGGTGTTCCCGATCTGCTTGCACTGACAATTAAATTACATTTAAAAATATAGATGTTTCTGAAATGGAACACTGCTGCGGAAAGGGTTAATGGCAATTTTTTCATCATGATGGTTTCCCACACCAAGATAGCAGTTATTTAGGCCTCATTCAAACATTTTTACATGTCTTCTCACATTTTTTGAGGCCCTAAGCTGTAGCTTGTTTAGCTTACGTGCCTAAATCTGGCACTGTAAATAAGGGACACCATAGAATGGTAGTGTTAATTAGTAACAAGCGACAGTGGAGAGGCAATATTTTAAAGCATGAAACCCCAAGGTCTATGAGAGGGGGTGCAAGGGGTACATTGAACCCGGGCCCAGGGTGCAAAAGGGGGCCTGGTTAGAAAAGAAATGCAACATTTACCCTCAGCACATAAAGCAAATTTTGTAAATGCACAGTTAAAGCCATTAGATCTGTTGAACTTGTTAACAGAGTACAGACTTGGTGACCTGTTTCCAAATGTTTGTGTTAGCTTAAGAATACCATTAACAATTCCAGCTTCTGCAGAGAGGTCAACCTCAAGCTGATTAAAAATTATTTGAGGTCTACAATGTCTCAGGAACTTCTTGTGGATTTGGCCAGGCTAAGTGTTGAATCAAACATTGCCAGTACAATTAATCTTCATGCTGTGATTCGAAATTTTTCACAAAAAAAAAAGGGGCCAGGAAAACTCTTTTTTCAAAGTAAATACTAAGCCTATCTACCTTTTTTACTAATAATTTTGTCTTCTGATGATCTGATCTGCATTGCAGTGTAGTAGGAGGTTTCAATGTGAATTCTTTCTCCTTATCTGTATTGTAGCATAAACAAAGATGTTCAAAAGAAACGTGCTTTCTTCTCTCTGATCCTTTTATTCTATTTACATTTATTTATATTATCATGGAGGGAGTATAGGAGCATAAGGCCTCAAATGCAGGAAATCAACAGAGCGCTCCATCCCATACCCCCTTTTGGCTTTACGGGCTATACAGCTCATGGCATAAAACCTTAGTGGATAAAAACAGGATGACTAATGGAGAAGGGGAGGGACCCCCCCCAGAAAGAAACTTTGTACCCACTGATGGAATTCCTCTCAGAGGCCCTGTGAAACCTTTACAGTAAACTGGGATCAATAGTCTGCTTTGGTTGGGTTTTGGAAAAATCTCGCTTACTTTGGCCGATTAATGGTTGCACTTTACTGTACCGTATGAGGAGGAATAATTGACGGAGAGAACTGATGTGGGAGAAGACTACTGATCTAACAGTAGGTTAATATGGTCATACTTTTAAATGTTGCTATAGAATAAAGCAGCTTTGGGGCAGAAAGCTAAAGACAAATTAGGAGCTGTGTTTTTTGTACCTGGTATTTTCACGAAGAAAGAGATTTAACTGTGTATAAAGTACAGAACTTCACGCTTTTCGTCTGTGGATTCTTCTTAAGAGAGACAGATAAACAACAACTCGCCACATCACAGAGTAAACACAATACTTAGATGTGAAGGACCGACAGGTACGCCGACCAGAACCGATAACAACCAGGCGGCTGCCTCCACCGGACCGAGAAGTCCCGCGTTTATTTTTCCCGCCCTTTTCATGGGAAGTCGCAGACCGGAGGCGGACGGAACCCGAGTTGGACCCGCGAACAGGACCGACGCAACAACCGCCCGCCCGCCCGTAGCCGGTTGCTGGGGATTCGTGGCATGAACACCCGAGACCGGCTCCTTCTAGTCTTCACCTGAACCTAACAGGTGGCGAGGATTTGACAATTTAAGAGGAATTTCGCTCTCGAAGTTGTTAACAGTAAACAAATTAAACGAACAACAGAACTCCGGTTTACCATGGAAGACTGGCAGGGAAAGAGAAACCTGGAACCTTCGAACTGAAATGAAATCATCGAAGAAGGGCGAAATGAGTCTTATATGGCACCGGAGGAAGGTCGGCGACACCAGACGACAGATATTCCCGCCATTCGAGCCTCTCGGGTAGCTCTGCGAAATACGCGTAACTTGCACATCTATCGAAGTTAACCCGTTCTGGCTCCGTTGGTCTGGAGGGGGAAGGGGAGATAATCACTGACTCGGGGACGGCAGGGGACCAAGTGACCACCCCCCCCAAGGAAAGGAGATCAGCTCGACGGAGGTTTTGCATCAGCCAGTTTGAGAGATTCCGGTAAATAATTGACATTCCCATGACCCTTTGCTCTCACCTCACGTGACATCACTGGCAGGTGCCGGCTCGGTCTACTTTAGGCTCTGGTTGGCCGGGTGACCTCGGGGAATGACGAATTCGCCTTGAAATTACTTTAGGTCGCTTTATCAGAGTAAAGCGAACCGACAGGTGACTCCAGAAATGTGGCGAGCGTTTGACAAATTCCCACCTTTGCACTTTCCCCGCTTAAAAGTAAACAAATAAGGAATAAATGGAGCCGTCGTACGGTTTGTCGAACACAGTATATGTGTACCCAGAGTACAACACAGTGAACCCGTCTAAATTGGTTTTAAAAGGTCACCTTGCTGGCGGGCAGCCAATTATTGCAAAACATCCTGTAATTGTCATCGTTCTCCGGTGACGGCAGATTATATATATAACGGTGAGAAACTGTTTGGTTAGCAGGATTACCCGGAGAAGCGGACATAACATGGAACTGTTCGGGTGGCTGGATGTGCCGACTTGGCTATTGGGGCTAGTCGCCCTAATTACTTGCCTCTACCTGTAAGTAGTATCTTAACTTAACGCTAAACGTTGCTCACCTGGATTTTCTAAGAGCACCTGCACTATAAGCCTTGTGTGAGCCTTTGATCTTCAGATATGGATATAGTTGTGACTATGCTGAGATTACAGGCTGACAGTCTCGAGGCGAGTCAACTACGTATTAAACTGAAAGTATACATTCGCATTTTGATTCTTGTATTTATTTGAGAAATTTGCTTCTTTTTAAATGTTGTTATTAATAATTTTGCCAATTTTATAAATTGCAGCTACGGGGTGTGGCAGCACAACATTTTCAAGTCTCGTGGGATTCCAGGACCTAAACCTTACCCCTTAATAGGCAATTTTTTGGATCTTGTTAGAGAGGTAAACTTTGGTTTAATTTGCACGGAAGGTTAACCCTTTGCTACGGCAAAGCGAAGATACGACTGCCCTTAGTCTGTAGTCACTTAATACTATTGCTATCTAATGAAATATTTTTTTAAATGTCTGAAATGAAGTCAGATTTACTAGCGGAAAAAAAGCCAGATTTCGGCGTTTACTCGAATCTTAGAATATTTATTTGCCTTATCATGGCATCATAGAGATTAAAATGAACGGTCCCTGAACCAGCCGCCCTGGACCGGCCTGAATCACGAAGACTGGGATGCTCAGTGACCGAAACATCATTAGTTTGGAGGGAGGAGAGGATTCATATTTTTGTTTTAATTCTTAGGGTCAGTTTTCTGCTAAAATAATCCTTAAGCGGGAATAAAACACCATAAGTTATTGGAAATGGACCTTCGCTGAATCCGGTATAGAGATTTCGGATTCTAAGATGTGGGAAGGGGAGACAATTACATGGTTTTTAACTGGAGTGTATAGAATTTTCCAAGCCATCACTTGTACCTAAGATTACTTGTCTCCCCTTTTCTAGGACTTAATTTTCTTATTCCCGTTAAGACTACACAAGTTCAGTTAGCATCAGCTGAAAACCTGGGACAGCAGATTGTTTCCTTGTACATTTTTGCTCGCAAAGGAGAGAAACGTCACCATCTGTATAGTAGTTTATGTATTGTAATATTTTCATAGATTTGTATAATTTTCTCCCTTTTAAGGGCCCGGCTTTGTTGGATCAACAATGGATAAAGAAATATGGAAAAGTCTATGGGTGAGTGTGGAAACTGAAACTTCAGAAAATTATCATCATCTTTAAATGATGTTCAGCAATTTTTGTTTAAGTTTGATTACACTGGACAACTACCAATTTGGTACTGAGGTAAATATGAAATCAGAATTAACCAAATAGGTAAGGATTTCTAATTACAGAAATAAATGGAAATCAAATATAAATTTTGAGTGCTCATTTTAATACTGTGTACACACAACAGACTATGCAGGTGAAACCTGTGGTTGCCTGCTTACATGTGCACACATGAGCTTCTTGTGCTTATAGCCGTGACGATGCAGATCACTATAAGATCAAAGAATGGCCATCAAGAACAGACCATACTTCAAGAAAATTCATTGTGAACCATTTGCCACTGGTACATCTGCAAAGAATATTTCTTCCACCACTGCTTATAAAGCTGGGCCTAATGAAGAGCTTTGTAGAGTAATTGAGTGTTGAAGGCACAGGATTGCTTTATCCGGAAGAAAAATTTGGAGTGATTTTAACCAATACCAAGTTGAAGGCTGGAATATTTGTCAGACCACAAATTTGTGATTTATTTTCCGATCCAATCTTCCAGTCGAGGCTTAACCCAGTGGAACTGGCTGCATGGGAGGCTTTCAAACTGGCAGTCCACAATTTCCTTGGGAACCACAAAGCAGGTAACAATGGTGAGTTGGTTCAAGACATGATAAAATCCTTTGATGAAACAGGTTGCCATGTTGTCAAATGTTATCTAACAGGATCCAGTGAGATAAAAAATATCACTGACCTCACACACCCAGGGCTATTTGGAAAGAAATGTGCACAGTGTAATTATTGTTTAAATTTTTGGAAATCCTTATATTTATTCATTCACAGGACAAAAATAATTTTGATTGAATTTTCTGGGATTACAAAAAAAATGTTTAGATAATAAATATTTATTTGGACCATACAATAAAACTGAATGACATTAAATATCTGTGTCCTCAAATTTGCTATTTTCTTTGTAAGAAACTAAAAGATAGGCAGTGCAGAATGAATTGACAAAAATGAATCAATACACCATTTAAAAGATAGGGGATGTACATTAAAGTGATCAGTAATCAATTGATTTGTCTTTGAATACTGAGTTCATTCTATTTCAGGTGGTGTTCTCAATGCACAAACCTTTTCTTTTGTATTCACTGGTTCAAAACACCTGTTGTGTACTACCCTGATGACAGGTGCTGTAAGCTTTGATAAATTAATATAAATTATGAAGGAACCAAATCTCCTTGTTTTTGTACCATTATTGTAATGTTACCCTGCAGACACCATGAATCAGCTTTTGTATTGCTACACTACTCCTCTGCTCTGAAAACAATTGGAGGATTCTACCACCAAACAAAAATGCCACCAGTTTACATTAGCATACCTTGGTTGATTAGTGAGCATAATGACCTTTCTGATTATACAGGTGGAGTAAAGAGTTACAGGAGATATTACCTGAGAGTGAAATGTTATAAACACAAACAAGATTGTGCATTTATTCTCTTTATATATTAATGTTGTTACTAAATAAACAAAAATAAGATTCATCTTTCTGTCTACACAAATATTTTGTTTAGTCAGAGGTCTGCAAATTGCTGCTGATTTGAGAAACAAAACGAAATGAAGCAAATGCTAACATTCCTCTAAATGGACCTTGAAATAAAACCAGCCAGGCTGAAATACCTTTGCTGTACTGGTATCTGGTCTCCATTTCATTTGAACATCACCATTATGTTAACAAAAGGACTACATGCATATCATTGTTTGTGCATGGAAAACCGACAGTTACATGGTCAGGGTTAATCCTTCTGTATGCTAATTTAATGAAAAGAAAGTTAACAAGTCACCATGATTGCATTATAAGCAGTCATTCACATTTCATTAGAAAAAGCAAAAAATTCTTTGGTACTAGGGGTAAAATAACCAGTTATTTCGACCAGTTGATATTGCAAATGTGTGTGCAATTAATTACGCACACAGCTGACCAGGCTAGAATTATTGTGCTAGTATGTCAATCACATGCCTGACAATTGACCATAAGATGGGACTGAAGTAATATTTAGTTTATTTCTGCATCATCTGGCCAGTTGTATATGTCTCACATTAACTCTTTTAAAAACAAGATATATATGATAAGCTAAGCATCACTTTTAATTTTGCTCTAAAGACATACAGTAGAATGAGACATGAGAAGGGGATAATCATAAATTATTATCCACAATAGTTGTCTAACTAATTTTGTTCTCAACACTCAGAATTACAATTCTAAACTGCCAAATGGCTCATTTAATTTACAATCTTTCAGTGAAGTTAAACCACCAAGGATCAGGGAAACAGTTGAAAGCAATTTTGTCATTTTTTACTATATAAAACTGATGATTAAAATCACCGCAGATATCTTGAACAGAGATATGGATTCTTTGCTTCTGGGTTCTGAGATTAATATAGACTATTATACTAATAAAATGGTTTAAAATTTATATTATTAACTTTCTTGAGAACTTTATAAAAACAAAATAAGCACCTGTTCTGCAACCATGTGGCATATTTATTTATTTTATCTTAATTTACTGTCTTGTCTAAAACTATAAAGAATAAATAAATAATTTAGTTATTTGATTATTTTTACCTGGATTTTGATTAATCAGATAAGTTGAGTTTATTTTATTTCATCTGGTTATGTAAGCTCTACCTGTTTGAATTGCATGTACTTATTGTTTGGTTAATTCTGATAGATGACAATAGAGTTGACTTTGTAGTGTTTGCTGAGAAACTGAAACCCCACCAGTTAGTTATACTGAGCAACATAAATTGGTTGCCAGAGAGATCACAACCAGATCACAGCGTGAATCTTTCGGAACAGTTTACAACATACTTGTGACAATAGGAAATTCTGTATCTATTGTTCAAAAGTATGTGATATGAAAACCTGTTTCAGAATTTAACATTGTACTTGCTCAACTGTCTCATGATATTGAGAAAGCGCTTTTATAATTTAAAGGTTCTTTGTTGGCAAACTTCCGAGTTTAACAGTAGCTGATCCAGAGATGTTGAAGATGATCATGGTGAAAGAATTTCCCAATTTTACAAACAGACCTGTAAGTATAATTTTCTTGGTTTTATAACTAACTGTTATTATGATGACTAGTTAATATAATAGATTTCCAAAAAAGATCAGTTATTCAGTTGGTTCAGCTGCTCTTAGGATTTCTCTAGAAAGCAATTTGTGCTATTCATCAGATAAATTATTTCATCATCAGTCTCGTTGATGTAGCAAGCCTCTATCTTATAATGATGTAAGTTTCCAGTTGTGGAGCTTTGTCCATGATGTTGCATTCACATGAACAGTGTATGGTATCATGCTAATGTTACATCTGTTTGCAGGACTGTTCAGCCTGCAAGAAATTGTACCACAGTGAAAAGCTTGTTCACTCAGATTTGGAAGCATGTTTTGTCTTTTGTCTTCATTAGCATTTTGAATGAAAAGAACCATTGTGCTGAGTGTTACATTTGTTGTTGGTGGTTGTCAAAGAAGTGACGGTGCTGGTGGCTGCTCAGTTTTTCCCTTTTCCATTAAGCCACTCATGCAGATCATAGGTTGATGAATCTCACTGCAACATTCTCATTATTGCACAGACGTGGTGACATAGAGAATGTCCCTACTAGAATTCTTCATTTTTTTGAGATATGGGATGTAACCATACAAATGAGTGAAGAGCTAGAAGAAATCAAGCCAATCCCCATCCATTAAACTTGGGCTCTAGACAGTAGCAGTTCAGCAGTCTACCATTGGAGTACTACCCTCACCTGTTATGTTTTGTAGCAGCCATTTTGTTATTAAAATTCTTAACATTTTACAATTTGTTATCAAATCTCAATACTCCTGTATTTGTTGTGTTCATGTTTTAGATTCAGGTGTAGCTATGTATACTGGTCAAGCAACTTCATCTGCTGCATCACATAATACATCAAGCAATTCATGCGACTATCCTTTGTTTTGATACAATAATACTTGATTTCCTTATTTATGCCAATGGTTTCTGCTGTCAGTCAGACAGTTGAAATCAAGTAGGGCTGGTTGACTGGTTGTTTATCAGGTAGAGAATTTTTATAGTCAGTATACGAGCACAGCATGGATTGCTGAATCAAAGCTGGCTATGTTAATTCAAGTTGGTTTGTCTTGGAAAGTTTTAATGTCTAGATCATCTCACCAGGGCACTACTGTGAATAAGCAGATCTTTTATGTGGCTGAAAAATCCAATTGGAAACTTGCAAAATCATAAATATTGTTTTGAATAAGAAACTACATAAGAAATTCCTATTCTCTTGTATGGATATTATAGTGATGTTATTTTTAAAATATGATTTTTTATTTAAGCTGGTGATAGCTGTGGATGATGTTACAGCTAATGCAGTATCATTAATAAAAGATGATCATTGGAGGTATGTGAGGAGTGTTTTGACTCCAACATTTAGCTCTGGTAAACTGAAAGGGGTAAGTAACACAGTTGTTCAATTACATTGTCCATGGTTACTGAAAATAGACACAATACTCAAACGTGAACAACATAAGATGCACACACATACAGGATTTGACATCTATTTATACCATTATTAATCAAAATCCCAATGAATAAAACCACTGTGTCATCTGGATTACTATTACAAGAACAAATCTAATTATGGTCTTAAAAATAAAATAGTGGCTTAAAATAGAGAAAAATAAATTCAAATCTACAAAAATTTAATTCATCTTTAGCCAAAATGTACTTCACAAAATTCTTTCAATTTTATAAGAATTAGTATTGGCATTCCGTAACTTATATTACTTTATTTCTTGAGTATTTTTGTTGCTATAATCCATTTAAACTTTTGCTAAATTGTACTAGTTGTTTTTGTTTATAGGCTTCTGTAAATAATTTGGTGAGATTTTGAATTTGTGACATTTCTTTTTTGGATGTTTTATGCAGTTTTTGACCAATGTTTAGATCCACTGGACTGGTTAATGGCTTGAACAGATACTCACCATCTTATGTTTGCAAATGAAGAATTAATAAATCTAAGTAATCTATAGAATTTAAGATAAGACAAGTCTAGAAATGCAACTGGAGATTAGATACCGGGTTTGACTATTAACAGGTAGAGATTCAGTAATAATTGACTTTATTTTTACCTGGAGGACGATGTTGCTGGATCCCCATAGTCAATTTATGGCCTTGACTGGCACCAATTTGATTAAGACCAATTCACAGACCAGATAGAGCCATTTGAATTTTGATCAATGAAATGAGTTTATTTTCTTCTTCTGATTTTCTTGTTTTAATGCTTGTGGAACTACATTGGATTTGTCAGAGATGATGATGATTCAGTCTTAATAAAGTAATGATAAACAAATAGCCGCTAGTGCAACTATTTTTTAAGAAAGATTCATGCAAGTGATTTTCCAATTTGTTTCAGATTAACTGTTTTTGTTGTTGTCCCTTTAGTAATTTGCGTTTTTTTTTAAAATCACTTCTCTGTCTCTCTCCCTCAGATGGTTCCTTTAATAGAAAACTGTATCAATTACTTGGAGGATAATCTGGAAGAGAAAGCAAAATCTGGAGAAGAATTTGATACAAAAGCGTGAGATACCACTTTTCTATCATCACATATAAATATATATATTCAAGATATTGTTTTCTAGATGTTTACAGATTTAAAAAAATTAGTGTCTGAATCTTAGGTTCACTGATCCACCTGGATCACAAGAAGCCACATCTTTCTGTTTAAATGAGATCTTGCTGAATAAACTGTCATTTGTTGTTGATTTAAAAATGTATTTGATTCGAGCAAACCTTAATTAGTACTAAGCTCAGCTATTTCCCTTTTCATAAATAACAAGTTAGTTTAGACTTGTTTATTTAAGACATTCATCTCATGGTGTTTGAATACTCTTTTTCCAATAGTATATTTGGAGCCTACACAATGGATGTCATAGCTTCCACAGCTTTTGGACTTGATGTGAACTCTCAGAAGAATCCAAATGATCCATTTGTCAAACATGCTAAGGAAGCTTTCAACTTTAACTTTGCTTCTGTAGGATTTGCTTTGTGCTGTAAGTTTCCTTCTATTCTGTTGGGCGTTTTCATTTTACTGAGTGATGAAAACAGGTTTGGCTGATAAAGTGCTCACAGAGGTGAAATAAGCAAGATAAGAATAGTAACTGTTTCATATATGGCATCCACCATGGTGTGGTGACATGATCAGTGAGTTCTCTACAGCTACTGGCTACTAATCTTAACCCTCCACATACCACATAAGCTTCTACTTTACTTGTACAAACTAGAAGCACTACTGTGTGTGCGTGTTGAACTGGCTTTTTACATTGTTAACAATTGTAATTTAAACCTTTTGGAGTTGAGAGGTGAAATGACAAATCCATATAAAGGGTTTTCAGCCCCCTGTGCCTGATCATGTCTCCTGACTAATACAGATTTGATAGGTGATGGTTTACAGAAAGTTAAGCCCACCCAAAGGTGATTAGGCACAAAGTTTGAGGAACTTTCATTAAATGGGCAGTGTTTTTATTCAATATATTTTAAATTCTAGAGAATAAAATTTTAAAAAATAAAATGGTTGGTCAAAAATGTAAATGAAATGTTTATAAGAATTATATGTAAATTTGTGTAAATTACTTCTGTTTTCTTTTCCTTGACTGTATTTCTTGCTAGAATGAATTTTGGAAAGTTTAAATTCCCTTTCTTAACTCATGTTTTTCTTTCTCTTTTTCTTAACAAAATTTCTTATGGAGTTATCACAGACTGGTGAGTTATCGATTATAATCCTGTCTCTTGTTCTCTCAGGTAATCGGTAAAATTTCTTTTCTGTAATGAACAATGTTGAAATCATAAACTAGTGATTAAAAATTTTGCCCTCATATCTCTTTTTTTAATTTTATTTCAGTTATGTTTCCTTTCATGGTACCATTATTAAGCAAATGGAAATTTAGTTTTATTCCCGTTAAAGACAGAGATTTCTTTGTTAAAATCTCAAAAGCCGCCATTGAAGATCGGAGAACAAATAAAACGGTGGGATATCTGAAGTTTGTTTTTATTTGATATCTAAAATAAAACTTTCATTGTACCTTTTAAGCTGTACTAGATGGTATAGGGAGCTACAGGACAGGTTACCAGTCAGGTAGAGCCAGGTGATGTTTGGTTCTGGTGCATGCACACACACACAGTGAAATGTCTCCTCTACCAGAACATTTCTGTTTAGTTATGGCAGTTTACCAACTGCTTGATAGAAGCCATCATAGGAGAGGTTTACCTAACCAAATCATTCCCGGTACCATTACTGCTGGGAACTATGTACCATATGCTTTGCATATGCATAAAAGTGATCCTAGATTATGTATTTTCAATTTCAGCTTCTTTAGTTGCTATTAGACAATACGTCAATTTGTTTAGCTTGTCTGACAAGGTGAACACTTATTCATTGAGGTACCTGTCACTATCTTAAAGACAGCAGAAGAATGGACTGACAAAATGTAAACATATCAACTGTTTTGAAAGTGAAATGAAAGGTGAAAGTTTATATAATAACTTAGCATATCAAATGACCTAACTGTTTCAAAAAGTTAAAATTTCAGTGGTTAAAATATTTCGAAAGATTAATGCTGTGTTATATTACATACTAATAACGGAATTGGGTTATTTGAAAAACTGAAATGAGGAAAGTCAGAGGGGCAGAATGTTGTTGAATTGAGAAACAAATTTGATGTAGTAGGCTTTCTCCTTATTTAAATACCCATCTGTAACAATTTTTCTGGTAAAGCAGCAAGGAAGCATAATTATAATGAACAGTGTTGAAGTGTTAACATCAATTTTGTGTTTTTACTCTTTTGTATATAGGAAAGAATTGATTTGCTTCAGTTAATGATCAATGCTCAGCTGACCAATGATGCAGAATCTAAAGAAGAAACTGAAAACCTAAAGCTGGCAGGAGGAGGATGGCAGAAAAAGAAAGGTTAGAGATGAAGCTGTAACTCTCAAGTTCTCAGATTTCCATAAACAAATTGAAAAGGCAGATGTGTCTGAATCATTACACTACCATTATCTGTATATAATATGATTTATTATAAGTGGTAAGAAAGGACATTAATTACAGATATTGATCTAAAAAATATGCAGTAGGATTTGAACAAACAGAGTAACAGACAGTTAATTGTGTTTATTACTATAGCATCTCTTGAATACAGACAGGTGTTAAACCATCAACGTTTGCCTAAAAAATAGTAAGGTTGACAACTAATTGGGTACAATATCATTAGTGAACTTAATCAGCAGCATTGTCCCAAGTGTTTTCTTATAGATGTGTTTATTTGTTTTTGATTGTAGGTCTGACTGACATGGAAATAATTTCACAAGCTGTGATATTTTTCATAGCTGCTTATGAAACAACAGCTTTAACAGTATCCTTCCTTACCTACTGCTTTGCAACCAACCCAGACTGTCAGCAGAAAGCATATGAGGAGATCGAGGCCTGCCTGGAAACAGTACGAATAACACTATTTATAAATATAGTAAATTGGACTTGGTCATTGACTTGTTGGATGGGACAATAAATGAAAGCAGATTTTTCTATTGGTGCAAACCTTCCAGGTTTCAAGAATAGGGGTTCTTGTTAATGGCCCAATTATCCTACTCAAACATAATTTAGTTATACAAGATTACAGGATTGTAGTTCAAAGTGGAAGTTAAAATCTACAGCCATTCAAGATTTTATAGCCCATTGATTTCTACAATCATCTAAAATCAATCTTAGTTCTGTCAGAATCAGACAAAAGACTAGGAATTCCAGCTCCCTTGTAACTCTCGTGAAAATAGTGGTACTCTCAATCCATGGAATGAACATCCACAGTGTATTCGCTGTTAAACATTGAATTTTATTTTTTAATACATTAAAGTTCTTTGAATAAAAGTTAATATTAAAAATAATATGATCTCATATATTAAGGTCAGAAATTAAATAAATTAGAAAACTCTCCTAAAGTTTTCTATTGTGTTGTAGAAATACATGCTCTCTTGGTTGACTTATTCTGCCAATCTCAAAATAAATCGAGAATATTTCAACATTTGGCACCTTTTTTAAAATTATTAATTGTCTTTATTATTTGAAAATATTTTTATTTTCTTTTATTAATCATTGTAAGATTTAGAGAAACAAATTTGCATGTTGCTTAATTTACATTATTCCTTTGTCAGGAAATTTATCTTTGGTTAATGAATGAACAAACTTTGAAAGTGATAGTTTTCTTTTGTGTGTTTCTATAATGCCTGACTTTCCAACTTTATTTGATTAAACTAGGACTGCATTACACTGGCATTGACATTAATTGTATGATTTATGAATGTATTTTGATTGATATGCGCTCACTTAAATTGATCAAACATCTTATAGCTATTAAATAACATCTGAATTATCTAGTTTCATGCTCAATGGAATTTAAATGGTATCTGTTTCAATGGAATGAGAAGTGGTTATTCTTTCAATGCTTTTGTTTAATACTGAAATTATAAATAGACATGTCAGTTCTCAAATCAATCTTCATATAATTCAAATGAAATATCATCAGATATGATTATCTTGACTCTTTTTCAGCCTGTGCCTTTTTATTTTTTAATATATAAACATAGGAAGAACCGAACAGCAAAAACATCCACAAACTGGTTTACTTGGATATGTGTATTTCAGAGACATTGCGTCTATATCCTGCAGCCACAAGGTACACACCAGAGTTGGTTTATCCTTTTTTTTTAGTGATCTGCAAAATAGCAGCAACATGCACATCATCAGCCTTTGTCATTGTTTGTGTGAGAGAAACATCTCTTTATCCATCTTTGCATGGCTTCAATAAATAAATAGTTGGCTAATTTTAAAGCAATTGAAAAGAATAAATAGATACATACTATTGTTCCACTTCAGCTGTTTACAAGAATCATTTGCAGGATTGTGTTAATATAGATTAAAGATCATGTGGATTTGGAATTTTCTAATGCTACAAAGACAGCAGGCAACGAATTAAGTACACAAAAGATCTTAGGGAAAATGGGTTAGCAACGTCAGAGATGTGCAAAGGTGCAAGTGACTCAATATTTCTATTAACATTGCTGAGTATTTGTTTAGAAATATTTTAAAATTTTGTATTACAACCAAGCACAAAATTGAATGGTTGCTACAGTTCAGGTTCTTGAATAACCAAATACAATGTTTATTATTTTATGGCATTCTGGTATTGTTTTGGATATTTTTATTGTCAGGCTTATCTCCATTTCATTCAATGTCTTAGTGTAGACAAAGGGTGAACTGAAGTAATTAAAGTTATTGTCAAGTAACTTTGTTTTTTGTTGTTGGAATTTTCCTTTTCTTAACATAATCAATACTTGTAGTATGAATCATTTTATTATAGTTGTTAGAATCTTTAAAATTAATGATAAATTGTTCATAGAGGTATAACTTTTACTGGAACAAATTACATATCTTATGAGGGTTTTATGATTCTGGTGATGTTATCCAAATTTGATGGAAACACCTGAAGTCTTGATTAATATGGTAGAGATATTTAAATGAAACTTGGCCAGACACCATTACAGTGATGCTATTTAAGCCAGGCTGCATTTTAATATCCCTAGTACTCTCAGTGTAGTATACAGCTGTTACATATGCAATAACTGCTCAGCTGACCCTTTCCACAGAGATCATAGCCTAGACTAATTGATTTAAATATATCATAATGATTATCATTGCATTCAGCGTGTTCCTAAAAAAACGACAGAAATTGTGTTGTATTTCAGGGTAAACAGAGAAAGCAAGAAAGATATCACCATCAATGGTTGGCAAATACCAAAGAACATAGAAATAAACATACCAGTATATGGAATTCACCATCTTCCTGAGTTTTGGCCAGATCCAGAAAGGTTCATCCCAGAGAGGTAATGGATGTCCTCTTTATCCATGTTAAATTTTGAAATGAATCTGCTCGTAAAATGAAGTGGATCAGTTAAGTAAATAAACTGCAATGTTGTTCTAGAAAGTCCAGCCAATGGGAAATTTGAAAGGGGTAACGCACTGGATGATGTTGCAAGCCTACTGCTAAATACATGGTTGGCTTATCCTGCAGTTGTAATGGTCTGTGACTTCAGTCCTCACCAGTAAATGGAATGTCCCTAAGAGAAGTCTCTTGTTTAGCTGTATGAATGAAACAGAATGTCCTGAGGAAAGCAGAATAACAACAGATTATACAGAAGAGCAAGAAGAAACTATGCCATTGGAGTTGAATATGATTCTGAGCCTGTACTGTGGGGGAGGGGACAGTGCAATATCTGACATTCCTTGATTGCCAATGAAGGTGCTGGCATACAATGAGACAACAAGCCCTATGGCAGCACACTTTCAGCAGTGTTTGCTTGATTTAAGATTATCAGATTTATTTTTTTAAAAAATGAAGAGATTTGGATATACAATTTTCAAACATGTTCTAGTTTACCAAAAATAATTTAGGTACTGAGAGAAAAATCCTTTTTTATTTGTTTTCTTTCAAATGTATTTTAAGATTCACACCTGAAGCTAAGGCTGAACGACATCCATTCTGTTACCTGCCTTTTGGAGCTGGTCCTAGAAACTGTATTGGAATGAGGCTTGCTCTGCTGGAGATAAAGCTGGCAGCGGCAAAATTTGTGAAAAAATTCAGATTTGTGACTTGTAAGAAAACTGAGGTAAATAAGAATATTAACATTTTTTACGTGTATGTTTACAGTAAAAAGAAAAAAAGATGAATATTTGCTGTGTGGTTTTACTCCTTACTTATTGTTCAACAGTATTCTGCGTAACGTATAAGTGAACACTTTTTTATTCCTAACTATTAGAATTTATTATTTTGGTATTTTAAATGAGGTAAATTTATTTATGAAAATTATTTCGATTCTCAACTGCATAATTTTGAAATTAGAAAGCATCGAAGAAAAGAGTGCATGTCTCTAATATATAGTGTTTGTTTCGGAAAGATTTCTTAGATTCAAGAAACCAAAGCTGGGAAATAATGTTGTTGTTGGAGGGAGTGTAATTGGCCCTTTTTCCTTTTTAAAAAGCTTTAAATTAATTTTCTGAAATTCATTACAGGTACCAATAATATTGGACAAATCTGGGTTTTCAAGGGCCAAAAATGGTGTTTGGCTGAAAGTGGAGAAACGATAAAAGAAAACATGGAGGAAATTGAATAATACTGCTAAGAAATTTAAATATCAGTTCTGATCCACTAAAATCTAGAATATTGAACATGAGTTAATTTTGAAAAAAATTAAATTATTTAAATATTTTCTCAGGATAAATGAGTAGACTTTTAACAGATGTATAAAGTTGTTTGGCACTTGATCACTTCAGATTGATGCATATAAAGTAGATTGGTTTTATCACTTTCAGCTTTAAGAGTTAAAGGAATGAATGGCCAAACAATGTGATTTGCACATTTGACCAGAAATTTTATTTTAGACTTCAATAAAGTGTAAATTCAAAAGGAGAATGTAGCAAATGTGCATCTTTATTCATAGAACTCATGCAGGTGATGGATATATTATTAGAACCCAGCCAGAATGATAGTTATGTCACTATAACTTGTGTGGTTGTCTGCAGCAAATTGTGGATCATGAGACATGGAGCTGTTTGTATATATAAATAAATACAAACTATGAAAAATGTTTCCTTATTTTTATTGTTTAAATGATTCTTTAGTGCTCACAAATGCAATATAAACATAGAAGTATCAGTATTATGGTTTTGTTCATTTTAAATTTATCTTTCCCATCCCACAATGTATTTCCAAGCTGAATCCTTTGCTTCCTTTTTTTGCCATTTCTTTGTTTCAATGTCTCATTTAACATGCTTTTAGAAATCAGCATGATTCCACATATTTTCCATTTGATAAAGGGAAGTTTACTCTAGTTTAGTGTTTCTACTTATCCCAAGCTAATGAAAATTTGGTTCTTGGTGGCAGCTTTATCTTTTAATTAATAGATTTGAGAGGATGTAACTGCTTCATAATTCTGAGTTACTAACAAAAGATGCATAACTAAAGTGTCGGTGTGGAAATATCTGTGAATGCCATCTACTGATAATTTTGTGCCAGGCTAAATGTCTTGTAACAAACCAAGGTACTCTATTAAGAACACGTGCATCATGATGTCAGTGAATAAACCTTGTAGGTCCCATGTCTGGATTTACTGAGGTTGTAGAGATTTTTGCATATAACATTCACGTTGATTACATCATTAGTGTGAATATTAAACCAAAATTTCCCACTAAACATATGTATCAGCTTTTGATAGCTATACAGTGGTCAGTTATAACTTTGCTCTTCCTGAAGATGTATTGTTTGTTTACTTTGGACCTTTTCCACATATGGTGATCATTTTGCTCAACCTCTGTCCTGACTTTTTTCTTTGCATTTGGACAAGCATTTTTGAAACCAAACCTGTATTAGTTTATGGTATAATGTTAACATAATAGTTTGAAAGAGACGATTCTGATATGTTTTTGCTATCATTTTGATATAAACGTCTTTTCTACAGTTACATCCACATGGACCCATTGATATATTTTTATATTTTTGCACGACTACTGGAGATGAAAGCAGGATAATTTCAGAATCACTTTTTAAAAGCACCTTTATTTTAAGGCAGGCAAATGTACTTCGTTACTTCTTATTTTATAAGTAAAGAAAGCTTTGTAATGATATAGATGTATGTATTGTGTAATGTTAGCCAGAAAATAGATGCTGAATAAAATTGTATGATATACCATTATGTAATTAGTTTTCTTTTTGACGAATGCATCAAAGATCTACACTTTTCCTTTTCCTGATGTACATAATAATTAAATTATTTAAAACTTTCCTGCTGAAGTATCTTCTTCTAGTTGACAAGTGGTAGAGCTATCTCTCTTAAGAATCTACCTGATGTCTATTTTAGAGAAAAGGGGCCATTTTCATGTTTGTTTAACTTTGTCCTATAACTAATACAATACAAGTTACTATAGTAGCTTTAAAGGTATTTCCATATTTACGTACACTGAGGGGCATAACCATGGATTCACCAATGACTTTCTTTTATTTAATATGCAGATTTTCTACCAGATGTAAGCATTGATTTATGCATGAATGTTAAGATATTTCATTGGTGAGTCCTTAATTGCGGCTTCTATTGAATATAATTGGTGAAAATAGCTACATCAGCAGTCAGTTGTTTGCCCTTTTAGACAAATGATAGAGAGCACAAGATATCAATCATTTTCCACCTGGATTTGCAAACAGCTGACAAAGATAATAGCTTTTATTAACAACCTCAAATTATCTCCAGCTTGTCATTTATTTCTGACTATTCAAATTATTAATTTTACATAAAAACAGACTTTTAAAAAGAATCTGTCATTATTATTTACTTGGCAGCTGCAAGTTAAGGAAAAAAATCATGGCATCAGATGATGGCTAGAAATAAAGTTAGTTACATTTTTGAGAATCTTGGCTAAATACAAATAGGACCTTTGTCAACTCAGAAATGGGTTCACCTGCTATAGGTTGAAATTTGACTGTTATTTACTTATTATTGCCAAAACGTCCCACTGTGATACCTTAACACCTCTCTATGCAGCTTAAATTTTCTTGTTTTTCAATAATATTAACAAGGAAATGGTTAGAAAATTTCACCAGGTTTTAGGTTACTTACAGAGTGATGCAACTGCCAGATTCCCAGAAAAATTCGTGATGGAACTACTGAGTTCCACTAATATGAGTCTAGTAGCCATCGGGATACAATTTTAAGAATTGGTGAAAGGGGCTGGGGATCCAGGCAACATAACATCAAAATCTGACGTGATTATGTTTTGGCTGATATATACTGTTAACATTTCACTAATTGTAAGTTTGTGTATAATGTGTGAGATTATTGGGGACCTGACTGAGCTTTGTCTATCAGTAATGTGAAATCACAAGTTGTCATGTGCTGAACTATATATATATATATATGATTTTTTACTCATTAAAACTAAAATTAATAAAGTAAGAATGAAATGGTATTTTTTACCTATCATCCAAATAATAATAATAATAAATTCAGGAACAGCTGGTGTTATGTTTATTCAGTTAAGAAGTTAGTTACGTCTGTAAATACCTTTCATTATTAGTAAATATATCTAACATACAGGTAAGCACGACCAAGGCTAGTCAGCTGTAATCGCGTCATCTCAGGGGGGGTCACATGACAGTTTCATCACTACATTCAGTGCGGATGTATCGATATAAATAGTTCTGGTGGTGGGGGGGAGCGGAGCCAAGTTTACCGCGCGGTTTCAAACGGCCGCCGGGATACTGGACCCTTAATGATGTCCAGAAACGATTTCTGATTGAAATAAAAATTACCGAGAGGGGCCGTGGCGGTGGTGGTGGTGGTAGCTGACACGTGACCCGTTGACGCGGAGGGATTCTACAGATCCTGGCTCCCCCCCCCTGAGGGTGGACCTTTTTTCGTTTTCATGGCGGCGTCGGCGTCGTGAATATTAACTCGAAGTGGTCGGGTTTTGGCATCGTAAACAGCGCGATTTGCGATCTTCTCGATTTTGTTGTATTCGCTTAAGCCGAGGCCCCTCCCCGAATCACTCGTCCCGTGTATTTATTTGCAGCCGCCGATGGAGAGAACCCGACGGTGTCTGGATGCAGAATCCCCGGTGGAAGGTTCACCCTCCCCAGTGCTGGGGGTTAGACTGCCAGTTTCATGCACATAAAAAAATGTACGTTCAGGACATTCTGCAGTTGCATGAGAATCCATTGTTTCCAGGTGAGCTACCTTCTGTTTGTTTGTTTTATTTATTTTGTTAAATGTCGGATTTGGACAGCGTTGGCGGTCTGTGGTTTGCGGGAGAGACGCCGGCCGGAGTTGTAGAGCTGTTCTCCCTGCCGCCGCCTCCTCCGATAGCGAGGTGAAATACCCTAAACAGGGGGATCAGCCCCACCAAATTAAGAAATGCCCTTAGATTCCGCACTTGTGCCAACATGAAGAAGAAGAATAGATAAAATAATTAAGACTCTGATGACTTTGTTCTTTATTTCGCCAGGTGTGTTGTTTTACAAAAGCCGCCCTGTTTATAAGGTTGACGTTGTGGGTGTTGTGGTGAAGGCTGATGAGAACACGAAGTGTTGTATCTATGGAGGTAGGTGTTTTATGCTTACTTACCTTCATACTATATGCAGTATAACAATTAGTTAAACGAAACAACCATCACGGTATCCATGTTGGCTGCTGCTGTCAGACTGGTTGTCACGGGCCAGTAGAAAGCATCTTGTCCCAGCTATGACCCCTTCTCCCTCCATCTCCCCCCCCCCCGCCTCCCAGCCTCCCAACTGGGATATCAGGTGTTGGGAGAATGGGTTTTCAAAGACACGAGAACTGTATTAATAGTTAAACATATTTACTGTGGAATTCTCCAGGTGAGAGTTTCTTTCTTTCTTTCTTTCCTTTTGTTTTCTATAAAGTCTCTGTCTGGGAGAAATTATCCAAGATAGTTTTAATAACCCTGACAATGTCTGATTGTCTCTCCAAGCAGATTTTACTGTGTAGAACAGTTGTTTTCCCAGCTGCTAATCATTATGCCCCTTGTTTTTCCAGTTGATGATGGTACAGGAGTGATCACCTGCTGCTGTTGGAAAAAAAACAACTTCAATCAAGGTGCAGGTAATGATGAAGGTAACTAATTTTACTTGTTTTTTTATGGATAAATCAGCTATTGTTTGTACCCATTTATGCCTCAAATTAATACAGTGTGGTAAATGTTATCTGGTAAAAATTAGTAACATTTTATACTAATTCCTTATTGATAAATTTAAACAAACCACATACTTGCCAGTCTTTCCATCTTAAGCAGAATTTTAATGAATTTCATCTAAAAAATTCCAATTTTAGACATTCCACACACATGCACTCTCTCTCTCTTCTTTCTTTTTTTCTTTCTTTCTTTCTTTCTTGAGTCTTAGTACATCTAAAGGCTTGAATTTAATATTCAAATCTGTACTAATATGAATAATGGCTTACTAATTAATTTTCAACATAAAAGCAGATAGACTGCAATAAAAAAGAATATCATATTTTTCTATGTGGTGAACTTTAGTTTATTAACTCTAAAACTGTAACTGACATTTGACTGATAAAGTCAAGAGAATTCTCAAGAACAGATGAGAAAACTGTTGTCTACATCTCTAGTTGTGTTTGTAAAAAAATGAGGTTTTTGCAATAGTTGAAGTTAAGCCAAATTATTTTAATTTGATTTTTTTTTTTTTCAGTTTTTTTAAAATACACATTGGTTTTAAAAAATTGCTTGATAGTTTGGACTGATTAAAAAAGCTTTTTGTTTGTTTATTTTATTTTAAAGAATGCTTGATCACTAAAATCATGGCTCATGTACATCTTCCACTTCTGCTGTTCTTATCCAAATACAAAGAATTAAAATGACTGTAAAAATGCCGTAATTACAGATCATTCCCAGAATTTTGCCTCACTACCACAGTGTCTGAAACGGAAAACGCTGGAAATTGTCATCTCTAACTGTTTGGATTTTCAGCTGGGAGACCTGATACGCATAAGAGGAAAATTAAAACTGTATCTTGGGATGAAGGAGGTGACTGTATCAAATGCTAGTATCCTTTTCTTCCATGTTGCTTTAAATTGGTGATTTTTGAATTGTAAATAATATTTTGCTTGTTGCCTATGATTTACTTTCAGTTCTAGCACATTTTTTTAGTAGTGGGAACATTTGGTTAATTTTTCACAGATAAAATCTCATTTTAGATGCCATGCACTCCACTTTAAGAATAACAGTGATCACTGTGATTGAAACAAAGAAACTTGAATAATCTAATCACTGTGCAAGACTGTACAACGTTTTTGTTTATGGTTTTGTAATTTTAGGTGGGATTATGTATAATTCTGTCAAGTCATATTACTCCTAATATTTAACTATATTTCCAAACCTTTAGTGACTTGCTGTTTATTTTTTTGTGGGAAGTATATAAATAACACAGTTCTAGACTATTTGCTGAGCTCTTCATTATGTGTATAGATTGTACAGCTTATTCAGATTTTCAACTTTTTTTTCATAGATTATGATGCCACTTTGAGAAATCTACCTTAGAAGACCCTAATTCATTTTGTTACTGAACATATTTTATGTAATGACTCACCTATATCACTAATTTCAATAACTCTAAATAGTTTTTAAGCATGTATAGGTGATCACAAACAAATCTTCTGCCAAGAAAACAAAACAACTTCCTGTGCATCATAGCTGTGCCTAGTGCTATATGGTGTTTTGTTGCACATCATGATTGATTGTGCAAGATAATGCATTGGTTTTGATGTTACTACTATTTCCACTCTCACATTAAAAGATCTCATCAGTACAAGATGGTTGTTTTCAAATTATCATGAGAATATTTAAGAGTTTCTTATATGCATTGGATCATCTGAAGGGATCAGTGGCAATCAGAATTCATTCATAATTTTTACATACTTTCAGTTTTTTGTTGTCCCCGAGAGTATATCTTGCACTTTGCAGGTATAGTTGAGTGGACCATTTTTGCATCCTGACATTATAGCATTAAAATTTCTTTTTGAGCTAAGCCATTACATGACAAAACCATACTGCATCAGCAGTCCCCTAAGATAAAATCTATATTCTGAACTCTATTTACATCCTTTTTTTTTTGTTATTCTAGTTGGGGAAGCAGAATAAATAACTGGTGTTTTAAATAAGATAATTTAAGAATATAAAATTAACATTGTCTTATGCAGCAGCTCTGGTGGAGGACAAAGAAGAATTTTAGCAAAGAAACTGATACTTGAATCATAGTTTTAACAAATATTAATATGTAAATGTCAGCATTTTTAAAATAAGAAAAGATAATGATGCAAATTTTAAAATTCTTTATTGCGCATTTGGAAAAATAAAATTCCCTAATGGAAACAATTCAGAGAGATTAGAGAATCCAATAGAAGAAATCTGCTGGATGCAAGAGTTACCAAGTTTGTACAATCAGTTTTATGATAAACCTTACCAACTGCCTGACAGGGTAGCACAAGATGTAGCTGATCTAGAGAAAGAAGAAAAGACTGGGATGAAAAGTGAGGTGAGCTAACCAGCAATTTTTCATACAACTGGTTGCTAAGGAGTGTTTTATAAAGATTTTCTTGTTTGTTTTATTTTAGTGGAAACTGTTCAAGTGGGAAAGCTTGAACTGCATAAACCAGTTTTCATGCTTCAACACTGATTACATTATTGCTACTTTTTTTTTATCAGTTAGTGCTCTGCTAAGTCTCCTTTTTGACTTCAAAGTTTGTTCTACTATAATTAAATTGTTTTCTAAAATCTTGAAAAACATTTCGAAATAGCCCCCTTACAACTTTGAAAATTCCTAGTTGCTTATTTACTTGACACTCTTACTGTGCCTTGCTCTGTTGACTGCAATACTATCCTATTATTATTTCAGAAAATTTACAGAAACTACTAGGATTAGAATTTTAATTATTTATTTGCTAACAAATAATGTGTATGAAATAAATTCTCTTGGAGGCAGCATGCATTGGAAGAGGTGAAATTGTTATATGACTGGTGTGGTAAAGCAGAATGTTTTTTTGCTAGAATATACTTTATAGATGTTTTTTTATTTGTAGCTGGGCAACTGTTTTATTAATTTTAGTGATTTTAGTTAATATTTTATTTGGGACTATAAACTGCAATGTTGAAAAAAATTTACAAGCTAAAATATAATACATAGCAAATGTTTTATTATAGGAAATATTAAGTGCATGCAAAAAAATGTACAGGTGCATTTTTTTTAAGATATGTTTGCACATTTATTAAGTATATGGATAGCATTTGGTGATTTTCAGGATTGTGAATTTGCATCATCTTTTTATTTTTCCTGTTTTTTCTGCTTTGATGTCCCACTCTAAGGTTTAAGATTTTCTCGCATATTAGTACACGTACCTGCATAAGTAATCACCGATAGAGCTTTTGTTGTTGTTGTTTTTTTTTAATTAAAGTTAACTGACTGGTTGTACTGATTTATTGCGTGCGAAGGTAGATGGAGTGTGCTAAAAAGCATGCAAATCTTATCAAGTGAACTTTGCAGATATGCTTTTCGGTGTTGTGTTATGAATATTAATGTTAGAAAAATACTGACAAAAAATGTCAGTACAAAAATAAGTAGCAGAATTTTCTAATCATGTCAGGTTTCTTTCTTTTTTTTTTTGGAGGTGGTTTTTCCAAGACTTTAGATGTACTATTTTCTACTATTCAGCATTTCATAGTACTATGTATGTCCAAATGAAATTGAGCTGAAATGGCATTGTTCTAGTGGTATCTGACTCCTGGGTTTTATTTGAACATCCCTAGTATATCAAATTTTTAATAAAGGTTACAACATGAATACAAGTTGAAATATCCCAAGTTGGTAGGCTGTTTTGTTTTCATTGTTGTTGTCATGCATGTTTAACTTTTCAATAACTAATTAGCCTGTTCATTTCTGAGTAATCACTAGACTGGTCACCAACTCTTTCTTTCTTTTTAGAATAGACTTGTCCAAGAACTAAGGTGTGCGATTAGGAACTATCTGGCCGAGAAATCTGTGTCAGAGTTCAGCATTGGCGATCTTTACAATGAAGAAAGTCTCCAGACAGCTATTGAAGAAACAGTGAAAAATCTCAAAGTAATTTTGTATTTTTAATTTTTTTTAAAAAAAAGTGTAACTGGAACTTTATTTCACGATGTATTCATTCTGCAGTGTAGAAAATCATTCTGAAAATTTTATAATTATCTACATCAGGAGTGAGCAAAATTTCTCTCCTGTGAGCTACATAGCAGGCATGTGGGAGCCATATTTAATATAAAAAGATGGATGTGTACAAATAATTTATTTCAGTACTCCATAACAAAGTTGGAGGGGCAATCTGCATCTTTGATCTGTGGAACTCTATTTCCATTAATTTCCAAGAACACGTTGATTCAATATGATTGTTCAATACCCACCGAGTTTTCATCCTTAAAATCATTTTATGGCTAGTGAGTCCTGTTTTACCTCTAAAGGGTGGTAGCGACATGTGGCTATGTGGCAGCTGGTAGGCCATTTCTAGTTTATCAGCTGACATTTGCTCATCCATGATCTACATAGATTAAAACACAACAAATACATTGTGCTGAAAAAAAGATAGGTTACAGACTAAATATATGTTTGAGAAATATTTTTTGCAAGTATTTAAAGTAATTTATTATATCAGTAGATTTTATACAGAATTTTTTTTTAAAAATAAAATACTAAGGCATTAACAAGTGATACGTGATTATCAGAATGCAGTTTTTTTAAAATTAAAATCACGTTAAAAGTATTTTTTGTCTCAGTTTTAACTATTTTTTTTTTTTTTTTACATATGTTACTTAGCTTATGAAAGAGCTTGGTTCTGATTTCTGGTAAATTTCACATGATCTTCAGGAAGAAAGAGGACAAAGGAATAGAATAAGAAATCTGGTGAAGCAAGCAGTCCATATTTTGGAAGAAGATGGACTTGTTTGTCAGCGTTGTGATGAAACTAATATGTTTGAGGTAAGAGCAGGGATCTTTTTTTTGTCTGTCTGTTTTGACATTGCTTAATAATTTGTATATGTGCTAAGACGACAAAACTTTATGGAAAATTCCCCTCCCTCCGCAAAAAAAACAGGTATCACAGGGTTGTTCCTTGTATTTTTACTTTTCAGTCTCTCCTCAAACAGTCCAAGCTGGAACATTTGATACTGGACATACTAAAAAGAAAAATGTCAAAGCCTGATTGTAAGTTATTCAATCAATTGTAGCATGCATTGTTTATTTTTAAACTCAGAATCACCACAGTGGTACATTGTCTAATTTATGCATCAGTGGTCGTTCTTACCATGGTATATGGCTGAATGTGTGCAGACTTGTAACTGAGGGCTTGAGTTGGCTTGATCCCGTAGACTATTTGGTTAGTGTACTAGTCTGTCAGTTTTGGTTTCTGTACTTCACCTACAAAAAAAAAATTTTTTTTTTTTGCTTTTCAAAGTTTATTGGGATTTATTACTTAGTTATATCCCATTTACTGTCTAGAATTTGTTAGCGCATACAAGGATTTATTAGGTAACTTGTTTGCACATACAGATTTGGTGACAGCATTGGTAACGTTAGCCATTTTAACTCTTGCAAAACAACTTTCATAGGTTGTATTTGTCATCTTTATGCTTGTCTATATTCCTGAAATAGATTTGTTCCACAAACACAATCATGTTCTCTTGGTGACTGATTGACATTACCAAAGATTCTACAATGCCTTCCTCCAAGTCTTTAGATTGTGTGCAGAATTTATTAGGAAATCTCTCTTACTATAAATGTCTTTCAGTGTTCTTCTTTTTTTTTCTTTCTGCTTTTTTGTGACCCCAATTACTGTGGTCTTTTTGTTTTAACCTGTATGTATTCTTTCCCCACTTTCAATGTTCAGCTGCAGGCCAAGGATGTCATTACATGGACATTGTCAGAGATCTTCACGCCACGGCCCAATATGTTGCAGTTCAAAAGAATGCGGTACTGCATTGCCTTTCTAACCTGGAAGAAAAAAGTGATGTTATCCGCACAATGGAGAAGCACTACATTGTGTGTTAGCAATTGTGAATTGTGATCTTATGCTTGATTCCTGACTTATTTATCTGTATTGTCCAAACTCAGTTTTGAAAAGGCCTAAAAGCCAATGAGTTAAAAATATGTAATGTATTATGCTGAATAGTGACTGGTTGGTTACTTACGTGCACGGCATTATGAAACTCATCAGAATGAAATATCTGTGTGGCTTTCATAGCTTGAAATTTATTTACCCTAGTCTCTATTTTGCATTTCCTAAAGTGAAAATAGTTATAAAGAATGACCTTGATATTTTTAAAAATTGTATATCATTGCTTAAAGCAAGCAAAAGATTTTGTTTTAAATGGATTCTCTTGAAAAAGTTATTTTTCTGTAATTTATCTCTTTAATAAATGTATATAAAGTAAAGTCTTTTTTGCCACTGTTTCAAATACATCCAGAGCTTAAAGCTAATCACAAAACAAAAAAAACTTATGTTGAATTGAAGTATTACAATTTCTGCTGTTGTTAATATTGTTGACATTATACATGTGGAAAAAAATGTTTGTGTGTAATTTCTACATTTGTACTACCCATGGCCAAGCCTGCATCTCCAAAAATGTACTTTTTGGTCCCAACACTAGCATAACAACAAATGAGCTCCATCATATTGACAGCTCAACATTATAAAATATTTCTACATACAGCAATCCACACTAGGCATTAATAAAGGTGGAGGAATGTTTGCTGCTGTAGTAAATTTAAATGGAATGTATTACTATTAATACCTTTGTTGCTTGTTGAGGAAGTGATGGAGATGTTCTGTACTAGTTTTTGTTTGTTTCCTCTAGCAAGTACCAAAATGAATTACATTCCTGCGATCAATTTGTATTTACTGATGCAATTCTACCAAGTAAGTAATTTTAATTTTGAAAATAAAATCTAGTAGAATCTTGAGTGTTAAGAGGAAATGGAAGAAAATAATTTTTACAAAAAAAAAAAAAAACTAACAATAAAGAAAAATGAGAAAATAGATAGTTAACTGCTATATTAAGCAGCAAATTGAAAATGGTGTTGATGGTGGTTTTAATTACTGCCTGGACATATTGGAACTTATCAAAATTTGAAAGTTGGGTAGTTGGCCACTATTGGGGTCAAAATCTGTTGAAAATGGAAAATGAAGGCCAAACTTGTGATCAGCACCAGTTTATGTATTGCTAGGCAGGTACTAAACTATACAGGAAGTTGAACCAAACTGGACCATAAACTAGTTCAACAATTTTTTGATTCAGTTCTTTTAGACAGAGGAAAAGAGTGAGGCAGATTTAATGGAGTCAAATCAGAACCAAACCAATTAATAACTTGACAGTTTCAAGGTTTGGCTGCTTTTGTTTGTCTTGTTTGCTCACCTGAAAATGGGTCTGTATCAGCTCCTAACTCTACTGCTGCTTATGTTATGCAGAGATGGTTTCATTCACAGAATGGGGTAAATTTTGGAACAGAAGACCCATCAATTTTATCTGCCCCTCAGGTTAGCAAGAGTGCACTTGTGAAAAGAGTTATTGATCAAATCCCTGAGTTGGCTGGCCAGCCACGCACTTTCAACTATCATATGCCCTACACCCTACAAGTGAGACTTAAAGTTTGTGAACTCATGGTTTGAAGTATCTCTGAATAGTGGGAGACATCCCAGATGCTACTTGTGGGAATAATGCAGGAGGAGACCTGGGGAGAGACCCATCAGCACACAAGGAAGAGGCGTTTTCTTTACTTTATAATAGACCATTTCACTGTTGTATTGAGGCAGTTTGGTCACAGATAACCAAGGACTATTCATGGCCATTTAAGAATAGGAAGATTGGACTGAACCATCATTGACTGTTTTCTGGAGACCAGCTCTGAATTGTTATCTTGATGCAAAAACTTGTCTATCCTTTCCTGGCTCTCATCACCTACTGGTGCTCAGCTGTTTGCCACTGACTTATATATATATATGTGTATAATTAATCTGATTAATGATAAGATTATTTATTTACTTCAAGTGTTACATACAAACCAAAACAGTTTGTTTTTGTTGTAACATGCTGAAACAACTCAACCCTGTCTGATGACTCTGGGAAAGATTTATTTCAGCACCAGATTCAAGACTGCAAGCTGTCATTACGGGGAATCATGCTGCCAACTTGGAAAAACATTCAGTAGCTCCATGCAAAAGAATTCAGAGCCCTCTGTCAGGTGGCCATTTGAGAAAAGTATCCCAGAGACAGCAAACTTTGGACTGACTGCTGAGGAGTAAAGCAATGAAAGTGAAAATTGATGAGGAGTGTCTTTGAAATGCTTGTGTTGAATAAGTGATAGTGAATGGAAGATAATTGATCCAATTCTTGAAGTTGTAGTGTTTGTGTTAAAGCTGATAATATTTGCCAAGTGTTGTTAGTCCATCAAAGAAGAATTGAAAAGATGTCTTTTTAAGATTGGCTCTGCAACACATTTGGATCATTGTTTTAGGTGTTAACATCCAGTTTGTGAAAGAGAGTGAGATTGCAGTGTATATCATAGCTATGAGAGAAATGTGTACATTCTAGCATTTCAAGAACATGCTTCTTGAAGTACTTAATATGATGTCAGTGTGTAGAAAATAAACAGCACAACAGCAAAAAGTTTATCCTGTTTGCACTGTTATGTCTAATGTATGGATGATTATGATGAATATGGAAATGAGGAAAACTTGGGTGTGGAGAATAAATAGTTGTGTTGGCGCAGAAGAAAAGATTAGTAACAAAAAAAACATTCAGGTGAGATGCAGGAGGACTAATTTTACTTAATTAGTTTGTCATTGATACTAGAAAGAAAAGCATCATCTAGCTTGAATTTAATTGTGTACCTTGGTATCTTTGGCATTCTTATTCGTGATTCTAACTCTGTTGGAGATACCTTGGTGCTTGCTACAAGAATTTTAGATGAGTGAATGCATGGCAAAGATTTGGTATGTAGTAGAAAGAAAAAATCAGTAAAAGATGACCTGACACAATTACTAAGCATGCATCACCTGTTTAACAATGCAACAGTCATGTGTTCAAATAAGAAGTGCTTTCCGTAATACCAAACAGCAATAAGAGGGCACAAATGTAAGTACATAGGTAGGGAGGTGTGTCAACAAGTGAATGTTAGCAATAATAAACAAACTATAGTTATCACTAGCCTGCATACTTGTGTGGTGAAAAGAACTTTTAAGTAGGCTACAACTAATTCAAGTGGTTGGCTTTTATTTAATATCTGTAAATGCTACGATCAAGGGTCATGTCTACAAAGTAAATTCTTCAATAGACAATATTCGTGTCAAAATTTTCCTAAAGAAGGATGTAGATATATGCAGAGAAATGAGCAATTTTTGATAGTTTTTTGGGGACCTGAAATGGAGAATGGGAAATTATTGGAATCAGTGCAGTATTTTATTTTTGAAGAACTATAAATCTTATTTGAGGAATATTTCATAGAGATTTGTTAATTTAATGTTTATCTCTACTTAATCATTCCACATATTTTTTGTGTAGTACCATAGTTAAAAGTTATCAAAACAGGGAAAAGGTCCTATATTCCAATCATACAGATGGAGGTAATCAAAATACTTGCAAGGTTCTATTTTGAAATAATCTCTTGAAGGTGGAATTAAGGGTATCTATCCCAACCTCTTGGGAAAATAAATATGATAACCTTTAAGTTGTTATTGCTCATAATTTTTTTTCTCATATGATAGAATTAATAAGTATATAACCCTTTTGCTTTAGTATTTTGGAAATGGCAAATCGACTTTTTCAAAAACATGATAGGCTGACATTTTGGTGCAACAAGATTAACCCTTAAGTAATATTTTACCTTTGTTCATAATTGACCACCACCTCTACAAGCCAAGTGTCAAACTGGCCTGTAGATAGATGTTCTAAAAATTGGCAATAATAATCTTGAAATTAATGGTGAAAAACAAAAAATGAGAGAAATCATTTATCTGACAAGTATTGTAACTTCCAGCTGCAAAATTTTATAAACCATTTTATCAAAAAAAAAACATTACTATTGGCATACTGTTGTAAACATTGACAAGTACACTTTCTGTACTTAAAATCAGCATCTGACTGGTGGTTCTAGTATTAAAATACTTAGTGTGAACTGACTGAAAAACATGCAATTATATTTCATTTGATATGAATCTTTAAAAAAAAACATTATTGAACATTAAAACTGCAAAAGTTATTTTAAGAGAGGTGATACAAATCAGCCAAACAGTTTGTTTTCAAGCCTAAGTATTAGTCATAAACTTGGCCATTGCTTATTTTTTGTTTATAGCTAAATTTTTATGCCCATTGTAAGAAATACTAATTAATTAGTAAGATATATATATACAACCACTCCTCATTTAGCAACTGGGTTCTGTTCCAATGACCAAGTTGTTAAGCGAAATGGTTGCTAAGTGAACGGTCACGGCAGATGTTGGATTATAATGCTTATGAGTTTATTTCAGTCTTCTATACTCAATTTCTTTTATCCTTCATGAAGTGACGACATTTTAAACAACATTTTGTACATTCTACTTCAAAGATCTCTTTAACTCTAACATTTTTGCCCTAATTTATTACCCTTTAAGTCTTTGCATGTCTTTACGACTGTTTGAACCTTATGAACATTTTTCAAGCTTTGGTTTAATACTGTATGTACTCTGTATAGCTTATCTTTTAGCATAAACCTTAAGTTTGTTTTTCTACTAATTTCACCTTTGCATAATTATTTTGTATACAAGTAGCCTAAATATAAACAAAAAGGTTAAATGAAACTCAATAAACCAACTTTTCATATTACATTATATACAAATTATACACATATTAATATTTAATACAAAAATAGGCAAAGTACAAAATCAGATTTTACAATTAAACATCAATTTAATCGGATATAAATCCTTTGAAGTAGTCATCTTTTTCCATGTTTTCTTCTGAAACGTCGGATATACTGGCATTGCTGGCTGATGGCTGAGGCTCATCTGCTGCTTCTATGCTTGTGGCTGGGGTGGCAATGGTGCGGGAAGTGGGGATGTGGAAGGACTAACTTTCTTAAAGAACCCACTAAGTTTGGTTTGCATGGGGTTTTTTCTTCTTCATATATTTCACGATAACACCTTAAGATTTCATGCATTTACCAATCTACCTTTCCAAAACGTTCTATATTTGGATCCATACTTTCTAATTCTGATAAAAGTTTGTTAATGTCTGTGAAAACACCAGCCAATCTTTTTAACATGAACTTTTTGGGCTCATGTTCTGTTTTTTCTTCAACCCTTTGTGCTTCCAAATTGACCAAATCTTTGTTTGAAAGCTCTCCCTCAGCGTAGGCTGTCAAATTTTTCACATCTTCAGCATCGACTTCTAACTTGAGGGATTTGGTGAGTCACAATTTTTTAATTTATTTCGTCCGTTTTGGTCGAATCCTTCAAAGTTATTTACTAGAACAGAGAAACGTTTTAAGCACCTTTTCCCAAATCCCTTGCATACATTTCACACTAACATCCTCCTATACTACTGCAATGTTTTTGATACATTGGAGGATATTGTATTCTTTCCAAAACTCGTGCAATGTTTGCGTATTATCCTCCGTTGTGGCTATGGCTTTGGCAAACATTGCACGTAAATAGTATGCCTTGAATGTTGCAATAGCTCCCTGTTCCATAAGCTGCAGGATAGAGGTGGTGTTTTTTGGTAGATAAACTACCTTTATATCTGGTTGGAGATTGTCGAGATGTGAGGGATGTCCAGGTGTATTGTCATGGGTCAGGAGAATTTTAAAACAAATTCCCTTTTGCAAGCAATATTCCTTAACTTGGAGTACGAAACAATTTATGAATCAATCCTCGAAGAGGGCTTGTGTCATCCATGCATTCCGATTGGATTGGTAGTAAACAGGCGGTGTGTGCTTGCTTATGTTTTTGAATGCATGTGGGGTTTCTGAATGGTAGATTAGAAAAGGCTTCAGCTTGAATCCGGCGACATTTCATCCCAATAGCAAGGTTACTCTATCCTTAAATGCTTTAAATCCAGGCACTGATTTGGTCTCCTTGTGTATGTAGGTCCGTTCTGGCATTTTTTCCAGTGTAATCCTGTTTCATTGACTTTGAATATCTGCTCAGGCAAATAGTTCCCTTCTGCGATGATATCATCAAATTCATCCAGAAAATGTTCGGAAGCTTCTTCATCAGCACTTGCAGCTTCACCACCTATGCGTTTGTTGTGGAGATTAAATCTTCGCTGAAACCGCATAAACCAGCCATGGCTGGCAGTGAATGTTTCAGTGCACTCTTCACCTGCTCGTTCCTTCAGTGTGTCAAAAAGGCTGTATACCTTAGCCTGAATGGTAAGAAGGCTAATCGGCATCTTATTTTGTATCTGATCCTCAATCCAAATTATAAGCAGTTTTTCCGTTTTGTGGATGAGGCCTTTTCGCTGTCTTGCTATAACTGCTTTCACTCCTGGTGATCCTTTCATCGCCTCTCTGATCCTGTCCTTATCCTTCAAAATGGTGGAAATGGTGTAATGGGCCAGGCCTTCATCGCGTGCTATAGTGTCCACCTTCCCGGCATCATACGCTTTGATGATCTTCAACTTCAAATCGAGATCGATCCTTCAGCTGAACTGGTGTTCTTTCTCTTTGAAGACATCTTGGTTTGTGGTAAAATGTGCCTAAACACTAAATAAACAAGTGAAAATAAGAGCGGGTTATGTGCGATGCCAACTGTAATAGCGAACAACGAACACTGAGAAATGCAGAGGAGGTCGGTGGTTGCCACCTTCTCACCCAGATGAAGTTCTCATACAACTACGCCAGCGTTACTCTCACTCGGGCGTGCGCTGTTGTCAGGTGTACGAAGTTTGGCCGTAAATGCGCGCAGTGGGCGGTAAACGATTTTTTTACGCTTTCGTAAAATTGTGATCGTATTTTCGAATGGTCATTGACCGAGGAGTGGCTGTATACATATAGCACTTTTCTACAATAAAACCGGTGTGGGGGGGGGGGTAGAGGGAGAAAGAACTGAAAAAAATATTCGATGTTCCGCCTTTAAATTATTATTTCGTGCGCAAAGAATGCTGGGTAATCAGACGTCACTTCCTACATGCGGGTTTGAGCCTGTCAGCTGTGTTGTGCGCTTGGTGGTAGTTCCACGCGGGATAGATAGCAGGACGGACGGCCGGCCGTGGTGTATCGCTCGGATGTTCCAATCAGGCAAGTTCCATTCTCTCTCTTGTTTTTCGATTGATGTTCGATGACCCAGCCGTGCTGCTCATTCCCGGAGTCTGAGCCGAGCGCGCCTCGAGTTTAAAGTCCCGTCTCTCCAGTGACGGGAAGTCAGTCGGCCACGCGCCGAACTCAACCGTCAGCAAATATAACCATTTATTTATTTTCTAATTTAACCTTTATCCCGTGTTTTTGTAGAAAAACAGGCTGATTTATTATTATTACTAATAATAATAATAATATTTTGAAGACGCGGGTTTTGGTTTTGAAATCAGGGTTCCTCGCTCTTTAAGTCGAGCTGTCCTCTCCTTCATCCTCATCTTCGATCCGTCATAATTATTCATATCGCTCGCTTGGCCTTAAGGGGCCGTTGCTCCAGTCCAGTGATACCCTATCTGCTCCTAGGTGTTCCGTGTCGCCCACCATTTCGATTGCCCCCTACTCCGCGAACGGACTCCCCCCCCCCACCCCCTTCCCTCTATGAGGGTCACTCGAAACTCGGTGTGAGTGAGGGTCAGGGTACTCACCTCCCGACTGACGTTAAGCTCCGTCCTGTGATTGCCGGGCACAGTAGCCATGGCTAATTATAATTTCCACTGTGCACTAATTCCCTCTACCCTGAGATGGTGACTAATAAATGATGGAATATGTGTTACATCATTGGCAGCTGACGCATTTGCATCCGTCCACATGCACGCCCCCCCCAACTCGTTCTTCGTGTAGCTTTAATCGGGATCAATAGGTGTAATGATTATCCGTACTATCAGCTGTCTGAGGAGTTGTCCGTGTAATTAAAACTGTCGCTTTAAACCGTACGTGGAGCGCGCGTTTGTGTGTAATTTTATATATAATTCCTCTTAAAGCTGAACTGTTAGCATTGGGGATGCTTTGCCGGGAAAACACTCCAAAATCTAATAAAGCAGCAGTGGCTTCTACACATTCGTAAAGATGTATTTATGTCCTTTAGTAACAAAAGAGAGGTGTTAAAGAAACAACACTAGCAGAGAAATCTTACTTGCTCGAAAAAGTTTTAAATTTCGTTTTTTATTGTCACCATCTTTGTTTTTACAGAAAAATTTGTATTCACTTAGAAATTAAATTACTGTGGACACTTTGTTGTCTTTAATTGTTTGTTGTCAGCTTTGTACAGCTAATTAAACCAGGATCAGTGGCCTGACATCTGGATAGCACAGCTGGTTTTGCGACACACAGCAGCCTTTTACATTCTGGCAGTACAACTGAATGACAGGGTAAACAGGGAAGCTGATCAGAAGTGGGGCATAATTCATGACAATAAAAGAAATTGAATGAATGAAACAGATGCCAACCTCATGTGTCACAAGTGAAACTTTTGTGTTTTGTTGGTAAATTATGTTGAACTGGTGGTAGTATAGGTCAGGGTTTCCCAAACCTTTGGTCTCTCCCCACTTTAAACCTCTTGTACCACCATGGCCTCTTTAAAGTCTAGATAAGAAAAATAAAAGATGTGGTATGATGAAATTTTGGCCTGCCAGACTTTGATATACCTTATATATATATATATGTACCGTAGTTGATGGGAGATTCAGGAAGGTTGTCACTTACCACAACAATATTACTCAGTCACTCACAGGAAACCAACCAAAGAACTGAACAAGGATCTACTATTACATATTGATTAGGTTGAAAATGCATTAATACTTACAATACCAAAAAGGAAATTGGTTGCCTGACATTGAAAATTTGTGTGCCTTCCTACTGCCTAATTGCTTTAGTATGGCTCCCACAGATATTTTACTGTGGCATACTAAAGAGCCATATGGTTCACTGAGAAATGTTGGTATACATGACAGGAGAGAGAGAAAGAGATTGTCCCAGATTCATTGGTGTGCTGTCTAGCATCCATTTTCAATTGCAAGCTTGACCTATTGAGAGTATACAAAATGGTCCACCTCTGTTGATGGCTTCTAGTGTGAATTGGTTTGCTGCTTTAAATGTCAGTATATCATACATTTTGACACAATGTAATAACAAAAAAATTAACAGTTAAATCAGGTCATGAGAATTTTTTTTTAAAAAAAAATCGATGTCTAACAGAAGATGTCATGTTAAACTAACTATTAATTAGTTAGGGGCCCCCAACCAGATAACACATGCTCCTTTTTCTAGGACGCTTAAGATCTTTATATCTTTAGTCAGTTATGCACACACCGCAACTATTAACCAAAGAAAACCTAGCATATTTCTGAGATGTACGTAACTGATGCCATACAATATATTCTTTTCTTTATATATTCAGCAAACAAAACGTTTGCAAATATGAATTACAAACTATGAAAAATGCAACAACAAAAAATTTATTTGTACATTTAAATTCCTTAGTTTGTTGCTTTGCAGCACTCACTAATGTAGAGGGTAATAATGGAACCAGTGATAGGAGATAACTCTGGATGAAAGATTTTTTTAATTTGCTGATGTGATCTCAAAATTGTGTGTGTGTTTGTCAGTCATTTAAAGCTGGGAAATAAACTAGAATGGTTTGGCTTTCATTTTTTTTTTCCCCACCAGAGAGTAAAATGCCATCCTGGGGGAATTATGGTATCATGTTTCTTGATCAGTCTAGGATGCTTGGGACAGTTCTGGTTGAAAGATGACTAATTGCTGTATTGTACTGAATTAGTTGTATCATTAAAGCCTCATTTTAAAAACCTATAAAGTAAATTTGGTTTTAATAAAAAAACAAATTTTATGCACAGCTCAGAGCAAACTTTAGTATGTGGTTTAGTAGTAGGATACTGCTCTTCCAAGGTTGTACTCCTGAGTTTGAATTCTGGTTATCAGGACTCTCTGCATTTGGCACACCTTTCTGGTGTAGCTCTTTCACCAGCTGGCTGAGCGGGTTGCCTGGCTTTGGGTTCTTGGGTTCCCCCTTCCAACTTCTAAAAAATTGAAGAGTTGGGCCTTTCCATGCTCTAACCACTGCAGTAGTCTTGTGCAGGCAAGAGAGTGGCCAGTGCGACACAAGCCATGACCACTATAAGCAATTCCTGCATGAGGTCTGCTATCAAAGAAACATCATCGACAGGACCAGCAGCATCATGGAGGACAAAAAAACAAACAAACAACAAAATGTGCTAGTGTTTTTTGTTATTACTTTTAAAGTTTTCATTTTACAATTTCTTAATTATACCAAAATGAAATAATCCAAAATGGAGAAAGGTAAAGAGAATCACTAGGACTTCACCTGCTACTAGTTTGTTATTTTCATTTATTTTTTTAAACTTTTTTTTCCTTAGGAGGTCTATTCTTAAAATTTAGTTCTCCATCATATCTGTAGTCTGAACTAGTGCTATTAGAATTTATAAAAGATGTTAGCTATTGTTTACAGCTAATGGTGAACTTGCTGAAATCCTGCATAGCCCATTTTAGACAGACACAATGAGATATTTTATATATATTATTATTTTTTAATTTATAAAAAAAATTTAAAATAGCCATTTAAACAATTCAAAATTGTAATTTTTTTACTAAATAAAAATAATAGTAGTAAAATAATTTTAGTGATATTGTAATCTATGAACAAGATGAATTCCTAAATCAAGATAATTTGCATGTGCATTTTGTTTGTTCTATACAGAAAGAGTCAGTCTGGGCTGCAGTGCTTCCTTTTAGTTCTGCTGTTTCTTTGATGCTTAATGAACTGAGTTTGGTTCCAGCTTTTGAGGTTACTGAGTAGTGTTCTTGCTTCAACCAACAAAATAATAAATAATCGAATGAAGATTTTTTTTGCACAAAAATACAAAATCACACAACAGAATCCACATCACTCAGAGAAACGTTTTCTTTCAAAATCAGTGTAGATATGCACTGTTCCACTGAGCATCTTTGCCGTAGATGGTTAGAAATTGAAAACTTGAATAAGGTCCCAATTCACTGGGTAGGGGTAGGGATGTGACATCTAGCACATTTTTAAAGACATTTTCATGTTTCTCAGTTTAATTTTCACAAATGTTCTAGTCACAGTGAATCATAGTCTTAAGGCACCATAACTTATTGGTGTCTATATTCCTCTGGATTATCTGAGTCTCAGACTGAAGTACCATCTATTGTCCAAAGGAGTATCTTTTTGAATTTGGAACAACAAGAACAACTTTACTATTTTGAATATCCAGGTAAAACATAAAAAACAACAACAACAAAAAACAACCTGATCTTGTGACTTTAAATTAATTCAGACTACATGGACCATTCCATTTTGAAAGAACAGCAAATCAACTTTTATGGTGACACTAAATTCATCCCTTTAATTAGAGGAAATATGGCGGGCTGTTCAGAGACAGACATCTGACAAATTGCTACTTTGTGCATTTACTTAAATTTCTGTACCTCAAAAAATATTTGACTTTGGGAGTTTAAATGTGGCATGAATTAGTTTATTAGTCCACCTAACAAGGCAACCAAATTCCATCTGAATTAGAATTATTTACGTAGATTTTTCTTTCTCTTTTCATACATGGGTTGACCATTTGGCTTGGGGACTTGATAGAGATCGATGGGATTCTCACAAAAGAGAAACCATTACACTGTATAATGCATAGTGCATTATCTGACAGGTGATGGGGTTTATGCTAGAACAAGATAATGACCCAAAGCTTATTACCATGTGTGGAAAAAATCTGGACTACTTAAAACTCTGATTTTTTTTCCTCCACCTTAACCCCCCATCCACCTTGATTTCTGCATCTAAATCCCACTGAATGTGTGGAATCAAAGAGTGAAGAAGGAGAAAAAAAATGCCCTGACCAGTTTCACTTATGTGGAAACTACTTGAGGTTAACTACAAAACAATACTTTGCAAAGTTACTGAAGGGGGGGGGGATATTTACGCGAGGACCTTGAAATGATTATAACATCGTAGTAGTTTACATGTTCTGAAAAAAAAGGGGGTCGTCAAATTTGTTTTCTTTTTTTTCTTCCTGGAATAATACGTTTTCCCTGACAGTACTATGTTGAAAAGATGGGTGTTTAGAAGTTTGAGCACCAGTGTATATTGTGTGTGTCTATGTGTGAGAGTGAGAAACTAAAGCCCAATAGACATGGGCATCCACCATAGGGGGCATTGATGAAGGTAGTGTAATGATGGCATTTTTCACTGGTGCATGGTGAATTTGGCAAGAAATAATGAGTCTGACTGCACCCAGCCATTAGTATCCTTTCATCACTGGACACATTCCCAGCACTTGATATTATTTTGTCCATTTGCCGCTGCCCCCCCCCTACTGCGATTTATCCTGCAGACATTTTTTGTCATTTCTCCCTCCCCCATCAGAAAGAATCCTGCAGATGCCCATGCCTATAGGTGTCAAAGACACTGGGGCATAGAGAATCCGTAGTACTGAGGAATAGGAGGAGGAACTTTCATCTACCTTCCCATACTGAATTTCATTGTGACATGTGTAACTGTAGTTGCTTAACTCAAATGGGTCTTGTTATGCATAAGAACTCAGAGAATTGTTTATTAAATGATGCTTTTACTGAAAACCAACTGACCAATGTTTATTAGCCTTTAACTTTAATTCCATTTTTTTTTAACTTTAACATTTACTAAAGATTTAAATTCCTCTGAAAAATGTTTATTTTTAGTTTGATATTGTCATTTTTTCTGATTTTACTTCAGTTTTAGTTCTGCTAACGCATATTAATAGTTTTATATTTTGTTTTTATGCCCTTTAGTAAATACGTTTGTTTAATTCAGTTCTATTTAGGGGCTTTAAGTGTGGATAGGGCCAATTTTTTTTAGCTATTCACAGTTACTGGCTAATTCTAGGGGTCGGTAATTATGAATTAGGTCAGATTGCAGCACAAATGGATGTCAGAAAGAAAAACAAACTATTTTCATGTAAATAACCTTTGGTACACCCCCTCACCTGAGTGAAGAAGTGCTCTAACCGTGGGAAAATAAACAGTTTACTTTAAATGAATATCTGGTAATGTGTTGTTATAATTCCAAAGTGTTAGATGAGGGTGACAGCATTATACAGAAACTTAAATGCCACTGGTCTGACACAGCAGGCTAGCACAGTGATATATGGGTCAGACTGCAGCCAGATTTGTGTAGGTATGGTATTAAATGGTTGACCAATCTTATCAACTTATTGGATACTGCTTTTAAGAAGTGCTTTGTTTTCACATTAAAGTAAATTAAAAAATTAGTTTTTAAAATCCATTTAAATCAAACCTTGTAATGTTTGTCACAAAGAAAATAAGATTTTTGACCTATGCATACAATGGCTGGTGGTTCTCTGTATAATCTAGACCACATCACTGATAAGACTGTAAGAGCCCATTGATTTTATTTGCTTTGCTGACAGCTTCATTGCTAAGATTATAAAGCTGCCTTTGTTCAGACCCTAACCAGTAAATCCACAGGAATATTTATTTTCCTATAGTCATGACATTGCTTTGTTTGGAATTCTTATGTAGGTTTGTTTTCAATTTTTGAACTGTGGCTTCTTTCACAAAAGATAAAAGAAAAAGACACCCCTGGTTTTCACTTTATTAAAACATTTTTTTGAATTTTAAGTACCTTATTGGCTATTGAATTTTATATCATTTTAAGAATTTGTACAGATTGTATTACTGTAAAAATCTTCTGCCTTACAATGTTTGCTGCTAGGAAGAGAAAACATAAAAGATACACTGTCAGAGCACAGCAACAGAGAAGCTAGTTGTTTTTTAAAGTGAATGAGAAATCTGTACAAGAGTGACAAAAACAACAGCCAAAATTAAAAGAAATTCTAAAAACTAAATGAGTCAGGAGGGGTGGACATGCAAAGTGGCCAGCATTGGAAGAAGATTTAAAAGCTCAGGTTATATCACAGAGAAGCAGGCTGCTCAGTATCCATGACTCTGATACACTGAGCGTGGACTGTGTAGTTAAAGCAGAAAGCTTGGATTTTGTCGAAAAGCAGAAAGTAGATTTGGACATCCATACACCATATTTCCTTGGTAACATGGATGATGTGCCCATCAGTTTTGATGTGTCGCCCTCAAGGAATACTGAAACAAAGAACTCATCGACCATCAGCGTCATAACTACAAGACATGAAAAAAAAAATTTCACCATTGTACTGTCCTGCCTCACTGACAGGACCAAGGTCAAGCTGATAGTATCTTCAAAAGAAAAACACTGCCCAATGAGAATTCCCCACTGGCATTTTTGTGAGAGCAAACCAAAAGAGTGATTTTGAATAAGAATGAAATGGAAGAGTGGCTGAAAACTGCTGGCAGTGGTGACCAGGTGCCTCCTTTTTAACGAAGAAATCGCTCTTGGTATTTGCCTCTGTCAGCCCATATATGCAACTCCATTAAGAAGAAATTGAAAACAAATTACGCTGAAATAGCCATGGTTTCCGGAGAATTCTCAAAGAAACTGCAGCCATTTTACCTCACTGTAAACAGTGTGCTCAAATTGAAAATCTGCGAATGTTTGGAAAAATGGATGACAAAGGGGCATGCATGAATATACAGCCTCGAGGAAAATGGTGAACACCAGTTATGCTGAAGTTTGCTGTTGGTTGTAGGAGTATGGAATGCTGTCAAAGAACCAACCATTCTGAATGCTTGTAAGAAATGTAGTTGACAAATATGGATTGTGACACGCCTACACTTGCTGACTAGGAGTTGATTGAGCTATTCCACAGCAACACAGAAGATGAGGACTTCGACAGCTTTACTGAAGATGATTTACTGGTAGCTTTGATTTAAATAAAACATTGGCAAGTTGTTGACATATGTTCAAATATTTTCATGCTTTTAGCAAATTAACATTATTCTTTTGATCTAATAACCTTCTGTTACTTTACACTGTACAGGGAAAACTCTTTATTTGGAAGAAACTGCATTGCTTGTTAATCATATAATTAGTTTTAATTTAGAAACTGTGTGTAACTTGTATAAGAGTACTGTTATTAAAGCTATTACAATTAAATTTACAACACAAAGGTGATATATCCTGTTGAGAATTTAACTCAGTCCCCTGTGGTTATGTCACTGGTGATGTCAATCACAGGTCAAAGGTTACGGAAATAATTAGGGCACTCTGAAAGTGAGACCTGCTTGCCTTGGAATCTGTGATCAACTAATTAGATCATAATTGTAATGTATTCATATAATGATATGCCCTTTGACTAGAAAATTATGGTGATTGCAGATGTACTTAATTGCCTGACTGATGAATTTTTCCACATGTTGAACAACAACATAAACAACTATTTGGAATCGAATATTGCCGATTTCAGTCTTAAAACAAATACCATGTGACCTGCACTCAAGTATAGGCCGCAGGTTATTTGTGTGAAAATATGGTATATATTTTTCACTAATAAAATTGTTACTGAGTGAAACATTTGACTGGAAAATGTACTAAATAGTGATAATATTAATCAATTTAATCGTATTGATGGTAATTTCTTTTTTCTTGCTCTCAGCCTTGTATAAGCCTTGATGGCCTTGTATGTACTGGAGCTAAACTACAATATCATTAAACGTGCTATAAAGAAATGCTTAGCCGCCACCATAAGCATCTTCATATTTGTAAAAGTTGAGTATTTAATAATAAGAAAATGAGTCTCTATGTAATTAGCAAACTTTTACAAATGGCTTGGCAGGTTGTTATGTAAAATAAAGTTTTCTTATTTCAGGTTAATGTGGAGAAATTAAAGAAGTGGTGTTTCTAACCACAAGTACCTTGGCTTCAGTCTTCCTACTTAGGTATTTTTGTCAGGGTTGTCTTTGGCTTTTAAAATTTTTTTCTGAAACAAGAAATTGGACAGGCACTTAAATACCAAGAAGAGGAAGAGGTTGGGTTTTCAGTTCAAGTTTATCTTTAAGATAGTTATGCTGGTCAAACAACTGGAATTTTGGGCATGTGTGGGAGGAGGTCTGTCACTGCTTAGCTCCCTACCAAAGTAGATAAACTCAAAATAAAGTCTTTTGGTTTGAGAAATGCAGCATTTAAATCTGTCTTAGTGCAGTATGCTAAAATGAGGGTTATGTATTAAAAATTTTGGACATCTTGAATATGTTAAATAATTTGTAACAGAAAGAGGGAAGAAAACTGAATCATAAGTAGATTAATTAAACATAAAGAAAATACAAATAAATAAAATGGAAGATTACTGACAAACCTAATCCACAACCACTGGTTTAAAGAAAGAAGCTGTTTGAGTTATCTCCCATTTTTTCTCCTCCAGGGCAGTAAGAATATTTCGTTGTGTGCGAGGAAGAAAACACTTGAGAATTTATTTCCTCTTAAACATGTAGTATTCAGTAAAACTTACTGCTGATAATTAAATGACAAAATTCCTAATCTTTCTCTATACTTCAGTCTTTCCTGTAACCCAGTTTTTGCAGCAGATCCCCATGTTAGAACAGGGTTTCCCACTACTATAATGAAATGGAATAAAAATCTTTTGGATTTAAATGTTCGCCTGACTTATCTGGTTTCAGTGCCAAAATTGCATATAAGATAATTAAGTATTCCTATGTCACTAGGCTGTTTTGTGTTTATTTTAACTCCCTTGATATGAGTGAAGATAGTAGGAACATCAGAATCAATTAAATACCACACTGTGCCATCTTGCACAACTATGGCAGATAGTTATTGTGGTTTCTTGACTGCAGCATCACCCTTACATGTCAGAAAAGTTTGAATTTACTTGAAATTAATGATTCTGGTAAGTTAAAAGAAGAAAAAAAAATTTTTTTCCAGTGTTCATTTAATAATTTTGTTTTGTTTTATTATACATTTTAAAATTAACATCTGAGTAAACTATGGAACAATCTGTAGCCCAGTTTCAAAGACTTCAGAAGTCATGGCCAACCTGTTATTTGCTTATATATGTGTGTAATTTCTCATAGGGCTTCTTGGATAGATGAAATCCCTTGGATCAGGGAACACAGATGCAGCAATGGGAAACACAAGCAGACATACCCGAACAGCATGCTCTCAGAGGACAGACACATGACTCAGCCTCAGATAAACATCTTCTCAGGCCAACTAATTCTTATTTGTCTCTACAGGGTAAGCAATCTTTCTTGTGAGAATGAAATGGTCATTTAAAAAAAAAATGCCTTGGTTTACATTTTTATGGAAAAATATGTTCTTATTTTTGAGTGCATATTTTTTTATTGTTTTAGAAAACAAAATACTGTAAAAATTATATCTATTTTTCACCCACTGAAAATAATGTGAATGTGGTAACACACACATTCAGATTTTGAGTACACAATAGTAATATTTAATATGATATTGTACATAAAACTAAAATAAAAACGATTTTAGCACAAAATGCATGTTAATAAAATGTATTTTATGAGCAATTATTCATTTTAATTTGGTATTATGTCAAAATAAATGTAAACTTATGGAGTATAAAATCATGTGGAAAAAAGCATGACTCAGTTTGTGACCAATGGAACTTAAGTAATTTATCTAGAAATTTCCATATCTATGGTTAGAACTTATGATTGCTTTTAACTATGAAGTGCTAAATATTCTATTTTTAAATAAGTGAAAGTAGTAATATAACTCTGAAATGAATTGCTTATGAAGGAGCAGTGAGAGTAAAGATCAAGCAACTGTCCTGTCAGTTGACCAGCAAAGGTCTATTGTTACACTGAGGATTAAAGAGATATCCTTGCAAGAAAACTAAAGGTGGCATTGAATGGAGTTTCTTATACAATGCTGTATCACAAAAAGACTGGTATTAACCTTGACCATAGAAGCACATGAAGACCAAAAACCACTTCTAAAAGAGAAGACTACTACATTGGGATCCAAGCCTCCATAATAGATGTTTGTCTGGCTCCCAGACAACTGCTGCAACACAAAATAATCCCATATTCCATATTTTAATCCACTTTGAAAGGGTAGCTGAAAGCAGCTGAATTAATTGGATAAAAAGCAGCAGGTAAACTTGCATTCAGGTCCCAAAACAAGACAAAAAGGTTAGCTTGGGCTAAATAGCACAAACATAGGACAATTGATGAATGAAAACATGCTCTGGACTGATACAGTGGCTCTTGGGTCATTGTGCAAGCCAGTCAAAAGTTACTCATGGAACTACCGATAAACATACAGACAGTCATCGACTTACGACCACGTTCCGTTCTGACTGACTGGTCGTAAGTTGAATCGGACATAAGTCGGACTGGTATATCTATAGATTCCACATTACTGTATGTATAGTACTGTATAATAAAGATATCCCATCCTTAAGTCATATTGCTTCTTTTCTATCCTTTTTACCATCATTCTTTGCACATCGTATAGATTTCCTATCAATTTCTTTGTAAATTATTTCTAGTAAAACCTTTCATTATCTTTTTTAGACGTTGTGTATTGTAGATTTTTTTTTTAATCATTTTATATTTTAACCGATATATAGAGATAAATGTAGACAAAACCGATGCTGGTGAACAACTGAGTGCGGGAAGATGAGCGTTGCCAGCCACAATGTGGAATCTATCGTACACCCAGCTGGCTTGGGCTGGGCAACACTGCCAGACGCGCGGTCGTGGTCGTAAAGTCAAACAGTCGTAAGTCGCATAGGTCGTAAGTCAACGCCTGTCTGTACTCAGAAAACCATATCTTTAGATGTGGGGGGGAAGCAAGAAGGCAAAATTTGTTTTTCAGATTTTTGTATTTCTTTTAGACCCTCCTTCCACATGTACACACAAAAATTATTATTGCTAAACTCATGTTTTTTGGAAATATACCACAAAATATATAGGTTGGCCAACATTTCTCTATATAGTCTTTTCCTTTCCTTGCAAGTGATGTTTTACAGAAGGTTTGTAGTCTCTCAACAGGACATGGTTGGGCATTGTGAAGTGATTTGCTGTGGCCCAGCTTTTCATTTGTACTGGACACTATCTTCTGAAGAGTAGGGGTATGTTTCACCATGGGTCTCTGGTGGAACCACCACAATTGCGATGATAGGATGTTTAAGTAGCAAAACAAAAGGACATTTTAATGAAGCACTTACACAGTTTGAGTATAAGATATCACCAAAACTTCCCATTCTTAAGCAACTCTAGAATTAGAAAATGGCTACTTATTTCAGTTGAATGGAGGCGTAAAAGATTTATTGGATCACTTACACGGCTGAAATTTAGTCTTGCTGGCAGTCATCTTGGAAAATTAACTTCATGAACGCTTTTAGCCTTTCCGTGTGAGAATCTTAGAACTGTAACTCTCAGATTTACTAAGAAAGATGGGGCTAAGGTAAAGAGAAAATCTGGAGGAAAAAAAATATGGTTGGTTGACTTAAATCAAAGTTCCAGTGATCTGAGAGCATTTTTTTAAAAAAAGAAAATATTACTCTTAACTGAATAACCTCGTAATCTAAATGCAAAAGATAAAGGATTTTTAATGACGCTCAGTGTTTTTTAAAACCATTTTATTTTTTTCAAATTTTTAACTTTAAAAACAAAAAAATTTACTGTTACTCTTTTCCAAAAACAGTTGTGTATGAAAATAATAAAAAAAAAAAAATTACATTTCAGAATAACAAAAGAAAGGAAGATCCTTTCAAACATCATCATTCAGTTTTCTTAGCATGTTTGATCTGTAACTTAACAAATGGGTCTACCACTTCTCTGCTTGCTTTACGATGATTTAATTTGCTTGATTGGTTTTTGGCTTTTAGCAACCGTAATCCAGTTAGGGTTTGTAACTACTGTGTGGCTTCATTAATCTGTCCTGTAAAGTATACATTTTATGTAAGATGTTCAGCTGAGACCAGTCTGCTTGGCCCACAATAATTTTTAATGTTTATTTTTTTTAAATCACGAAGGCTGAAAGCCAGGTAAGTGTTGTGGTTTTATCAAATATTTATTAACAAACATGATACAGAAAATTACAAAAAAAAAAAAAAAAAAAACTTTGATGATAAAAATAGATTAAAATTACTTAGTTTTGTTTCTGTTAATATTTTTTTTTATCAGTGGCCTTTGTTTTCAGTTACTGCTTTCATTCTACCTGGTATTGTTTCAACTAGTATCTTGTATAACGAAATATTTTCGAAAGTCTCTTTAATGGTTTTCTTAAAATTTTTTTTTTCTATTCTTTTAAAAAATTCTGTAATATTTGACCCATCACTACCTATATGTGTTCTTAGACTTAAATCAGCAGAATTTCCAGGTAATGAATTCTATTACTCTTGGACCAAAGGGAAACTTTTTTGATGTGTGCCTGTAAAAATCAAAAGTTACCTTCAGCTCTCTGTTTCTTAGAGGATTCTACAAAATGTTTTTGAAAAATTCAAATACCAACTTGTATCATTGATCTTCATTTTTGTAAGATTATCAAATTGTTTCAGACCTACTGTATAATATGTCAACACTTTCTGGATTCTGGTTTGGTAAAATACAGTTTGCTTTAAATCTTTCACCATCTCAAAACACCACCATGGTTACCAAAAAGATCATGACCTTTGATATGCAAATATACCCTGCTCCAATCTTCTACTTGCAAATTTTGGTATTTCTTACAAAACCGAAATCTTTTTCTTTATACGGAAGAACATTTTGGAGTTTTAGTGGAATGTGTGACTTGAAATCTTTGTTATCAAATATCTTCAAACAAATCTATTTGATACCATCTGAGCAATACTTTCTTCCTTTTCAATGTACCACTTGAGGCAAATCTCTCTTCTCTTGAAGCCTTGGTCAAACCTGTTCTCTTGGTGATAGTTTCTTTCTTTGTTAAGTCACTTATTTTTTTCATAGAAGAAAAATGTCCAACCTAATTATTCAAATAATCCTGCTGACAGTTTATACTGGAAGACCCAAATTTTCAACAATTTTTGAACATGTCAGGCCATTTTTTAAGTATGTGGTAATCTGGAATCTATCATGTTCATCTACACACTTTCTACCCATATTTTCGCAATCTGGGATTAATTATTTAGCTGAAAAATTACTTAACAGTACCTGAATATGCTGGTGCATGGATGGCTATTTCTATACATGGAAAAGTTATGAAGAATTTCTTAGAATCTTGAGAATTTTCTCGATTGAAAGGAAAGTTATGACAGGTTTCAGAACACAAAAGAAAGATGATGATGAATCTGGAATTAAATTTAAAATTTCAGAATATTCTGGGTGATGCAAATAAACCATATTCATTTCCAAATTTCCATTTACCATTTATTTGGTGTTTTACAAATTTTTCTATTTTATGGATAGGGAAAGAAGTTTGATTGCTGAACAGTTTTTGTGCATTTAGATTGAAGGCTTTATGTCTAACTTAAAAGCAAACATTGGAAATTACTGAGAGGGCCGCTGCTGTCATAACAACTCACTTATTCAGGTTTTATAGCAGAGTAACAGTACGTTGACACTACTCAGTCCAGACTCCTTTGCTTTTTTTATTATATTTTTTGCTTTCTCTCTTTCCAATTAATTACAATTTCTTCTGTTAGATAAAAAAAAATAATAAATAAACAAGATTGTAGTCTTGACTTTTTTATAATCAAATACTACACTATATGTTTTACAGTTTAACTACAGTGTATAGGTAAAAAAAAGTGTATATATGTATATATATATGATCTCCACTGCTCAACAAAAACTGTTCAGATTTCCCCACTGCTACGTTGTCCTGTTCTTATTTTCACACAAAAAATTAAGTATTATAGTTTATTATGTTTTCTTTCTCCATGTTGTGCACACGATTTTAAAAATTTCATTTATTTTTCGTTGTAGTCAGCAAAAAAAAAAGTAATGTTAATTTGAATCTGTTAAGTATATGCTGGTGATGAGTTATGTCTTTTGACAAAAACCAATTTCATCTTTCTATCATGACAAATTTCGGCTTGTAAGATATTTAGGCTGAAGGTCTTTGTTTGGTTTCTCTAAACCCAAATGTGACCTCCAGAAATGAATTGATAAAACCTGGGCTGTGCTGCAGAAAGAGTACATGCTGCCAGTATTTAAAAATTTTGCTAATCATAACCAAATTATTTGAATCGTCTTATTCCTACTGGGCAAAAGGTTTTTCTTATGTGCTTCATGCCCACTATGGCTAAGTCAGTGGAAATGATGGACTGTTCTCTAATTCATTTTTTTTGCTGTTGCATGGGGATTGTTAACAAGAGAATCTTGGATCAAATGCGGATTGTCGTGTTCTTGTCATTCTATCACTGTTGAAAGCTGAACAGGTGGCTTTCTCACAGCAGTGACATTTCCCTTAGAGAACTTTGTGATAATATTGGCTATGAATTCATAAGAAATGTTGAAATCATTGGCAGTCTCTCATTTACTGTCGCCACACTTTGAACAGCCTATAGAATGACCTTTAGTTAAGAGCCAGCTTCATTTAGAGATATCACCTTTGGATAATTTAGCTTATTTCAAACTATACTAGAATTTTTTTTTTCTTCTAAATGAAAATAAACAAACAAAGTTTAGAAAAAAAGATCAGTTGAAGAATATGTAGAAAAAACAAAAAAGGATTTTATAATTTTCAAATAATAAAAATTTCTAGGCAAATTTGGTATAAACCTATTCATAAGTACTCTTCATGTGACTTAATACAGAAGTTTTAACTGAAACATTAACTAAGCAAATAATAAAACATTAAAATATTCAGGAAATGACAAGCTTTTACTGTTTTTAATGCATATGGTGTCTCAGAGTCTTTAGATGTTTTCTTAGTTGTATAAAAGGTATAGTTGAAATTCTAGAGATTGGTGACAGAGGCCTAGCAAAGGTCAATTCCTGCTCTAAAAATGTTTGGAGTGGGAACTGAGTAGATGGGATACCCAACCCCATTGCTTCAAAGTATAATTTATATGATCAGAATAGCGTTTATTGTTATCACCACTAAATATTTAATGTCATTACCAGTATTATCTGCTTCTACATTATTTTTGTAAGTATTTTTTAAATGGCAAAAGATTTTGAATAGTCAGATCTCTCTAACACTTTTTGATGCTTTTTTAGCATTTTTTTATTGTTGTTGTTTTCTTAAAAGAGGGATCATTTTGCATGATCTGGATAAAAGGTTTCATTTCTTATGGAGCATTTTTAGCTGAGATTGATTTTTGAGTTTCTGAAAATGGCAGACAGATCAATTCAGTAGTTGGAATCAACATGAAAGATAATGACTTGGCTGCACAGACTGGTAAAGAAGATAATCTGATTATTGGGCCTGCTTAAGGGTAGTAGAGTTTAAGTCAGAGATGAACATTTCTATTTGTTCCTTTTACAGTTTCTTTTCTTTTCTCCCCCTTTTTTTTCAAAAGTCATTTGTATGGCGTTCCACAAATGATGATCAGACAGGGGTTATAAGTATAAAACCCGTTGTAGAGGATTTATAACCTAGATACTAATTTGAATCAAAGTATTGATGACTAACTTTGCTCAGCAGATGTTTAGACGAAAATGTGTCACACTAAATTGATTTGCAGTGGTAGACATCGGAACATGACTACTAAACTAGATAAATCAATTGTGTTCTAAGCCTGCTACCAAAATGAATCTATCTAAAATGTCGAGCAAAAGGTTGCTTTACCATGGAAAAAATAAATTAAGAAAATCTTTTAAGTAGAAAAACTACTTTTAAGGATTCCCATGAGAGCCAGAATTATCTGCAGCTCTTTATGATTAGGAAAATAAGTACAAATGAGCCTTCCTTATGCATGTTACAATATAAATGCATTTTAACATAAAGTCAATTATTCCTTGTTGTCATATTCATAGGGTCTCTGGACTAAACAACTTTAATGTGGTAATTACTTGGGAGATGTAGCTATAGCATAATAAAGTAGTAAGCTTCAATAAATATGTATTTTGCGAACATTTGAAGAAAAGAAATACGTAGATGATGAATCAAAGGAAAATGCTTTATCGGCATTACATTATTTATGGTGTACTACACTTAAACAAACAAAATTTCATTTTGGTCACCATTTTTATAGAAATCATGGGTATTTTAATTAAGATGTATGGTCTGTAGCGTAATATAACAGGTTTCAAGAATTTTTCTTTCTATGACTATTTTTTATGTACCTTATGTGTGTTGTTATTTATGAAGATGGTATGAAAGCACTATTTAAGGCTATTCCGTCAGAAAGAAGGATTTTAGCATAAAAAATGATTAAAAAAAAAAACACAATCATAAATGAGATTTTAAAAAGAACGGTTAAATTCAGATCATCGGCCCAAACTTGTATCTTGATATGTCTTTGTTCTTTGCTTAAAACTGTCATCTGAAGCAGATTTTGCTTTTCAAGAAATGCTTGAAACGGGAGAGTCCTGGTGAGATTGGAAGTAACTTGTTCATAGAACTGGTTAGTAAAATAGCTTTCTGACAAACAAATAAGCAATAAAAAGACTGTAAAATTAATATGTACATTTTTATAATGAGTTATGTTTGTCATTTTTCAAATTAGTGAAAAAAAATGAATTTATGACTGCTGTTGATTTTAAGCTGGTTATTAAATTTTCACTTTTAAGAAGTAACTGAATTTTTATCAGATGGAGGGGAAATATTTTATTAATATATTTAGTCTTAAATGTACTTATTTGTATTTGACCAAAAAAAACGTTACCTTTGTCTTTAGTGATAATTTTTAACCTTGTGAAACAGTGTGTGTGTGATGATTACTGTTTTGTATGCAGCATTTAACTGATAAAATATTAATATTGGATGAGTCTTGGCACATTTCTTATGATTCAAAGCTCAAAATTTAGTTGAAGACGATCGCTTTTCTAAGCAGCTTTGTTCATTATATTATAATGTGGCAAGCAGGGCAGCATGGATGGGACTAACATGTTTCCAGGATATGATGTTTATATGCTTATTTGCTTCTAGTATCATTGATACAAACCTGAACATCCACTATCAGAGATACAGTATTAACTTAGGCAGTAAATTGGCTACACTAATAATGTATAAACTGATGATTTTGAGAACTGTTTCAATAATGGAATATTGAAACTTAATGCATCAAAAAATAAATTGTCCTTGGCTTATGTAATGTGTGTATCAGCCGATGGTGCCATTATAAAAGGAGAGGTTAAGATCACAGGTTATATAAATCTCAGTTGAAAGAAAAAAATAGTTATGAAAATATCATTACATTTTCATAAAAGTAGCAAAGCAAAAAGACCAGGATATAGATTACACCAGAAATCTGTTTAACAAGAAATAATTTTAAATGTCTTTGCTTTCAAATGTTTTTAAAATTGAAACTTGGGAAACAGATTAATCATTTACCTGTTGAAAAGTAAAGCAATAAAAATTAAAATGGCCATTCACAACTGAAATTAAGAAGTTTTCTCTTAGATCAGTAAGACGATAAATGGTGAAAATAATACATTCTCCATATTTAAAAGAAAGCAACAAGCATTTAACATACAGTAGCTATATATGTTCCTCTGCTTGAATACATTTGACATGAAATAATCGCTTATTGGCTCAGGCCATTTGCAAGTAGCATTGGTGATTGCACAATAATAGTGGCTGCTTATAAAATGCAACAAAAAGAAAAAAAAAACATACTTTGATTTTAGAAAATAGAAAAAATTATTTTATATAAGCATTAAATCCACCTGCAATTCAAAATTAGTTCAGGTGGCTTATTATGGCAGAAAACATGGCCAAGATAGTCTGAACTTTTAGTGCTGCTGTTATTGAGTTTAGAGCAGAAATTATGTTTGATCTTCCAGTTTGTTTTTGCTTTTACAAATGGTGAGTTGTAAAAAAAAAAGAAAAAATCTGTAGAGAGAGAGATTAAAACAGTAATTTCTGCAGCATATTTTTGCATTTAACTTTTTCATAGTGGGATTCCCCTTTATAGTTATTGGTTTTAAATTATGTGCAATGATGTAAATAATTTTGTGTATTCACAAACAAGAAGAATTCAAACTGCATAAAAAAAGTTCTACATGGCCCGTAAGGCAGTAATTATGTGCTCTCCGCCCATAATACTGAGGTTCCAAACTATTAGGTAAAGCACATGGCATCAACAGTGAGCTGATTGCATTATATGGGCTGCTGCCTATTTTAAGCATCTTTGTGTGTGGTAAGATTACACATGATCTCTGCTGCTCAGAATACTTTGGTTTCAGCATGTAACTAAAATAAATAAATAATTATGCATTGTGTAAATGATAAAGATTACCCAAGATTAACTTCACTTTAATAATGCATTAATTTTACACACACACACACACACACACACACCACACACACACACACACACACCTTTACTAATAATGTGGGTGCACGTGCACAGACTCCAGGTGACCATAAAGTTACTTCCTGTAATTGTGGCTTATAACTCCCAAATCATAACACATGCTAGCTCATATGTGCATACACGGGGTCCCAGAGTTTGCAGAATTTGCCATGTGGGGTGGTGTCACATAAACTGAGATGTAATCTCTAACAATCTAATTTTACTTGGCTGTCAGATGTGTCAGTTTGCCTGCAAAAAGTATAATCGAGAATGTTTCCTGTGGTTTTATGCCAACACCATGTATGCTTGATGTGTCAATGATAGAAACAATCAATAACTTTATAGATTTCTTCACAGAGAGAATTTGAAAACACCACAAATGCCTCTGTAGGTCAACCTCGGGCAACCAAAATTTTTTCAGTCATTCTTCCTGACTGTGATACTATATATTTACATTGCACAGTTTTGAGTTTTTCTATAGCAATGAATGTAATGTAGGGGCATCTTATGTTCTTTTTGGCATGACAGAGGTGCTGAGACATGTAGTTTAATAGCCTTGTGCAATCTTCATAAATTTGAGACAGGGTCTATGATTGATGCACTGTAATCAGAACTACCTGCACATTTTCAAAGAAATTAAAGAATGCAGTAGCCATTTTGTTACCAGGTCTACTGGCCTAACCCAAGCAAACTGTGGAAATTGATCCACAAAGCACTAAAGCTGTTTTCTTACATGATGTGAAGACTGCTGACCCATGGAAGTGTTTGGACTTTGCTTTGAAATTCTTGGCGTGTTCAAGTGGGTGGTGACAATTTTTGGATTGATGAAAGTCCACTTTCATCTCTATGGCCAAGTTAACATCCACAACTGGAGTACCTTTGGTGAGACCAATCCACATGCATTCTTTGGAAAGCCCTTAACGACCTAAAGTTGACTGTGTGTTGGGCTTATCAGCAATGTCAACATTGGGCCTTATTTTGTTAGACCGCAGATCGTGGTTTATGAGCTGTTATAATCACTGATCTTTTACTGGAGCTAACATGTTGTTATCTTCCTTGTGGGAGAGGGGGGGGCATTCAGTAGCATACTTTTTATACAAGATACCAACATTAAAGCCCCAGCTATGCCATGCTTTTAACGAGTGAATCACCCTTACACCATTCCTCCATGTTTGACCGCTATGTCATCAGATTTCACACCTGCAGATTTCTGTTAATATTTGACTATCTGAAACATTGATGTACCATGACTATCCACAGATAGAAGCTGATCTTAGGACCAGCATTTATCAACACATTCTTGCCACTGACAGTAGTCAGCTGTATTAATTAGCAACTGGAGGCTGTTATCGAAAATAGCAGCTGACATTGTGAACACTTTGTAAAATGAGTTAAACCAGTTTAATAAAATGTTGTTAAAATTTTGTCTCAATAAAATGGTGTTGGAAACTTAATCTCGTACTGTTTTGTTGCAGCTACATATTGCTTTCAGAAGAAATGCATTTTCAAAACTGACATGGTCATTTTAACATGACATCACATAACATAAGTAGTGCTCTCCTGGTGGCAAAATCTGCAAACTCTGGGAATGCATTCCCCATGACCCTCCACCCTGTGTATTTACATGTGATTTCATTAACACGTGTTATGGTTTGGGGGTTATAAGCAATTAACTGCTGGAAGTAACTTTATTGTCACCTTGTGTGTGTGTGAATACAGATACAATTTGGAAAAAAAGTATTAAAAACCATCACTATGGAAGTATAAGATGAAAATTTAGTTGCCAGAATTTGTCAGAAATGGTTCTACTGCAATACGTATAAGCAAGCTTACTAAATCTTTACTAACTACACTAAAAAGTACTACTGTAAGGCTGTAAAAAAAAAATTTTGCTTAGAATGCCTATATTATTCCTTACTAACATTCAAAGGAAATGTTACAATGTATTTAAAGCATAATGCTAGACTATCAAATAAAAATATTGGTGAAACGTATTCAATATCAAAACAAATATCTAAATCTCCACATCAGCCACAAGATGGAACTGTTCTGTTCCTTTTCAGAAGAATTCAAAGACAAATGGGTTCAACAATAAAAAAGTTACAATAATCTTGTACTGTCAGAAGAAATCCAGCTGTTATTAGTACTATGTGTGAGTACTGATAGATGCTTGTATCCATTTGCACATTGACCAGGGTTGACATTGGATTATATGACATGAGAGATTGGCCTGTGTGAGGGCATGACATGACATTAAAATGGTGCATGAAGGATTCTGAAATGTGTTTTTTTGGGGATGCTAATCTCTCCCCTTGACACCGGTAAACACACACTGTCATTACTACAGATGATGTAGAATTGGGATTTGTCAGAGAAAACAACATTGTTCCAGTCACATCATGCCCAGCACCAGTTCAGTAGTCTCTGCCAGTTTCTTATGGTAAATATGTGACTCCAGCATAGAACAAGTATGATCTCAGTCTCCTTGCAGTTTTCTACATGTTATTTATCTGTTCATTAGTTGTTGAAACACAGTCTGGACTATATGGTGGCTGACAAAATGATTTCCTCAAAGTTAACCCAAATATGGCTGCCTTTGACAAGGAGCTTGATCTGAGTGCAACCAACAACTGTCCAGCTATACTGATTAAACTGCTGATCTATTCTTTTGTACCACCCTCTTCTAGGGAATTTTGTCAGTTTTGTGTCTCTGTCACTGGGTTAATCTGAAGATTCCTCTGATATTTCTTTGTTTGCTTAGCTGCTTCTATATCCATTTTCATCTGGGTTTCTCACTTTGCATACACAACATGATTAAAATCCATCTGCCGCTGTTACATGTGTTTGCCATTTTTGGATGCATATGACAAATGTTTTGTGATGATCAACTTGGTCAAGGAACACAAAAAAAACAAACTTTGGACCCTAAACTTAATATTTTTGAAAAACTCTTTTAACAGTTCTTCTGGATGCTACCACACATGCATGAATGTGTGTTTAGAGATATTTTCTTTACCTATATGTGTATAGGAGGATATTTATTGTGCATAAACTGATTGAATCATATCTCAACTGTGTCACCTTTTTTTTTCAGAAAACTAAACAGAAAAGCATGTCATTTTGTGAAAGAGTTTGAAAGAAATGCCTTTATTACATTAGCAGTGTATATTTGCATGGAATGTAACTTTCTTTTTTCTTCCTGTAAAATGCACCTTTATTTGACACTAATACTGGTTGTCATGTAACACTTCCATTTATACTGAACCTTTATCTACTTACCAAAATTGGCATGCAAGTTACGAAAGATATTTGCAAAGACATTTGATGCGTGTCAGAAAAATTGCATTATATATATATAATTTTATTCATACAAGTAGCAGAAAGCCATTATGGCTTATGTCCATGGATAAAGAAATACTTATTGATGTTGTTTTCATCTACAATGGATAGATATATTTTTTTTTTGCATTGTGAAGCTTTGCAGAACATGCAGATGATTTGTTTGCCTGCTAATAAATTTTGTACTTATATTTATAACTTTAAAAATGAGTGTTTAAATCCTCCAGTAAGTTTTGAGTGGTGCTGTTAGGTTTCTGATTTCTGCAAACTAATCATGCTAAAGTTTCTTTGTAAAAAAGAAAAATAAAAATAAAATTTTTTTCTCTAAATAATAATGTTAATGTTGGCAATAAAATCCATCCGCTAATTGGCTTCAGTTTGAAAGTAAAATGAGGGGAATGGAATGCAAATGTAAATAAAGATCCTTTGATTTTTCTTCTTCTTGAAGTCATATAATTCATGAGGTATGCAGCATCAAAACTGGACAAACAACTGGAAAAATTTAAAAAAAACAGGCAAGATAATTCCAAGGGATTAGCACAATTGTAGACAAGTCATTGAACCTGCATTCTCTACCTTTAAATTCAATTAAGGATGTGCCTTGACTTATTGCATAATTTAAACCATGCTGTTCGTATTATTATATCACATAGGAAACTAGAATGAAGGAATTATTGTAAATGCATGAAAGGTCAAAGATAATGTAAATGAACTTTTTGAAGCTCCAAAAGTTATATAAGAATAATATGGGTTCATAAACCTCATAAGCAGATGACAATAAAGCATGATCAATAGCAGCTAATTATTTTGCTATATAATTGAGAGAATTAATTCTCTACCACAAATATAATATAATTACATCTTTAAACAAATAACTTTTCAAGAATGAAAACAATACACTAGAATAATTACGACAATAATACTTGTACATTAATATTTAAAAATACACTTTGTGATTTATTTACCCGAACCAACAGAAATTAATTTATATTGTTGGTACATGCCAAATATGGGCTCTTCAGATGGTTCAATATATGATCTCATTGTTATTTAATTCCATGTGCAAGATCTCATGTTGCTGCTCTAAAAGTGTGTATTTTGTTGATTTCTGTGATAAATGGCAAAGTTGGTTAACATGCCAGTAAGAGCATTTTTTCTGTTCAATTTTGCTAAATGACTATTTTTTATTATCTTTAAGATATTTATTAATAAAAATTAATATATCTTTAAAAAAATTAAATCTGGACAGAAACCTATTATTTCAAATTACATTTTGAATTTCTTTTTTCTTTTTTCCCCTTAGGTTCACCCACACAATTCCCAGATCAAAGCAACAGATTTTTGACTAAAGAAGTATGTATGTAAACTTATGGTTAAACTGCATAATTGTCAAGTTGTGATATGCATTCATTTTGTTATTGTTAATTTTCTTTTTTAGGGTAAAGCATATATCTGCTTTAAAGAAACTAATATTAATAATATTAGGGGGCATACCAAAATTTTAACGCTGTATATTTCTGTGTGGTTTGTTGAACATGTTTTTGAATACAGGTGTAATGTCATATGCCTTATGGCTAATAGGATCTGGTTTATGGTTAATCAGACTGTAAATAAATGTTTGGGTGATCTACTTCCTCTGTAATTGGTTAGTCCCATGTTTGGAATCCCCATTTCAGAAAGGATTTGGAAATTTTATTAGTTTTGGGGGGATTTGTACTGGAATGATCAGAGTGATATTTGTTGTGTTAATCATGAAGTGGCTTCAGTTGCCTAGTTTGGTCTACAGGTGTTTTCAGAGTGATACAATTGGAATATTTAAAATTTATTTTTTTCTGGCAAAAAATGCTGTTGATTTACATCTTTAATTTTAATAGAAATAAACTTTAATGGCATATCAAATATTACTAGAAACTATATAAATTAAAGTATTCTAAAAGTATATATTTGAAATTTCTAAATTTTTTAGCAGATGTCTTGTATTTGGTTGGATTGATTTACCTGGTAGTGTAGCTGAAGCAGAAAGTTTTCAGGTTGACTTGATTTTTACTGTTTAGCAAGAGAGACAATTTGTACATTTTAAAAAATGCTTTCCTTTGCTCTGAATATCTGCACCATTCTGTGTCTGATACATACCAACATTTGTTGCAGCACTTCCATGTATTCTAGTTACAAGCAGCGCAGTACATTACCATTTCTACTTTATCATACTTTCCATACTATATGTACTAAAAAATTCTACATTTTTCTAACTTTAGCTAAAGAAGTGGAGCACAACTGATGTAATGAGGTGGTTAGAGTCTAAAAGATTGGAAAAGTTTGTATCAGTATTCCAGGGTAAGCTAACTCTTTATTTTTTAAAATATTTTTGGAAAATTACCAAATGATTACCCCTACTCCCCTTTTTCTTTATAATCTTATGATACATATGTTGTTGTTACTGTTATCTTGTCTTGTGAATGATTTATCATATTGGGCCATGAACATTTAAGATGGATTCTATTGTTAGCTATGCTTTATAGGTATACAGCAGTCAGTCCTAAAAGTGTTCTTTTTGTGTTCTCGATGGCAAAGCGTCTTCAGAAGTGAGTTCATCTCGTTGCAATTTCCTGCATATTGGAAACCTTTTTGACCTGTCGTCTTTGTACTCAGAGGTCATTGTTCTGAACACAAAAGTGTTCTAATTCTAAAGGCTTTGTCTAGAGGCCTGTATATGAACAACTGGTGGATAGGGTTAGTTGTTGCATTCTCTCTCCTGCTGAAGCTTACTATATATATGTATATATGCATGCATCATTGCTTGACTTATTATTGGTCATTTGCTTCATTTCATTTTACCTTGACAAGTGTGGGAACCCATTGGAACAGACCATTTTCAATTAAACTGCAAACCTTGGATTAGATTTCTTTGGATAGTGAGTCTCTGGCAGTATTGGCAACTATGATGGCCACCTGAAAGCCTCTCAAGATGACCAAACCCTATACACAGCTCATATTCTTATTGTTGGTGAAGTTCTTAGTGGTGATATGAATGGATTTTTGTTCTGCAGAAAAGTTAGATGCAAGTTCACTGATTGATATGTTTTTTATGGCCTTTAGGGTAGATTATGTGGATCCTACAACTGCCATTTTTCAGTCTTACCTGATGATCCATCAGTATAAACTACAGCATAGTTTTCTGGCACTTTTGCATTTACAATTTCAATAGCCAGGTTTCTCAGAATCTCCAATGGGTCAAACTTCCTTCAGGGGTGACTGGGCTTAAGCTGTTATCAATGGCTGTCCTTTATACATGGTTTTCCTATTTTGAAAAACTAACTTTCAGTTCATCAATGTTACCCTCAAATTTACTGCTGCTCTGTATCCATCTACTGTCAAGAATATTTCTTATACCAGCTTGACAACCTTCTCTCAATAATGTAGTTCTGGTCAAGGTTGAGTGCTCTGTTGCTCAGTGGTTAAATCATGTAATGGAGAAGGAAGTTTTGTATACCAGCTTGACGACCTTTCAGTTATGTGGTTGGTAAAGGTTGGCTGCTCTGCAGGTGATTTGGCTATGGAGACTCTAATTTAGGAGGGTTTCAAGGTTTGCTTCTTTTTCTGCCATGGAATATCATGTGGATGTAACTGCTCCACAGATAATCTTAATGGCTCTAGTTTTTGTATAAGGAAGTTTCTGAGGCATGTATCCAGATTGTTGTTGCAAACTTTATTGTAGTTCTGATAAGTGTTCTTAGAACACTGGGGTCTGCTCCCCAGGAGGAGCCACAGTCTCTTGAGGAGATGCAGTTTCTTTGAAACTTTGGTTTTACAGTTTGTGACATTGGTTAAAATGTAACAATGAATCAGGTGTAATTCTTAGGGACTTGGGCTTACTAAAAGAATCCATGTTTATTTTACTGTTATTATATGGAAGTACCTTTCTGTTCTGTGTATCTGTGGTAAAGAGGCAGAATTTGGTTTTTGTAGGGTTCATTTTCAATTTAACATCAGATGTCCATGTCAACAGCTTCTAATGATGGTTTAAGCTAATTTCAATGCCCTTGAAATTTATGCTTGTGTTACATATTGCAATTTCATATGCATAGCATAAAAAATGGGCTCCTGCTACAAGACTCCAATGAATCCTTGAGGTGTAGAGCAGGAACAACAGTGGGCTTAGTACAGAGCAGCCTGTAATTTCTTCATTACTGTTTCTCAGGAAAACTGCAATCCAAGGAAAAGCTCCACACCTGATGCCTGCATCATTTAGTTTGACTAACAGCCAGATTTTCAATAATTCATGAAAAATTGTGAACATAAAAAAAAAAACAACAGCTGTGATTTACTGTGGTGGCTATTCATAAAAGCTATTGATGATTAACTGATATAAATAGAAAAGCTGATACTGCGATGCATCATATAATATTAATTAATAAACTAATAAATAATTTGATAATTTGACTCTAATATAGTAAGGTAGAGTACTGTGATGGACTAATTTATGTGGGGTTCAGCATTTGGTGTGATTTTCATTACACCACACAACTTTTCAAGCTTCTGGAATCTTTCTTCATGTGGAGAAAGGTTAGTGCACAGATGGCCTGCTACCGGAGCCCATTGTTTGACTGGAAATAGATGTATCTTTGTCAAGCAATGAGTGTTTCTGTAATTTGGACCACTATAGCACTTCTATGGCTTGTCCCATTATACATGTCAGCAGGATCAATTTTTCTTAACCTGCTCATGACTGGAGTTGTGTTTTGTTTTCTAGACATGGTTTTCATTGGCATTGCAGGAACACCAAGAAGACTTCGATGGACACACTGCTCCAGACAGACTTGTATAATGATATCCTTCTGTTCTTCCACGATTGTTGTTGAATAATGGCATTCAGCTTTCACAGTTTATATACATAGTTCTTATTGATTACTTGATCACTTAAATTTGTGCTAGAACTGGGGGATTTTCTATTTTTACTTTGAGGCTCTGGATTTTTTGGGTTTTTTATTTGCCATGCAGTGCATTGATAGGAAGATTTTTTGGTTGGCACGTGTGTGTGTGTGTGTGTGTGTGTGTGTGATATATATATATAATCTTTTAAGTTTTATGAACTTTTGTCTGGTGCATTAAAAATACTATAAATCATGAATGTTTTTCAGAAGAACTATTTTCTAACCATGTTAATAAACTAAACTTTAACCATATTTAGATTACCTTTTTGCTATAATGAATTGTAGAAACATTTTTTGATATACATTTTAAAAAATCTGCTTTTGATAACAACAATAAATACTGCTATTAATTTTGATGAATTATATTACTTTTGATTGTACCCAGCCTACACTGTTCTCTGTGCAAGAATAAGAGGTATTAATGCATGTTGAGTTGTGTCAGACTTGTATTATCTTTTTTCCCCTGCATTCTTTGTTGAGAAAACGTTTCCAAAACAATAAGTAAAAATAAATATACCATACGTACGGTACCAGTTATAAGTCTAAACTCACCATACGGAATTGGAATGTTTCTAAAAATATTAGTGGCAGATTACAGGTTTTCTTCCAAAGCCTTTTTTCATATATTGGTTAAATTGCACCCATCAAAATAGCACTTAACTCTATAAAATAAGTGACCATCATTTATTCATTCTCTCTCAGGATATTGAATTGAGTAATTTACCTAAATTTTCAATGTGTATTTACAAGTTTCCCCATTTCTGCTCTACAATGTCCTAGACTGGTTGATTTTTGAAAACTGTCCCACAAATGATTGACACCAGACCTTTGAGGGCAGATTTTCCTGTTCTTCATATGCTATGCTCTCCTCACGCTTAGTTTCACTGTATGTGTAACATCAAGTTGAAATTCAAGGCAGTGTAACATGTCGTGATACTTCCTCATCCTCCTCTCTTTCTTTTTTTTTTTTGTTTATAATTCTTTTATTTTTTCCTAAATAATTTTTATTTTTGTTGCTGTGTACCTCAGGATATTTTCATAAATTCTTCAGACTGCAGCTTGGTTTGTGTAAAGCAATCACCTGAAATCTTATTTTACCAGTCAGTTCTTGTGACATAGTTATTTGGTCATCTGTTCAAAACTGTATGGTAATATGTGAGCAAATATTCTAATCTTGATTTACATCTTTTATTTGTTCGTCACACAGATGAATGACTAAGGTAAATGAGAAAAGCCCAAAAAGTCATTTGCATGTAAACTGCGATATTTCCAATTTCATTTTCACATTAATTTTCTTGACATCAACATAGCATTGACCAGTTAACTACCGTTCATAGATATATTTAGCAAGTTTATACTGTTTAATACTTTGAATATTTCACACTAATTCAGTTTAGGGTGTTAAGGGATTCTTTAACGGTGTGTTCAGACTTATGACTGTACTGATAGCAGATATACCATATTTTTCAGCATATAAGCCAAATTGGCTAATTTTCCCATTTTTATTTTCTTCATTCATAGATAAGTTGACTTGGATTATAAGATGAAGCTAGATCAACTTTGATAGTTAGCCAAACCTTCAACCATTCAGAACACTGTGTCAAATTCTTTATAACGCTGTCACATCACATCACTGTCTATGGTATTTCCTGACTCAAGAATATTAATTATTTGTTTTTGCATATCATTGAACTACTTTGTGGGGCAATCTTTCAGATAAATTGGGTGTTGAAATGGTTTTTCATCATGTTTGTTTGTAGTTGTAGAGAAATGTTTGAAGCAAACTGCAAACATCATAATCAGTTCTAGTATCGAAAGACCAGTGTCTATTTTTAGTCACTGCATGACATCAATGATCTCGTGTGTTTTGTGCTGTGTTGAATTTCCTACTTTTAAAAAGCTAAATGTGTCAGTTATATGCATCTTTGACACTTTTATTTGATTTTGAAATATCACAACACATTCAAATTAAGAAATTCAGCTCTCAATTTCATATTTGATAGTGTGAGCTGATATTCAGCTCTTGTTTCAAATTATTTGACATTTGGAGTTAGGAAGCCAACATGGAAGTCAATATGCTCAGCTGTTCTCTGATTGTATAATATGGCACACACTTCTGGGGAAACCATCATGGTGAATGCTGTACACTGGCGAAAGAAAGATAGGGAAAAATGTAAAGAAGACAATCATCAGTTGTGATTTGTTTGGCCTTAGTGTCAGCTGTACAGTATCAAGTCCATGACATGCAGCATGTAGGGTTAGCACCTATTCCTCCAACTTATCCGCAGTGTTAGTCCACCCAACTTTTGCAGCTGTGATTTGTTTTCTTGGTTTTCTTCATGGTCCATAAAGTATCTTTTTCACTTTATGCCAGTCCCTAACACATTTCTCAATGGCACCATGTTTTCTCTGCGCAGCTATATTATTGCCATTTTTTTCGGCAAACTTCCAGTTTAAAAGCTGCTGTGGACAACTTGTGTGACTTTACAGGAGGCATTTTTAGATAAATTAGAGGGTTTTCTGGGAGTATTCGTGCATATAATTAGAATTAAAAAGGATAGATGGCATGTAATTGGTGAGCGTGGGCTCGTTATTGATCGGATGATTTTACATGCTTTATTGAGTGCAGTTTGTGCATTAATGGTAAATTACTCCTCAATTGGCAAACATTGTTCCTGTCAATTTCTGTAGTTTGTTTCAAGTGAACAATTTTACAGTTTATTTCAGAAAATAAGACACTTTTCCATTTTTTCATTAAAGCAATTTCAATGACTCTATCTGTGGATAAGTTTATTTGCAGCATAAATTGAAGCTGGAGCAGGTGCAAAATATTGACTTATCGAATGAAAAATATGGTATTTTGAAAATCAAAAACTGGTGATAAACAAAGGTATACATCCATCACACAATTGGTCGGTTAATTATCATTAAAAATAGCTAATGAAAAAACAAACATGAAGTAAAATTCCTCTCTCTCTTTTTTTATTGCAGCAACATCTCTCTTCTTTTGGCAAACTAGTAAATTTAGGAAGTATTCCTTATTTGTTTGCTGGAGAAAAATGAAAAGGATTAAATTGAAACTAAATTATTGTTGTGATTTTTTTTTTATTTTATTGTTTTGTTTGTTTATTTCAGAAAACAAAGTGTCGGGAAAGAAGCTGTCTGAGGGATGTCTACATTTTCTAGGTACTTGTGGTTTTATTGTTTTTACCATACAGCAGGTACCGAGTCTCATCTGTCTCTCAAGATACAACATAGTAAGGAATGCAGGACATACTCGGTGAACACAAACTTTTCTCAAATGACGAATCTTAACAAGAAAAAGAAAGTTTTCTGCTTACATATAAATTGCTCTTGCTTGGTACAGAAGAACTGACATATGCATTTTCTTATAAGATACTAGTACACTCTTTGCTTGGGCTGCAATGCAGTCTTGGAGCAGCTCAGTTTGGTGTGCTTACCTGTCATCTCAGTCTTCTCAGCTGGTTTCTTTGGTTTCCTTCCACTTCTGAAAAATAGAGTTATAGTTGGGACTTTCATTAGGTTTTTTGCTGAAGTCTGAGTACACTGGAGACTTCTATGCTGGTCACAGCTACTATTGTCATTCTTTTCCTCGTCCCTATCTGACTTGTGTTTTGGATAGGGACATGATAACGACTTTTTTTTTGCTTAAAATTGGAGTATGAATTCATATTTGTCAGTGAAGAGCAACAAATCTTTTCTGTTATTTTTAGAACTAGTAAAACTATTTTAACAACTAATAGTTTAATATACTATGTGGATCCATCTTCTGTCTATCTGTCTTCCTCTCTCCTTCCCTCTTTCTCTCTCTCATATATGTAACCTTTTTAAAAAATGTCTCTGACATTTGCAACCCATCTGACTGATAATAACTAATGCATTTTGGAGTAGCGGTGATGTCAGTAGGTTAGTAAGTGCATGCATACTATTTGAATACTGGAATTTTGATAAACCCCTTGTAGGATTGGGGATAATAAGGAAGTTTTTTCTTCAAAGAATGAAAAGTACTTGATCAGATTTGTTTCAGAGATTTGTGGTACTTAGGGAAGAAGTTGAATGCCTTCATTCCTTTACCAGTTTGTGATTAAATGAGTGGTATTGCATGTGGCACCATCTTTATGAAGAATATAGACATTGGACTTTGTTTGTACAGCAGTCTATCTGGCATAATTGTGACATTCTTCTACACACCAATTCCATCTTTCCATCATGCTAGATTGTAGCCCATATTATAAGACTCCCACCTTTGTACTTGCCCATGGACTGAAAACATTGGGTTTGAAGGTATTCACTGTCTTTTCCAAACCCAGGGACATGAATTTCTGAAACCTGGACTCATTGGAGAAGAATACATGCTGTCAATACTTAAGGATTTTACTATAATGTTCTCTGACCAGATTTTTCAAAAGTTTTTTTATTTCTTTTGAACAGAAAATTTTTTTTGTTTCTGTTTCACATATAAAGCACCTGATGTGGCCAAGTTGTTGGAGATGATGATGGACTGTTCTTTGGTTCATTTCTGTTGCATGGGCAATATCAACAAGAAAATCTTAACAGTGAGTGCAGATATGTCCTTATGGTGTCGCTGTTGAAGTTTGTACAGCTTAGTGACATTTGTCTACCCCTCCTGTGTGCAATACGAAGGAGTTGGGTAGCCCGCTGCTCTCGCTAGGTTGAGGAACAATCACACAATACACAGGTCAAAATAAGGCCTCACTTGTAAACAGCTGTGGCGACCGGTCGTGGAACTGACCCAGCTCGCAATCTAACACATGCAACCTAACACACTCCTAAACACCGCACAACACCAAGAAAGAAAAAAAAAGTGATATTGGACTCAAAACCACAAGAAACATCAAGATCTTTGGTCGCATCCTAGCAGCTTATGATACTACTTTGGGAAAGAGAATTATTGTGGAAGCCACCTGTTTTTGGCCTAATGGCAAACGCATACGTTAGCACATCTGAAATATGTAAATATTGGAAGGATACATTCGCTTATGAGGTTTCAACTTAATATGGCAGGGCACTGCTTATCTTAAAATATGGCTTTGGAGAGCTAATTTAATTTTAAAGTCGTTTTAGATTGTTGACCTTGAAACAATATTCTTCAGAAGTTTTCATTTACTTGAAACATGAATTCAGATCTATAACACTGTCAGGAAAACAAATGTACTCTGTCTGGTTTAATGTTACAGTGGGACTGACAGAGCACTAGTAGACAGGTATTTGTTTGGATAGCTATGTAATGGGGTGGTCATGCATTGTTGCCTTTCACTTGGGTTTGATAGTTATGTGCTAAAATTTCCTGCCTTGTATTTGTAATATATACTCCTTATAAACATATGAAAAACAAAAAAGATGAGATAACTAGTAAACAAGTTTGAGTAAAGGATTTATTTACAAAGTTATCTGCCATTTTTATTAGTTAAACAGCAGCATTTGTTACCATCACTCACATTTCTGTTATTCATATCAAGGTCTATCGGATGCTTAAATTTTAATTAACTGAATACCTTACAAAATTTATCGGTAGTTGATCTGTATACTGTTTTATTATTTATGTAGACTGATCTGTTTAACTCAAAACCATCTCATAATCACATTAGGTTTTATCTAGTTTCCTCAGGATATTAAAACGTGCTATAATTTTGTGTTATCAAAAAAGCATTGTGTTGTTATTTTCTGTATCACTACAAAACTAGCTGTTTTAGGGACAGAATCTCTCTTTTCTTTTTTTTTAAATTAACTGAAGTACAACCATGTCAGTCAGCAGTGCTTGGGGGAAAATCACAAGATGATAAACACATTAGCAGATATAAAAATGTAGCCTTCAGCTTATTCATTTGTTCTTGATCCGAATTGTTTGCTCATCAATAATTTGTCAATTTAATTCAAGAAAGAAAGCAGACAAAACTTTGACTACCTATTTCTAATTTTATACAAATAGTTTTACAAAAAATGTTTAACTCTTAAAATAATTTATCTGCAAACAAGGGTAGGCTGGCTCTCTTTTCATATACAAGGAAGCAGGAAATTGTATGGATGGCATCTTTCAAACTCTATACCTGGTGATGTATTGCTGTGTGAGCTGTTTCACTCTCTTGTCATCAACCATAGATACTGCTTGTTATGTTGCAAGTCTGTAGGAAATGAAATGACACAATAATACTTGCTTCTATATAAAATTAAAAAAAAAATATCCAACTATTCTATTATATTTTCTCAACAACAATTTAATTATGATAAATTACCAGGAAATGAAATAGGATAACATGGAAAATTGGGTTTTTGCCTGAAGATTTATTGTCAAGAACCACTATTACCATATTTTGTTTTGCTTTTCTAGCATTTAAAGCAAGGACTTTATAAAACTATATACTGCACCTGTCTGAAAATAATTTCAATTTTGATTGAGGATGCTGCTGTGTTACATCTATAACTCACCTGATCCTATTTTCAGTTCCATTCTTTGTGTTTCAAATACTGATGTTAGAGTTACAGAGAAAACACTAGCTTCCCATATCATTGAGATCTTGTGGGTAATGGTTTTACTTTAATCTTGCCTATTCGGTATTATTTTTTTTTAAAAAAACAACAACTTTATTTCTTAGAATAAGTATTTACATGTTTTTACGAAAAAAAAACGCATAGATATGAGGGTAGAACAGAAGATAGGATAGCTCCTGTGGGATATGTGAGAAAAGAGTAGCAATTGAACATATATTATCAAATTGTAAGATAGTACTAATGTAGGGAAAGGACAGATGGTGGCATGATAAAATTTTTGATGTGCTGGCGAAGAAAATAGAAAAAGTAAAAATAGGTAAGCCATTTAAGCAGGAATTTAGCTTCATTTATAAAATTTCTAAAAAAAAATGGATAGTACCCAGGGAAGCTAAAGGAATACAGGAAACTGGTGTCCTAACATCAGTCAATGACTGGGAACTTCCTGCCAAATTTGGGATGGGAATTGGTGTTCCCACAAGACTTAGCTATAACATACTTGTGATTTGATGTCATCGTTTGGTTAAAGATGCAGCAGGTTTTGTTAACCTAGTCAAATAGTCCAATAAAAAAAGGAAAAGAAAAGGTAAATGAAAAGGAAAAAGCATGAAGACTTGTGCCATGAAATCAAGGTGGAAATGTTTTTTTTCCCCAATAGAATAGGTGCCAGAGGATTGCTAGGAAGATTGGCAAGGAAAACACTAAAAACCACTGGTTTTTCATCTATACAGTGCAAAGCAGGATCAGAATTCCTGAGTGAAAGGACATCATGGTGGCTATGGCTTAGAAGCTCATACATGAAGTGGAGAGCAGCACCTAGCTGTGATGATGGACAGGTAAGGGGCATCACTCCTGCTTGGCCCACTATTCCAAGGGTCCTGTGAATGGTAGGCAGACCAAAACATTTTGAAAGATAGCACACAGCTATTGAGCTACAGCAACCAAATTTGACATTTATTTTAGAGGTTCTTTTGTTAATACCCATATTACACACAACAAGCTTTATGATGTTTACATTTGTATTTACTAGTTTGAAAAGGAAGTAGGATACTTCTCCTAGGCTAGGTGTCTATTTGGATCTTTAGAGCCTGCATGCACTGCTCTTCATATTTAACTTGAATTTATTGCTAAGTTGTTAATACAGAATGGATACCCCTACTCTGTAATTCAGCCATGTACCCAAAGAAAGCTGTATATTTAGTCATACCTTACTTTGATCATATGGTTCAACACAACCTATCAAAGATATTTCATACCTTACAGGCATGGTTAAAAGTTTTGCATTAACCCTTGGATTTTTTAATTTTGCTTAATAAAGTCAAAGTAAACCCCAAATCCACTAAATTTCTATAATAATATAACACATTGAAATGCATACTGTTTTGTGGTTGTCTATATGATTACTGGAAAAATGTGACATTTTGAAATGTAACATGTAAACATGATTTTTAAAAAGACCTTATAAATCTTGACAATTTTGACTCAATTAGAAGCATTCAAAAGCATACATTTACATGTATGGTATCTAGTTAAGAACATGATTTGTTGTTATTTTTAGGGTGGTGCAAAACTTTTGACCGTGGCTATAAAGTATTGTTATTTCTGTATAGTTTTGGCTATCATGCATCTATGGCTGGCTTAAAGCAGTATTGACAACCACCCATTCCAAAGTGAGATTATTTCCTCCTCAGAATGTTACATTAAGAATTTAAATGTGTATATAATTTTTAATTGCCAGTGCAAGGTTTTGTTTGTTTATTATTTTTAAATTTTACATTAGAAGCATGTGTACGCATTGCAAAACTTTTAAACTGCTGCTGAACTTATTCAGATTCAATAGAAATCAAACACACTGCAGGAATCTCTTGTTTCGGCTGCTGCAGGACCACACATTTTCAAATTAAATCAAAGTCTGTTACTCCATAATGAGTTTCCCCTGTATTTTGTACACTTTTCAAGCACTGTGATGCAGGTTTGATTTACTGTAATATACAGTTGATATCTGAACTGCCAGTAAAAGCATACACTATATTAAAATGTGAATTGGAAATCATTGTCTCATTGTTCCAGAAGTTTAAGATACAAATTTTTCATGACAGAAATTAAAAAGAGACAGCATGTATTTTCAGTGGGTGATAAGCCCTATAATGCACATATTGCATACACTTTAAAAATGTGATTTACACAAGAGGTTGCAATTTCTGTTTATAGAGATCTGTCTCTCATTTGAGAATCATTGACATTTGTGAGATTTTTAAACTGCAATGGTTGGAACTATAGTAAAATTACTGCTAAAAATTTTGTTATCACCAATTACTTCAAATATATTGTGACTGTTGTTGTTTTTGAACTCAAACACTTTTGAATGTATAGCGTACACTGCACAGCTAAATGTCAGCATGAAGACAGTTTTTTTTTTTTAGGTTCAAAGAAATTTTATTTAAATTTCGATACTATAGTAACAAAAATTGATAATTTTTTTAAAATGAAAACTTATGGTCTTAAAGGATTTTAGCCAAAATTAGTTTACATTGAGACTGGGAGCCGGCCACCCAACCCTACTCTCTGGAGGGAGGGGGTGGTAGGATTGTCCCAATGCTCTGACCAGTAGAAAGGTGTTTTCTCACCCAGAAATTTGGAGTCGAAAGAATTTAGTTACACAAAAGCGTATATTTATCTTATTTACTTGTAGCTCCTTTCCGTACCTGAAAATATAAGCCCCGTCGACGTAGCGCTCACGAGAAGTTACTTATTTTAAAATCGTCCATTAGTGAGGGTGGCTGGAGGCCGATCTTCCGCACGTGTGGTCGGTCATCAGGGGGGACAGCGAGTTCACTTCACTTCAGCAGTTGGCAAAGCGAGTAGCTAAACGGAACGGTGGACCACTACACCAGGCATCATCACCAACAACCCTAGAAAAACTGTAGATAGAAGCCATAAAAGAAAGACAGTTCTTAGCTCATATACTTGTAGGTTTTATGTATATGATATCAACTTACCTTGCATTGGTGCCATTTGTTCAATATGTTTATAACTTTTCTTTATTATTCAGAAACCAATTCAGAAATATTTTGTCACATTTTCATTGAAATCTTCCTCCCAAAAAAGCATGAAATTGCATTTTAAAATGACTAAAAAGAATAGACTAACTGTAGAAACTTAACAAAAGTACATATTTTATTTATTAGTATATATCAGGTGATGCAAAATTTTGTTCATGGCTTTGAATTTTAAACATTTGTTTTACTAATACAGATACAAATGATTTCTGCTTCCATTCAAGGACAGAATTCCCATTTTTTTTAATATTGTATGCAGCACAGGTAAATTATCACTTACCTTGGTAAAACCATCGGATAGATATGCTACATTTCTGTTGGAAAAGGAAAAAAAATATTGCCTGGAACGGGCCAGGGTTTTGACTAGATTTTTTACTGACCTCAAGATACTAATGATATCACAAATCATCTTTGAAAGAACAAGTCTCTTCTGTTCTATTTTGTTGTTTCCTAAAATAAAAACTTGTAATATGATGAAAAAAAGGCTGTATATCCATGTAATTTATTGTTATGGCAAACCTCAGGGTACTACATATTTTGATTCATTTTGGGGTCAGCTTGGATTTTGCTGCTGGTTTTTCTGAGGTCGTGTTTAGTTGAAGTCAGGGTATGTCTGAAATATTCTAGGTTTGTGTTCCTGTGCTTTAAATCTCTATTATTATTATTATTATTATTATTATTATTATTATATTATTATTATTATTATTATTATTATTATTATTATCTAAATGGGTTAGAATGTGTTCATTCGATTTAAGTGAGTATATCCACATTCCTGAGCAGTTGTATTGATACAAGGTAACAATCACAAAAGAGTAGATTTTTAATTATTTCACGGTACATTCATCTACAAGCAAGATGCATGTATAGAGAGGTGGGAGTAAATCATAGACAGTAAGACTAACTGTATTGGACCTTTAAATAGTTTTTAAGAAACCCTCCCCCCCAAAAAAAAACACGCTTGATTTTCACTGCATAATTATATCCTTGAATTTTTTTCAACATCTCTAAAATTCCTTTTCAAATATTTCCACCGCCAATTCTCATCAACAGGTTTTGTTTTGTTCTTTTGATTTTTCACCTGACTGTACTCAAATGATCAGTAGCATGTATACTTAGAGGGTGTTCCTGCAGGTGCTCACAGGCAATTTATTTAATATTTTCATATTTTTCATGTCTGTAAGAACTTTCCTAAAGAGCTGAGGCTGAAATCCTGATCTTGATCTACTAGTCAACGTCTTCTCTCTACCTGAGAAATTGTTGGCTGCTTGTGATGGTTATAAAGAGATGATTATGTGGAATTTATTTAATATTGTTTTCTAAAAAAAAAAAATGGATGAATAAGTACTTAAAGCAAATGTCTAAAGCTATTAACTGATGGTTAAATTTAAAAAGCTAAAAAAAATTGCTGCTATTTCTTTTTGGGCATGTGTATTTAATATCAAAGATGCAGGTGCTATACATGAAGTTAAATTTAATAGGGTATTAGTCTATTTTACTGCTTTCCTAGGTCAGATGTATTAGGGGGATGTAATGAATGTTATGCAGACTATCAATAGGCATGTGCTTCTGTTCAACTGGAAGGCGGGAACAATACTTTAATGTTATAGATGGCCTAGTCTACCCAGAAACTGCCATGTAAGTTAGAGGGGCAATCCATAGGTGACACAAATACTGCCCGTTCAGACTGAAAAGTGCCATTACACTTCTGAGATGCCACCATTTTTGTTGTAGCACATGGAAGAAGAAACAGCTGACATCACCACTATACAATCTGTCTGGGCTTTATTCTTGTTGCAGGTCTGTGTTTATAACAAAAATTGTGTGTGCTTGGATTGATTTTCTTTGTCTTATGGTGGGAGTCTCTGACTATTTGAAATATCCCAAAACAAATAATTACTTTAATCTCTTTCTATTAATTATTGGAATAATTGTGATTGTTTGCTTTGTTTTTTTGTTTTTTTTTTAAGTCTGCTGTACCAGTAATGTGTCATTGAGCACATTGCAGTCATTTGATTCACTAAATTTTTTCTCGGTATAAGCTTGAGAACAGGTGTGCATTTTATGTAAAAACAAGATGACAAAAATACCTTTCTTTATAATTTTACTGATAATGTAATGCTTGCTGTCCCTTCCCCTTCCAATTATTTTAGACCTTTGTGTACCATGTAGATGTATTTGAACTCAAATCTGTATTACTCAGCACAGGGTTAGCTACAGGGGCAAGTGCCATGTAGTCTAGCCTTCCCATTAATATAACCTTTTGTAATGATAATTTCATCACTTCAATCCCACACATCTTGCATTACAGTGTGTCGACTAAATGTGCAGCCAGCTTAGCACAAGTGCTTCTAGGTGGTATAAAGTAAAAACTTATGGCACATGAAGGGTTAACAAAATGAAATACCAAGTTATTGATTTTTGTTAGGCTGAATAGTGTAGATACAGTTTGTGGTTGAACAAAAGTTTACTTCACACACGAGTGAATACTGCCTATATTAAAAATACCATCACAAAATCAAAAAATTGTTTAAATGCTTAATAATGCCTTTCATTTACCTGGTACCTTTTTAACTCATTGAGGAATATGTTTAAACCTTCTGATGGGGTATATATGTATATTATGTTGGGTGGGTAGTGATTCTGATGGAAACTTATATTATGAGATTACTCAGTCAGGGTCAGTATTCACTCTTCATGTGTGCTCAAAGGGTTAAAATTAGCTTCTCTGAAGCTATCTTGTTGCTGTTTCTTTTGTTTCTGATTCAATTGTCATCTTATATTTTTTAGACAAAGTTCCAAATATCAACTTACAAGAAAGGGAATCAGTATTATCAGCAGTGTACAACTTGATGAATCCAGACTCTGTGTGCGTGTGTGAAAATGAACTAAAAAATATTGCATCACTAGCCGATCGAGAGAAATACTTGGCTGCAGTGCACGTTGCCCAGTCAAAAGATTCCACCTGTCTGCAGCTTGTGGAATCTCGTGCAACCTCTCCTTGCCAGGCCATTCTGACTGCCTCTCCATCCACATCATCTGTATCATCCCCAATGATTAGACACAAAGATTCCTGCAGTAGCCAGTCACAGCTAAGTGCAGAGGACATTACAATGAGTTTACATCAGAGCCAGACATCGATACAAGACAAGGAGGCTGTGCCACATACTCGGTAGTTACACTTGGTTTTGTGCCACCTGTCAATAGTGTGTAACAGTGCTACAAACTACTGCACAACTAGAGATGCCTTGGTTTGAATCTCCAGTTCCATTGTTTTTTTTTCAGCCAAATTTCTTTTCTTCAATCATTTTCCATGGGAAGTTCTGCAATCAAAAATTTAAATTTCAAATCAGAATAAAATATTTATTACAAGTGAAAAAAAAAAAGTATAGTAACTTCTAATTTGTTGAACTCATGGATTATATATAATACCTGTTAATGGATAAGTTGAACTCATGGATTATATATAATACCTGTTAATGGATAAACAGGAAAGTACACAACGATATTAAAAAAACACAAAAAAAACTAGTATAATAATTGTTTTGTGCTGTAACTAATGTATCCAAATGTTTTTTTGACTGAGATCGAGTGCATGCAGCATCCTGTCTCATTTTATCCTTGGCAAGCCAAAGTTATTATTTTAAAGAAAAAAAAAATCTTTGGGCACATCAACATTGTTTAAACAGGAATAGATGGAAATGCCAGTAGCAGCTCTGCTTTGCTGCTTCTGACTACTATTTTTTTTTTGTACACATCTAGGTCCACTTCAAGAACATCCATCACAACTGAGGAATCATATTTGACAACTGTATCATCCAAGGTAGGAATTTTTGTTATTAAATAGTGAAATAATAATAATAATAGAAGAATTTCAACAAAAAAAAACGTCAAATATTACACATGCTGAGTAGCTACATTTAGATTTTTGGTCCAGATGTAAAAAAAAAAAAATAAATTCTGTCCTCAAAACTATGTTTAGATTTTCTTTAAAAAAAGGAGCGGAACATAACTTAATATTTTCATTCAGGGTGCATTTTTTTCTAACTGTTGGGATTTTTAATTTGTATGTCTAAGCCAAACTTAGAAATCTTCTCATCTAAGTTGAAGATGGAAGGGGACGCACTAGTGTCAAATTGGAGAACTCGTTGCATCCTACAATGTAGAAAGACTGTCAATGTAAATCTGGTCTCATACCCTAGAACTACTGGTTCCCAATCTTGGTGCACAACCAAAATCAGGGGTTGCTAGATTTGGGGGGGGGTCGGTCCTTTATTAGGGTCGCAAAGAGTCATCAGAAGGATATTTTATTTTTTTTTTTTGCTTTTTTAATGCAGAAAGTTGCTTGAAAGCCGAAGGAAGGCGACTCTGCCTATTTTCTTTTCTCTTTCTCTCCTTATCCCAGCATATGAGTACAGAATTAAAATTTATGATACATTTTTGCCATGAGCCCTGTTTACACAGAATTTCCAAACAAAATTGATTCTTTTGCTCTCTCTCCATTCATGGGTATAAAAGACAGTACTAGCGAGTTTCCTTGAATCCACAAAAGGGGCAGAGTTACTGAATTTTGAAGGATTTCTACTGTCTTTTGTATTTTTCTTGTTTCAGTTATCTTTTTCTCGCATGTGTTCATTGAATATTTTGGTTGTTTGTGATTAGGTGAGCATCGTCAGTGGTTTGTTGTGCATCTGCGTGTTTCAAGACATTGACCAAAAACCTTTTGAACCTGAATTTACATCAGATTTATCTTGATTTCAAATAATTAAAAAATAAAAATAGATAAATAATAATCAGATAAACATAATTACATATATATGTATGCACATTTATATTTATATACATGTTTAAATTATATCGTAAGCCTGAGGGTCAGTGGGTCCTGTTGGTGTGCACTAGAAAGTCAGTAGTGTTAATAAAAAGGAATTTATTTTGCCTGTCATGTTTACTTGGAATATTTGCTTAATACCATTTATTAATATTGTTATATTTATTTTCGTTTAGGATAAAAATAACTGTTATGTGTTCTACTATAAAATGGTTATGTAGGAGAAAATATAAAATATAGTCTGATCAACTTCCTATTAGAACTAGCCCCATATTTTGAAAGTGTTTTGCTGCATAGTTAGTTTTCAGATGTGCAGGGGGTTCTGGGGGATCTGCAGATGTCATGTGACATGTTTTGTGGCATGTGTTGGCTTAAACCCACATCATGATTGACTTGTAACTTTTCTTGTGTTATCTAAACTAGTATATCCACTGGCACAGGTGGGTTAGTTCTAACTCTGAGATGGAAGGAAAACTCAAATGAATTATCATTATTTATATATACAGGTGCATCTCAAAAAATTAGAATTTTTTGTCATTTGTTTCAGAAAGTGAAAGTTGTGTATATTCTAGACTCATTACATGTAAACTAAAATGGTTCAAGCATTTTTTAATTTTAATTTTGATAATTACGGCCTACAGCTAAAAAAAAATAGAAAAAATGTATCTCAACATATTAGAATATTCCATTTCGAGTTTGAGTAAATCACTATTTATACAGTATAAATACCATGAATCTCTCAATCTGGTTCAGTACATATAACCACAGTCATGGGGAAGACTGCTGACTTGACAGTTGTCCAGAAGACACTCAGTGACACCCTCCACAGGGAGGGTAAGCCACAGAAGGTCATTGCTGAAAGGGCTGGCTGTTCGCAGAGTGCTGTATCAAAGCATATTCATGGAAAGTTGACTGGAAGGGAAAAGTGGTAGGAAAAGGTGCACAAGCAAGAGGGGTGACTGCAGCCTTGAGAGGATTGTCAAGCATAGCTGATTCAGCAACTTTAGGGAGCTTCACAAGGAGTGGACTGAGGCTGGAGTCAGTGCATCAAGAGCCACCACGCACAGACGTGTCCAGGAAATGAGCTACAAGCGTCGCATTCCTAGTGTCAAGCCACTCCTGAACCAGAGACAACGTCAGAAGCATCTTACCTGGGCTAAGGAGAAAAAGAACTGGACCGTTGCTCAGTGGTCCAAAGTCCTCTTTTCAGATGAAAGTAAATATTGCATTTCATTTGGAAATCAAGGTCCCACAGTCTGGAGGAAGAGTGGAGAGGCACAGAATCCAAGTTGCTTGAAGTCCAGTGTGAAGTTTCCACAGTCACTGATGATTTTGGGTGCTATGTTATCTGCTGGTGTTGGTCCACTGTGTTTTATTAAGTCCAAAGTCAACACAGCCATCTATCAGGAGATTTTAGAGCACTTCATGCTTCCATCTGCTGACAAGCTTTATGGAGATGCTGATTTCCTTTTCCAGCAGGGCTTGGCACCTACCCACAGTGCCAAAACCACTAGTAACTGGTTTGCCGACCATGGTATTACTGTGCTTGATTGGCCAGCCAACTCACCTGACTTGAACCCATAGAGAATCTATGGGGTATTGTCAAGAGGAAGATGAGAGACACCAGATCCAACAATACAGACAAGCTGAAGGCCGCTATCAAAGCAACCTGGGCTTCCATAACACCTCAGCAGTGCCACAGGCTGATCGCCTCCATGCCATGCCGCATTGATGCCGTGATTTGTGCAAAAGGAGCCCCGACCAAGTATTGAGTGCATAAATGAACATACTTTTCAGAAGTTTGAAATTTCTATATCATAAATCATTTTTTTTTTAATTGATCTTATAAAATATTCTAATATTTCGAGATAGTGGATTTTTGATTTCCATGAGCTGGGGGCCGTAATCATCAAAATTAAAACAAAAAAGGCTTGAAATATTTCACTTTATGTGTAATGAATCTTGAATATATGAAAGTTTCACTGTTTGAATAAAATTACGGAAAAAAAAATGAACTCTTCCACGATATTCTAATTTTTTGAGATGCACCTGTATATGATCATTCTTGTTCTAAAGATATTTAACCTATCCTGGAGAGCATATCCTCAAATTTTTTTTTTTTTTTCAAAAAGGAGTGAGTTAGATTCTTCCCCAAGTGTCAACAACCTACATCTTTTGATCTATCAAGACGATTTTTTTTTTTTTTTTTTAATGTCGTCATGCGAGTGACGTGATCTCTTTCAAGCTGACTCACCCAAGAATCTGAGAGGCAGGGGACCTTGCCATGACAAAAATTTGTACACAGATGTCATCAGACACCATCAAAGTTCTCCACTAAAAAATCTTTTTTTTTATTGCTTTTTTTTGGTTATTTTGAATGGTTTTACCACTCGTAAAATAAGTCATGCGTGTTGCAGTAGTCACACACAAACAAAATAATTCCAGGTTATTAGCATCTCCCCTCTCATTACGGCTTGACATTGTCTTTTATTTCAAGAGAGTTTGTATTTTATAGTTTGATGAATCTCAGTAAAATTTTTTTTTTTTTTAATAAAATTTCTTACCATTCCAGTTGCCTTGTGTTAAACCAACAAGAACCCAATTCTCATTACTGTAATATCTGATATCAGATTTTAAATTTAATTGAAAATATTCCAGGAACCGTTGCTGTTTCAAATGTTGAGTTGTGACCATCGTCGAGACATCCATTGTGTTAAATTACATAAGCAGAGTGATGAAGAATTTAAGCTGACTGTGGCAACCACAGATCAGGGTCATGTTCTTGTGGAGACTGTTGATGAAGATGGTCTCTTAAAGAAAAATGACAGGTGAGGCTTTGCCATTTTAAAATTTAAAAAAAAAAATTTTTGTGAAAATTTATCAAATACATTCATAGAACATCCCTTATTGGATAATTGATTTTTAGTGGTAGATGACATCTGTAGCAGACATACAGCGGTTGGTAACCATGCTTGATTAAAAACATTGACTGCCAAGGTTTATTTACTGGAATTGTTTGGGAAATGAGAGAATTCTTTATCTATAACTGCCTGTTGATGCTCATTAAAGATTAAAGTAGGGTAAATAATTAAAACATGAAATTGTTTTTAAAAGTACTATATAATTCAGACATTGCATATTTTTTTTTTGGTGTAGTTGAAGTTTAGTTTTTGAATTCAGATATGAAGTTAAGGGATTAAAAAACAAAACAAATTTTAACTTTTCTGAAAAATAAAATGTAGTGTAGAGTGCAGGTGGAAACTAACTTTAATCAAGAAAGACATTTGTTGTAAATGTTCATCAACTGGAAAACTAGAGAGAATTTCTAGAAACAATTATGGCTTATTGTCAAATTCTAAATTGAAAGTACACAATACTTCATATAACCTTGTAGTAGTTGGTAATGTACTATGTACATGTCAGAGTTTGGCCTTGCAAGTGTTAAAGTTTTACTATCAAATAGGCAATGTGTTAAATATATCACTTAAGGAGGGATCAGATGTGTCTGGCTTTCAAAGAGGTTTTATTGTTGAAGCAGGACTGGCAGGGAGCTACCATAGTGAAGACAGTGAGCAGAATATAAAAGACTACAGTGTCCCTGAGTCTAATGGAGGACAAAGCAACAAGCTTTTCAAAAAGGTGAAATTGTGGATGGAAGAAATTGCTACAGAAAATGGATAGGCAACAAACAATTAGGATTGTGCACAGACACTCATTGCTTGTTTAACTTTTCATGAATAATGATCCCAGGATGTCCATTCTCAAAAGAATAGTGCATAAGAGATCAACATGACATGAAATTTGGTAGTCATCGCCTCGTTGGCAAATTGTCTCTGGTACAAAATCCATTGGAGTTAGTCTGTAGACCAGTTAAAATTATGTGGTCAGAATAAATGGTCTAATGTTTTGTATGGATGGATGAAGGTTGGTGACAAACTCACAGAGTTATGAGTTCTTGTATTGTTTCTACTGTGCAAACTGCTAGGCAATAGTAATGATTTGGGAAATATATGGGTCCCATGATACTCCTGAAGACCAAGCACATCCCCTAAATTCCATTTGTATCCCCGAAAGGAAATAAGTTCTTTCAAGATGACGAGCCACCATACATCATACTTGTTATACTCGTAGTTTGTTAATACCAAAATTATATGTTTTTAAAAACCTTGGAAGCATGTATTTATGCAATTACTCTGTCAGGATTCTCCATCACCATACAGGCATACTTAAAGGAGTTAAAGTTTTTAGTATAAGCAGCATCATAGCTTATGTAAAGAAATTCAGTAAACTTTCTGTGCATCATAGTTGTGCAGAATGATGCTGTATATTACATCCATATAGGCTTTGATGTTACTGGTAGATGTACCTGATGAGATTGTGTACTGCCATGATTACTGCTAACATTGCTTTGCCATTCATGCAATTTGTGGGACTGAGCACTTCTGGTTTTGGCAGGAAATGGAAAATTTCTACTAGAACTCTTTTTTGTTTAGCAGTGGATAGCAAGAACGAATCATGCTGTGAGACATTTGTCAGACCAATTAAGTCTTCAGGGGGGGGGACCCAACCTGTGCCTTCTACTACCACAACTGGCTAGTACCTATACTCTTAACCATCTGCTACACTATATTTATTTTATGTTTAATAATTTGTGATTAGTAATGTTAACATTGAAACCGGAAAAAAAAAAAAAAAATAGTAATGGTGAATGTTAAAACTATGCAGACTGAATATTAGAGGGCATATGTTGTGTGTTAAATTGTTAGAAACATTCTTGAAGATTATGTTTTGTAGGTTAGTTAACCATATGTAATGTTCTAGCTAATACTCTCAGCTTTTGATTATTGTTTTGAATAGTTTTAAAGTTTTGTATTTAAGTTTTAAAAGCAAATTCTTTATTATTACTTTATTTTCTTTTTTTTTGGTTTTTTATTATTATTGTTTGCAGGATTTTAGAAATAAATGGCTCATACATTTGTAATGAAACAGATTTTAGGCAGTCATTGAAAGGTGTGGATACACTGAATATAGTTCTAGTAAGAAGTGCATTACTGATTGCTGATGAAGGTGAAAAAGGGTAAGTATATTTTAAGAAGATAATAAACAGAAATTATAAGGGTGGGCCTTAAATGAAACTTTGATGGATATGAATACAGCAGTTTTAATTCAGCCAGATTTCATTTTAATGCTTCTAGCAGTTATGTTAATATTAGAAAGTCTTGTTAGTTTTCCTTTTTTCTCAGTAATTAGAGATCAAAATAAAAGTTTTGGTATAAAGAGTTTCATCTGCTGATCATTTGTCTATCCATCTGCCTGTATTGTTTATGCTAAAAAGGTAGTTTAGGAAGCTAAAATCTAATGTTAATGTGACTTCTATTCATTAGTTTAATTTTTGAAATATAATTAATCACTTCTTGCTTTAAGCCAAGTTTCCACTATTTTTGTTTCGTATTTGAAGACATTTGAGAGATTACTGATAATTTATTTTCGCCTGTGAAGAGTTCAGCCTAACCGTTAACATCAAAAATACTGAGGTCTGTTTTAACTGAAGCTCAGCATTTCTCTTGTCATATTAATTGTTACCATCATTGGAATGCCATTCAATTTTGGGCTTGATTTCTGCTATTTGGGCAATACTTTGACATAAAATGCATTGGTTAACATTGTAATTATACTCAGGCTAGATAAAACACGTTTATTTTTGGACAGCTCAAGCATTGGCTTTGATCTAAACAGAGAGAACTCAAAGCAAAGATTACCTGACTATTGTTCTTATATCACTGTTATATGATTCAGATACATGGATGTTTTATTCCAGACAACACATCAAATGCTTGACTAATTTTATTTTGGATGGCTTCACTCAGTCACCAGTATCAGATGGCAAAATAAAATATCAAGGTGTGATATCTCTTGCATGGAAGCATTACTTTTGTGGGACTTGCTGGGCTGGGCATGTTTTAAGGATATTAGACTGTTGGATACTGAAATTTTCATTCTACAGCCAGCTTTCCTTGGTTATCATTGACATGGTGGGAAGCTCAGATGGTTACGAGGTCATGGTAAAAGCAAACCTTAAAGTTTGTCACACATTGGCTTCCATTTGCACAAAAGGACATACAGCTAATATAATTGTTGAACCAACAGAACAGATCATCACCATTAGTCATTTTTAGAGATTTCCTTATTACTAGTTAAAATACTGCATAATTTGAATTTGTTGAAAGTTTGTTTTGTTTTTCATTGTTTTACACGAGGAAATGATAAGCTGACATTAACCCTTGGAGTATCATTATTATTTCTACAGCCAGCTGCGAAGGCAATATACTTTATACTATGAAGGATTTGCATTTCAGTTTACTGAAGAGTCACCACATAAAGTATTGGTCATCTACCAGTACACTAATTCCAGATGTAATAGATGTCTATGGTATTGTTTTAATGCCATATAACTACTGTTCTGGAGCTCTTTATCTATTCTACCCAACTGTAGGTTCATGACACATTTTGTCTGTGTTCCAAACTGGTACAACTTTTATTTTTCCAACTGATGCCAGGGGTTTCTGGTTACCTAATTTGTCTAGCATTTTTTCCGTCATTCCATGACTCCTGATAGCTTGCTTGTCGTTTAATTTTTTTTGCGTGAAAAGAAACCTTTTGTTTATTATATTTATTTTTAATTTTAATTTTTTGTTGTAATTACTCAATCAGATCTCTTCTCGCATGACTAAACATTTAAAGTAAATCATTCCTGTCTTCTCTGCTTGTTTCTTCTATGAGTTGTTTCCCTTAAGCACTGGCCCAACATCCATTTCTTGCTACTTTATAACTGGTGGTTGCAGTTGTAAATATTGTCCAACCCTGCAGAACACTTAATGTTTCATCTTTTTCCAGCTGTTTGTTGCACTTAATCTGTCTATAATTTATCTATTTCCCTCTCTCATACTCTTAAGATGGTTTTCTATTGGCATATTCTAGCCTGGATGCTTTGTTGGCAAATTCTGCAGCCTTTTCTACAATGCTGTTTCTTGAATGTCACTCAATGAACCTCATGCTGTTTTAGATTTGTATCAGCAACTAAGCTTCAGGGGGTTGACAATGTCTAGCAGTTTCAGTCCATAATTCACCCTACCCCACCCCCCACACACACAAACCTACACCTGTATAATTTCTTGTATACAGCAGGACTATTCATACTGTCTTTTACCCTATACTAGTTATTTCATCATCTTTTTGATCTTGTATACAGCAGCACCTCCCGGGTCCTTGGGGCTCCCGGTGTCAGGTGGACTGGGCCGCTTGTCGGCTCGACGAACGTCTCTCAATCACGAGGAGGACTCGACAGAGAACAGGCCACTTGTCTTTACAGGATGCAATGCCATTAAAAGAGTCCTGTTCGGAAGTCGAACTCGAACAACAGCAACAGCTGTCTTGATTGTTTTTTTTTTTATATTAAACCTGCTACATCACTGTACATGTATTTAAACTAATAATCTAATTTATCTTATATTTTACTGCACTTTACAAATTATTTGCTAAATGTTTTGATTTTCTTTTCCTTAAAGAAAAGATAAATTACAAAGATAATCAGATTTTTATTGTATACTTTCCAGAATTGAAGAATGGAAGAAAAATGATGTAAATAATCAAGTTAGTGAACTACACAACAAGGTAATTCTTTCTATGTTGGACTAATTTGTAATGCTACTATTTTAGACAAAATATATAAACCAGTACTCGTGTTCTCCTCTTCTGATAATGATTCTAAAATGGAAGTAGGTCACTGTTAATCTTTAACTATACCTGTGAAATTTTATTTATGAGAACTTCATTAGAAGTCATGTGATTCCAGTTGCATGATGCACAAGATTTGCCATTTGGTTCTCATACTGAAAAAGAGAGATTTGGCAAAACTGTTGATTAATTGTATGGTTTAAATGCATTTTATTGCAAAATTATTGCTAATTAAAGAAGAATTTTCATTCTAAAGACAAATACTGCTCATGTTGATTTAGGTATCTTCTATCTTGCTATGGTTATACAATAACTCAAAAGGATTGGGACTTAGCAGCTTATAATCTTATTGTTCCTCATAACTGTTAAAAAATCCAGCCTCAACAATTCTACTGGGAAAAGCTTTCCACAAGTCTACAACACTATATGTACAACATGAATCTGCCAATAATTTATAAAACCTTCCCACATTGCAATGCTATGAGAAGTTATGATTAGGTTTTTGATTATCATGGGTCACTTTCCAAATATTTAGCTATAAACTCAGTGAGGAACATGAAGTAAAATGCTCCAAGAAAAAGAAAATACAAAAATTCTACAGAAATAAATCATGCATTAAACTTAGCAAAATAATTAGCCTTGTATCTGCTTTTAAAGATTGGTAAACCTTTTTACCAACTTCTATTTGTAGGCAATTATGAGTTTTTACTATTGCATTGTGGGAAGATTTTTTGTGAATTATTGGCAGATAGAAACTACATTTGGATTGCATGCATAGCCATTATCATCAAGAAAACAATATGATAAACAAATAATTTAATAGTTCGAGGCTACCTTAGCATGCAAATTTTTCAGAGAGCATTTCTAAATTATAGTGTAACTTTTAATGTTTTCCACAGTGCTATGATTGTATTTCTTTGCCAAATTGCATTTATTTTGAAAAGGATTAAAATAAAACAAAAACTTTTCAAGTAAAAAAAACGAATATGTTTCTTGGAAAATACACTAAATATTCTGGTTCTTAATATTCGCAGAAATGTGTTGTCAAGATTATTTTATTACCTGAAAATTATTTTCATCAATGGATAACAAAGAGTTTACTACTGGTACATAATTCCTTTGCTTTTTATCATGTTAATAATGAAATATTAATTTTATTATACTCTGCCACTGTGATCTGATGACCTGATAATATTTTTAAAAAATTGATTCTCTCTCTCTCTCATTTCTCAAGCTCTCAGATTCAAAATGGAAGTGGAAAAAGCTAAAGGAATTTTTAAAAGATATGAAGGAAAGGGAAGTTGATCCTTTAGAAATTTTTAATAACATTCCAGCTTCTGAGATGGAAGATATAAAAGAAAGATTTATCTTAAAGGTAAATTTTACTTTAAAAAAGAAATTCTAATATGTTAAATGAGGTGGTTCTCTGATGTTTATAGGTAGATAGGTCTCTGTTTTCAAACTGGCCTACCAGGGGATATACGACTTACTGTTTTAAAATGTGTTTTTGGTGAGTTAAGTAGTTTAGTTTAGTGCACTATAAAGTAAAAATGCGCAACATTTCATGCAGATTTCAGAAATCCCCTTTTTATACTTGTAAAGCATAAATGCTAAAACGTATCACAAAAAGTTGCGTTGTCACCTCAAGAAAAATTGTGTAAAACCAGTGAATACATTTTTAAGCTGCTTTTTTTTTTTTTTTTAAGATTTTTTTGGAAAACATTTCAGTTTACTCCCCTGACGTGAAAAGAATTTCCTGACAAAACCTGTATGTCTGGTTTAAATTGTCTCTTTTGGAAGACAGGGTTTTGTCTGTCTCCTTGTATAACAGCTCCAGTAGCTAGGTGGTCGGTACTCAGAGCTTGAAGGAACTCACTCAGCACACACACACACACACACACATGCGCACATCCCCTGACTGGACAGGTCTTACGAAGGTATTTCTTTATACGCCAGGAAGAAATCAGGCAGCTGCAAGAGGCCCTCACTGACAGCACCAACAAAATCCACAATCTGCAAAAGGCCCTGGAATCTAAGGTGAGTTGATTTTAAGTTTTGTTATTAAGTTAAATTGAGCCTTTGAATGACTATAGCTACATGACAGCTGGTGGTGTCGATTTAACTTAATAAATGGTTAACTGTTAATTTAACCCTCTGTATCCTCTAGGCTGGAGGTATAAGTATGATAAAAACCTGTGGTATATGGAGGATTAAGATTAAGAATTAATAAATATTCAGAGGATGTAAAGACATGAGCAAAGCATCATTTTAGTTCTTAGTTTTTTCTAACTCTTTTGTTAATTATTTCCAATCCAATGCTGTTGCTATTTTTTTTAAAATTTCTATTATAAAATTCCAAATTGTAACCAGGGCTCTACCTAAACATTAATGTATGAATCCTAAAAGGAAGTAGTATCTCTGTTAGAAGCTATAATTAATTGTTTAAAATACTATGATACCTGGAGAAATTATCTTGAAATACTATTGTGGCTTTGAATATATAATTACAAAAAGCATGCTTAGTCACAGAAAAAAGAAAAAAAATTTTAAACTTGTTTTGTTTAATGTTTAAGGGAAACACCTGGTTAATAACACCTTTCTAAAAAGTATTTGTTTTATTTATATATAAGGGGCATTCAAATGAAAGCAGGCTGAACTAGAATCCTTGTTATCATATCCAAACAAGTTTCAGTTGAACATCCCTGTGTATTTTCTTTTTTTTCTGCTAGACAGCAGCTCTTCATGAGTTGAGCAGTGAAAAAGATGAATTGACAAAGTTACTGGACCAGATGAATCGGGGAAGCTCAGATGGTTAGTACCTCTCCATTAATTCATTATTTGTCTGTCTGCTGGTGGGAACTATGAAGATAAATCAAATTTCAGCCAATCAGATTGACTGGAGACCAAGAATCTTTAACTGCAGATTTTTTTCTAAACATTTGTCAGTCTTCCTTACTTTTCTAATCCCTGGCAGTAGTTTTTGAGTCTCTTTGAAACTCTCTACTCCCTTGGTTTTTTGAGATTCACGCCAGTTAGGATCTAATGGCAGGTTTTAAATTTCGATTACGTTGGTTGATAAAGACAAATACATGAAACTTGTACTGTTTTCAATCAAGAATACAGGTTTAGCCTGACTGTAGATAGATTTGCCAAGCTGATCAGTAAATGCATCTCGTGATGGTGACTGTCCAACTTTATTTAGGTGTTTGAAATAGACCAGAGCTGGTAAATTGGTAGTAACTTAAGCTTTACCCCTGGCGCTGGCTGCTTAAGCTCACCTGTATTTTGAAATAAGCATATACTGTAATATAAGTCATTACCACATCTTGATGCTGCTGCTGCTGGTGTTGAAAAAAGTATTATCTCATCTGTGTATAGACTTAACTGTGCGGTTCTGCTGTTGATTCTTTGCTATCTCCTGCGTTTACAGGTTCAGTTTCTGCTGAAAGTTGTGAAGAAAAAGCGGACTGGGACAACCTCAGCTCCAGTTCAAAGGTTAGCTGAGTAGGATGTATCAATATTTATTTTTTAAAATAGTATTATCTGTTGTTTTTATTTTCAGCAGTGATGTTATAGTGTGGTGATAACCCCTCACAATGTCAGCTTGGTTCCAGTCTCAGGGGATTACTTCTGTTTTACTGCCAATATTTGTTCAGTCTTGCTTGTGTGGATCTCTCTCTCTCTGTGTGTGTGTGTGTGTGTGTTTCCTCTCGCTTCTAATTAAAGGAATTTCACCAAGTTATTTTCACAGGGCTTTCTGCCCTTTTTAGAATCCCCATGGTCAGCCTGCCCAGATTTTGTACTACACAGAACACGTGTCTGGTAATTAATTACATGTTGAGGAATATCTGACTACAACACTGTTATTTTGCATTACATCACTCAGGGTACCATGAAAGATTTTGATGGAGTAATGATTGTGATGGGAATGGAAAGTTGATGATGATGTCTGCAGAAGTTAAAGGGTTAGTCTGGCCATTTTCCCATCACCTTATTGTTAATAATACAACTGAGTAAAAGAACTTGTTTGGAAAATTTGAGGTTTAGTCTACACAAATATTGGTAGGACATTGTAGTCTGGGAATATCTGTGTATGGAAATTTCGAGAGAAAAAAGGAGTTTTTCAACCTGAATGTGATCAGCAACACTTACACATGCAGGGGACACACTAGTGTTTATAGTGCCTGCATGGAAAAAACTGGTTGCATTTTCTTTTAAAAATTTATCTGAAATTGCACAGTGACTTTTGACCTACTGCTGCTGTTTGTGATTTGGTTTCATTGCTAACATTAACAGTCACGTTGAGAAATGATCAAATGTTCCTGGTATTTTGAAGTAGAAAAATTGGTTTTGTCATAAACATTATGCACACTTGCCCTCTGATGCATCAACCAACAACCAAGCAAGGCTGCGGCATACACTGGTGGCCAAAGCTAGTGGTACCTTCACCTCAATTAAATCTGACTCCTTTTGTTTAACTGTAATCACTTCATGGTGACTGATGTGGTGTTTTGTTTTTATTTTTGATTTATCATTTACACATTTCTTTTGTTGAAATAACATTGCATTGTGTGCATTTATTTTCTGCTCCATGACTTGGTAGTTGCTTCTCCATAAGGTGATGCAATCATTTTTACCTTTGCTGTAGGTATCTTGATTTGTCTTGACAGGAGAGCAATGGCGTTTTGGTTTTACTAAAATTTTCTTGAAATTAATTATTACAAAATTTCCTCAATAACCACAAACCTTTTCAGATCTTTTTAAATGAGATTCCTTCAGAGTTCTGGCCTACAGAACATTCACAGATTTGTTTTGGGAACTAGGATTAATATTTCTATAAATTCAGCTGTATTCTAAGAAAGCATTTTGATTTAGGGATTGGACCACAGAATAAGAAGAAATGAAGCAAAATATCTAAGAGTTGATCACCATAAACCACCACGAATTGCAGAAGAAGAGATTTCTTCTGCTGACTTTGTATTCAGCTTTGTCAAAATGATAAAACAAAAAAAAAGATAATAATACAATTAATCGAAGCAAAAAACAAAAGAGAGATAGAGAGAGAAAAGTATATGAAATTTCCCAAATGTGAATAAAATGAAAATTGTTAACATGCAAACGAAATGTTATAGCGAAGTGGAACTTAACATGATAAGTGTAGAATTTCTGCTTTTTCTTTAAAACAGAAAAACAAGTGTTTCCAATTATAAGGCTTTTGTTTCTGCAATGCTGTTGTGTATGGAAATGAGAATAGATTCCTTGATTTCTCTCAGTTTTTGGTTTCATTCACTTGTTTGGGATAACTGTTATGATTTACAGCTAAGGTGTGTGATGCAAATTCAGATTTCAGATGATGTCCCTCACAGACAGAACTTTTTTGTTTTTCAGAGATCCTAATATTTAGAGGAAGTTGTGTTTGACAAATGTAGACGTGTGTTCACAAACACAGAATAGATTCCAGGGATATTTTTCATATCTACTGAATCTTTTATACATACAAGTGAAGATCTCAAACTTCAAAAGAGTTTTTGAAGGAAACACCAATGTTCCTTTCTTTATTAACCATTCTGTAGATCTGACAGAATTTTTTATGATGTAACAGTTGAGTGCCAACAGAAAATGTGACCAAAAATCGTACCAACAATATGGCATGCAACAACAACAACAACAACAAAAACATGATGAATGACTTGGGCTTATAATTTATTTAAGAAACAGAAAAGTTTAGACAATTTTATACCTGCATGCAACCTAACAATTTGTTTTCTATATTTGCTCTGCTTCAGATAAATTAATTCAGCTAGTTTTTAGACCATAGGCTACAAGTATCTAATTGTTCTCTGATAGATGGATTATTTAATCATGGTAGATGGTTTCCAACATAGTCATAAATATTCCACACATTATGAGCAGAACATGAATTGTGCCTCTTACCACAGTGTCATGAGAGACCAATGAAGGTATCTTTGAAATAGACAAATAACAATTCCAATTCTTCCGGCATGGATTCTTGGAGTTGTTGAAATAACAATTTCTACATCATTAATGGGAACTAAAGTGCATGCAACCAGCATTTTCGGATATGTTCTTTGACACTAACTCTCATCCATTTAGACTAAGCTGAGTTATTAAACCTTGTGCCACACACTGCATGGTGAAAGAGACATCTAGGTATGTGAACTTCAGGGAATGTTTCTTGGCCAGTGTTGTGAAATGACTTTTTTGAAATTACGCACAATTACTTTGGATTTTATCAGGATCATAAACCATCAGTAGCTGGATTACTTGATAGCATACACATTCTGTTTTATTTACTAGGAGAACATAGACCGTGACATGGACCATATCTCTGTACATAATGCGAATTATCATTAGTTGAAGGAACAGTTGTGGTGCAATTTTGACTGCACTGAGAGCTATTCTTTGTTATTCTTCTTTGGGTCAAGATTGATCTGTGTCAAGAATATAAAAAAGTGCTCAGAATCAACTTCACCAAAATCATGCAGTAGGAATTTATCAACATGAAAAGTAGAGTGTAAGGTATCTGGTATGTTTATTTTCAATAATAATTGCATTTACAACTGGTTGCTCTCTTGACTGTGTTTTCTTTCTCCTGTCCAGTACAAAGATTTGTATTTTGGCAGTAGTGCTATAGTCTCTTCTGGTAGCGTTGTTCATGTTTCTTGGATTCATGGTCTGCTAATTGAGCATCTCTGCATGCAATTGCAAGTTTCTTATGGACAATTAGATGAGTACTTTTACTGGATCTGGAATGTGGTTATATTCCCCACAGTTTCTTTTGAAACATAAACACACCCTTTATACTGGCTGTTTGGTGCAATGCCAGAATCCAGTACCATTCTGCAGTTGTCAATCTAGACGGTACAATTTTAGCCGCCTTATGGCTAATTTGAGAACAACATCTTTGAAACAACAATGTGTTTGTTTTTGATAGAACAAGATATATGGCTGTAGATTTAAATAAGGACATAGCACAAAGCACACACCCACAAGACAATAGCTTCTGTTTTACCTGAGTGCTCAGTAACTAACATCCCATTACAAATTTTACTGCCATAAGAATTGTTTTAAGTTGATGTATGCTACATTTAAATATAATATTTGATGCCTTTTTGATGTGACGTCATCCTATTATTATGCAACATCAGTAGCTATTTTGGACAGTGGCTAAAATACCTTAAATTATTCACAAAGCTGGACTGATTATTTCATTCCATGGCTGCTGCTGAAGATTATGCAACACTTGCTGTACCCTTTGGTCATATGCCCTATTGTTGTTGTGCCATTTGACTGCTCAGTTGTCACATGTTCAATGGTCTGTATGTTCAAATTCTCAGCATATTAATCCTTGCTCTTACTTCTAAACACAATAATGTTGTTAGCAGAAACAAGCACCTGGAAGACAAAAAAAAGTTATATATTATTTTTTCTCTTCACATTCAGGTCAATTTCTACCATTTTATTTTAAAAATATTTTTTCCATTATTGTTATTTTGTCTTATGACAAAGCTGATTATAGAGTCAGCAAAAGTTCAGTTTTTTTCCTTAATTTAGTGTTTTATTCCAATTTAGAAATTAAATTAGTGCTATGCAACAACAAGAATCAAAGGAAATTATTTTATTATTATTATATGCAGGTTGTTTCAAAAAGGATCTGTACACCTTTTTTCTAAAGCCTAGTAAACAAAAACACATTACCAGAGAAAATTTTTGCTTTATATATGAAACATCTCAAACATGAACAATAAGTGTTCAAAATGTTCACCATCAGCATCCACTCAAGCAGGCATTGCAGTATCTGACAACAGAGTGACACGTGTTTTCAGAGGAATAGCCATTGAAGTAACAACAATTCTTTGTTAGAGTTTGTAGATAGAATGTACCATCTGTCTTTCATCACTCCACAGGAAATATTCTGGTGGCAAGTATTCAAACTGGGTTGGTGTCATTTCATTTACCTCCAAATAAAGTGTTCATCCAAGAATTCCCGCACATTTTTTTGCCATGTAACGAAAACAAGTGACATCAGAAGTATGCTGTTGATTTGTACGGTACTGTCACCTGTGAGTTTCAAAACAAAACATCTTAACACTGAAAGTGTGTATGCATCTTTTTGGGGAGTCACTGTGTGTGTGTGTGTTTTAATAAGGAAAAGTTATATAAATAATATTTTGGATGTGTTTACATTTACATTTGTAAAATGACTATGTATATTTTTCAGGAAGGTGATCTCCAAGCTCTTAAAGAAAGAGCAGCTGAAGCAAGCCGCCAGAAGGCCTACCTGGATCGCTTGTTGTCAGCTGTTGTGAAGCATGCTCCATGGTTGTTGAATGACATTGATGCCAACATGGAAAATATGTCTATCATGTCGCATCTTGAAGAATGGTGCTAGATCGAAGTGGATAATGGCAATCTCTTCCAAGTTTTTGTTTTTTTTCTCCAGTTTTTCCAAAGAATTTTTTATTATTGTTATTGTTTTCAGCTGAGAATTATCAGTTATCATGTTTGTATATGAGGGGGTGGAAAGCTGATTTACAATTCTGTTTAAATATACATTAAGCACAATTTTTAAAACAAACTTAAGTGCAAGCTTTTCTTAATTATTTACAGATTGCTATAGGAATATACTGTTAATAATTAGAAGTACAAGGCTTTGAGCAATACCATTTTTAATTTGTTTGAAAGATAGAATCTAACACAGTAATTTAAGCACACATTCAGGAAAAATGAAGTTATAGTTATTGATTGTGATAAAAAGCCATCTTGACATGTTCCAGTTAATTTTCATGAGAAATTAATGTTTTGTAACTTTTCCTTGATATGAATAGTTAATTGTTTAGCCATTTTTGATAATGACATGGGTTTTATATCATGACCAGATATTTTTTGTTAACTCACCACCCATTAGTAACTACTACTGGTAATTTTAAGGCCTGATGAGTCTGAAATATTAAAATTGCTAAATATTGAAAATTTTAATAGAATGTTACATTTATATGAATTAAGATTGTTGTTTGATACTTTCTATCATTTTTCTTTTCCATGATCTTTATTATTATTATTATCCTTGAAGTATCTCAGCAGGAAGTGAATATGAGTCTTATTTTGGTTTGTAATAATTTTTTTATAGCTTTAACCCTTCTGGTACTGGAGAGACACATTTGAATAACAAGCTGGAAAAGATATAGTCTCGAAAATTTTTGAAAATATGGCTTGCTGATCTTTCTCCCTCTAAGTTAATGAGAGAGAAGGACAGAGACAGATACATACATACATACATATACCTACAGGTGCAAGCAAACCTGAAAAACATGCTTTCCCATAGCTGAGATAGTTCTAGAAAAGAGACCTATTTTTGTTGAATTTTTACTAAAGTAGCAAAAGAATGATTAAAAGAGTATTTAGTATTCGCACTGCACACTGACTTAAATTGCATAGATGTTGACAAATGTTTGTCTGTAAACCAAATTTCCAGCTCCAATATTAATGTTATAATATTAGATCTGATGAAGATTTATAAACATGCAGTTCTGTAGCAGACAACTGAAAACCAAAAATAATATTTTTGAAGCCCTTTTTTTTTGTTTTTAAAAATATGATTTTTATGTGAATTGTGTACAAGTTAATGATGTAATATGTACAAATTTTCAATTATTTATCTTTCTGTTTTATAAATTGAAAACTAGTATTGTTTTGTTGTTTTATTGATTTTTACAAATTTTTTAGTATCACTGTGGCGTGGACTGCGGACATTTAAATAAAACCCTAACCCAGACATCTTGGTGATGCTGCTCCAGCCAGGTTTCGTTCAAATGTTTCTAGTGCGCGCAAATTTGTTTTAAAACAAACAAAAGACGAAACTTTCACTCCTGTGAGCTTCAGTGGTTGGATGCCTTTTATCACAAACCTGTTGTTGTCTGCTATTCAGGTGATTTGTATTGCCCCCCCCCTTTCCTCCGGTGATCTTGTTGACTAATAACTGCCCAGTATTTTGGGAGCTGTCAGCAGTTCTATTACAGAATGTGGTGGGGAAAAAAAACCTTGTTACAGTTTGAATTTTCTCAAAATCGATCTACCTGTACATTGATGACTTGATGCATCTTGTTGTTTTATATGAATAAAATTACACAAAGTATACAAGGGCACAGTATTGGTAATTGTCAAATATGCAATTTTTGTTTCAAGTTTTTTAAGATCAGAAAGGGGGGTAACAAAAACTTTTATTGTTGAATACTTGTTTTAATTTAATATTAATCCAATATATATGATATTTTTTTTTATATATATATAATCTTTGAAAGCCATTTGGTAACAATGTGTTCATGTTCAATAGCAGTAGTCCCTTTGAATAAATTTATAAATCAATCAAGTATCAATAAGCCCCTTACCACATTTCAGTTGTGCTACCAGAGTTACTTCCCTTTTTTCTCTGCCTTGTGCTGTGGGTAACGTTTACACTTGTGATCAATTGTCTTATGTTCAGCAGGTAGTTAGCACTCAGTCTGACAACATTTCAGATGAGAATACAGACGGAGCACTGCATTTCTAACATTGGGGCAGTCTTTATCAAGGGAGGCAACCAGTAATTTATATTTTAAATTAATTTTTTTCTTGCATCCAATCATTTTCTTTTTATGGATTAAAAAAAATTATTTATTGAGTTTCCTTATTTCTGTATATAAATTTTGTTTCTTTTTAAATATGTATTGTTTACAAACAAACTGTGAACTGTTATACAAAACACTGTTCTTATTCATTATGCATTTAGTATACTAGATTTTGTTAATCTGTAAAAAGTATTTTTTAACTTTTTTTACCTGTGTGTGTAACTTTTATCTTCGAAGGGAGTATGTCAAGTCAGAATACTCTTAAAGTGATTCGCTCTCTCTCTCTCTCACCACTGTAACACTTCCTGTAAATATTCTTTTATTAACATCCTACCTATTACATTGTATTGTATTTTTGCTCTAACCAGGTAAAGAACAATGGTTTAAATTGCTTGCATGTTCAACCCCATATGCAAAAAAAAAACTTCAATCAAATTTCCCTTAAACATGAGACACCTTTATAACTTTGCTACCTACTTATCTCTGCAGTTTGGGTTCAGTCTTCAGTATTGAGAAAATTTGCCTGGGTTGTTATTGTCATTTTATATCTGGTTACTAAAAGCAGTGCACGTGTCTATAACTCTACCTCCTTTTGTTGAGTATTTAAATGTTTTACTTTGTATTAGAATACTCTGGATTTTTGTTTCTGTTGCTTTTCTCTCTTAAATGGTGATTATTTTAAGTGCTTCACATGGTGAATAAAATACATCTTAACTCTCTGTATGCCATGTTGGTTTTTATCCCCCTTAAACCACCAGCCTAGCCACCACTAGTTGTTATTTGTATTGAACGTAATGCAAAATGTGTGGGTTTTGGGCAGTATGGATTTATTGTTGTTAAAAATGGTTAATTAACAAGAAAATTACTGTGTGTATGTGTAACAGCCCCTCTGCTGATTAATACAGATTTGAAGAGAGGTGGGGTATAAATGTATCCATCTGGTATACAGAGGATTAAGGTTATCAATTTATACCATTGCTTCTTGCTCACATGTATTCACAGTTTAACAGAAGACTTGGATTGTAAATGTTTGTCCTATTTATTCTCAAAACTCTATCCTTATTGTAAAGCTGTTAAGTAGGAATCTGTCTGTTTAAATTCCTTTTTTCTTTCTTTAGCTCTATTCTTTTATTTTTTAATACTTGTGCTTAACCAAATAGACATGTTGGAATATTAACCTTTTAATGTATGAAATGTCCTAAACTGATGACATTTAGATTGTGGGAGGATGGGGTACTAATATTTTAGCTAGTATGATTTCCATTTTGTAATACTCAATTTTAATATTTTCTAATCTCATGCTATGCTATTTCTAAATTTCTTAGTGGGTGAATGGAGTGAAATGTAGCTATAGATTACTTAGCTTTGTAGGATTGTATGCAAAAACCAATGTCTCCCTCTCCTTGGAACATTTAAAATGATTTCAGGGCATGTGTTGTATGTGATATATGATATTATAGCAAAAGAAATGTAGATCTGACAAGTGTACACTTGTAGTCGTACATGACTTTTCTTATTGTCCTCAATGTCTTTGTGTTGTTTTTCTGACATTTTACATAAATGTCTAATCACTACATCTTTGTAAGTTAGCATCCATTCATTTTAATAGAAAAGTATTTTCTAAATTATTTTTATTACGGTCTGAAACTGCAGACCATTTAACCCTAAAGGTGTACATTCTGTGATTAAAGACCAGCAAGAAATGGGCTTGTGTATTACACATGAATAGTTTGAGGATATTTATGAACATTCATCACTCCATTAGACATTTGTATGTACAGCTCTCTCTTTTTTTGTGCTTTTTCTGTCTCAGTTTTAAGTAATTGGTTATTAAGATGGTCTATTATTTCTAAAGAATCCTTATTTATGATTGTGTATTGAGATTGGAAATAAGATAATTCATTTTTATCTCACTATATATAAAATGAAATTCCATTTCCTGTCACAAATAAGCATTTCATTTCCCAACAAAGTAGTTTCATAGTGCTAACTAATAAGCATAAAACTATACATTAGCCATTTTAAACTTTTTCACTGCACATTGCACCATGTACAAACAGACACACAATTAGGTTTGCTTCTGACTTTTCAGTAGCTTTGTGTCTAAATGTATTTGATCTCAGCGGAAGGGAATTCTCTTTTGACCTGATTTAGTTTATTGATAGTCTTTGACATTTTTGCCTTTCATTCTCCAGATACTAGTCATAATGCTGTCTTCCAGCTTCTGAGTTTCCAAGTGATAGGATAACCCACAATGTTCTGCAATTTATTGTTAATTGCCCTCAATGCTACCAAGTTGTGTTCCTTCCAAGTTTGCAGAGAATCCCTTTTTAACATCTGATTGTCCATAGAGTGGCAGAACTGGAATGATAAATTCTTCTTTCTCAATAAGGTTCAAAAGAAACTAACCCCACATCATGGTAGATGAGTTATAGGACCTGAACTCTTTCTTTAATGTAGTAAGGGACTGCTTGGTAGGGAGAATGGTATGGCACTGTGTTGGTGTTCTCCAGTTAGCATTTTGGAGGATAGGTTCAGAGAAGGCTTCAATACACTTATCTTCCCTTTTCATCATGCAAACTGGACCAGAGACATTGCAATGCTAAGTCATCAAGTAACTAAGAGAGCATCTTCCCACCAGTTTACTCAGAAGCACCATCAAGAACTAGTGACAATTCTGACTTTTGTACCCTCAGTATCCTTTGACAAGGCTTTGTTAGTTTCAGACCAGATGTTTTTTTTTTTATTCATCAAATTTGGCAAGCTGTTAGTGTATTGAATTCTCAAATTTCTTCAGGCTTGATTTACTCCTAAAACTTGGTCAGGTAAGTTGCTGAGCAATGAATGGAAATGATTTCACTTTACAGACCAGTGTTTGTCAAAGCATCCATCTCACTCTGTCACAGAGACAACTGTCATAGGTATCTAGATGGATAGATGGCTGGCTTATTGAGGATTTCTTACACGCACGCACACATGGTAGCAACAGCAATGTCCTCTCCACCTATCAGATCATGCAGGACCTGAGAGAGAAATCTGCTATGCATACTGGAGATTCTTGGAAAAGAGTGTGTATGCCTTGTTCGGAAGCAGCAAGGTTCCATACTAAGGCATGTTTGAATATTGCATTACGTGCAGTCTATAACAGCTTATTCCTACAAACTTTCTCATATGGTGACCAGTTTAAACTTGGCTCATCAATTATGAAAAGTTTTTCAAGCATAGTTTACCAAGGCCCCTTCTCAAAGCCATCATAGGGATCATTCACCTTTCCATGACCTTTGAATTAGGACTCCCCACCTGATTACCTGCTACAGAAGAGCTTCATGTTCACCAAAACCAGACAGTCTTTTGCATTTGTTTAGCAACATTACTGTCTGAGAACATGGCCTCAAATGATTCTAGATTTTTTGATTTTTTAACTTGTGTGTAAAAAGAAAAAAAGACACACACACACATTGCTGTTTTAAATGCCTTTTCATTATGCATAAGTGGTGTAGCCAATCAGCACACGAGCAGCCGTGTCCCGGCGGCTACATACCTCAGTTGTGAGAGCAGTATTCGGGATTTTAAAAATTTGTCTAAAATTCCAAGGATACTTCACATTTATTTACGTATGGCGGCAACTGTTAAACAGCCTCCTTATGAAGAAGGAAAAGTACCTTAGAGAAGTCTGATAAAAATTCATGGATTTTTTGTTTGTTTTTTCTACTTAAACTAACTCTGATGGTTTAAGTAAAATACTGCCAATTTGTAAGTACTAACAAAACAAAACAGACTACGACAGAGCAGGATCTGACTGGCTTTACCAGGTTGTAGTCCTCTCATTGTGCTTGTTAGTATATAGTAGTGTTCTGTATTAAGCAGGGCTTTGACACCGATTAATTTATTTACAGATGATGTTATTCTATACATGGAAATTAATAAAAATGTTTACGCAGTAGTGTTTTATGTTGGGAGATACATTATAGCTGCCATTACATATCTATTATTCTGTTAAGTGACTGACAGCATTTATTTCATAGAATTTGTAGAAAATACATGCTGTTGCTATTTCCTGCAAGTTATTCATTTTATTAGACAAATGAATGTACACCACACACACACGTATAATCAAAAAATTAGTCTACATTTAAATATTTTTTCCTTATAATAACCGAGTCACTTACCTGCAGATATTACAAAAATAAAATTTTGATATATTTAGCTAACAACAAAGTAATTTTTTTGCAATCAGTCCCCGACACAAAGGCTGATACCATACTGCTTTCTGAAAACTGCAGAAATTTCAATATTAAAATTGAAATTTGTTTTGTGGTAAGGTGTAAATTCAAATACAATTTCTGAACACGAGCAGAGTCTAATTTCAGTAAACTAGAAACTTCAAGTGAGCAATCTCATCACAAATTTTACAAAAACTGACAAATATGCAATGCAATTCAACAATAAAAAAACTAACTAATATGAAAATATTTAATTTCTAAGTTAGGAACTTCAAGAATTTGGTCTAGAAACCAGTTTGTTTGAGATCATTGTCAGGAACATGATGGGATCCAACATCCAACTGCCTGAGAACCAGCCTTTTATAAACCCCATTTTCTGCCAGTAAAGCCTCGTGGGTGCCTTGTTCTACTATGGTTCCCCTGTCAATTACAATGACCTGATGGGTAAAAAAAAAGCAAACCAGTGTCAAAACATTTAACCCAATGTAATACCTTATTGATTCACTTTACGCCCCTCCTTTCCTGATGCTCTGATTACATAATCTGTTGCTGTTAAGCATTTCATTAATTCAATGGTAGCAGCAGCAGCAGCATAGTTGGGAGAAACGTCAGTCACAATTTTAAAAGGAGTAATCCATGTATCTCCTGATCAGCCTGACACATTGTGGTAATCCAAAAGACCATGCACATCTCATAGCAGTTTATAGGATGATACTGTGATCATGTCAAAAACACCATCAGTGATGCAGTATTGCATCTCTTCAGCAAATGTTCATTTTTTAACCTTTACTATATTTTTTAAGCTTTTAATTTTGCACCAACAATTCCTAAAAAAGTGTTTGTGCATTTGCTTTACTTTTTCATGGCCAAAACACACCACCTAGATCCCAAATTTTGGGTGTCAGTACTTCGGAATCTGGGTAAGGGTTTAAGCTACCCCAAGTTGCCCAACAAAGGCCACTTCTCAAAAGCCCTATTACACTTTGTTCACTGCGCCCATTCAAAATAGT